>CM035430.1:24436626-24444126 GCA_020310875.1 Ceratopteris richardii
CCTTGTTTATCAAAATTAGCATCCATGAGGATGCTATTGAAAAATGATCCGATAGACTATGCAAAATTAAAAGAACTATATTTGAAAAATGACAAACAACATGATGTTTGCCATGAAGATGATGGCATGGTGGATTTTATTGAGGATTGGTATCAGAATGAAAGCAAGAGCATTGATATTTGTGAAATAAAAAAAAATCTCTGAGAAGAATGTCTAAAGCACATCTATGAAGGAAGTCGTTTGATACGACTAAGTACATGTTTACTTATTCTCAATATTCAAGATTGTTTTGGATGAGTAATGTATCTATTTCAGCACTATTAATGTATATTTTAAATAATTCATTTTCTTTATCTATATTTATACATGTTCTTTATAATTATCATTTTTCTTTTTATGAACTTGTAGGCTAGTACCTCAAAATTTTTACCAAGAAACAATGCTCTTCCTACATCACGTAATGAAATGAAGAAGATAATCACTAGTTTTTGTATAAATTATCATTCTATACATGCTCATCTCAACAAATATGTTTTATATAGGTTTCAATATGCAGACAATGTGACATCCAAAATGTCAACTACCTTGATACAAGGAGGAGAAAGGTAAACTTCCAAAGAAAGTATTGAGCCATTTTTCATTGGATCCATGAATCAAGCATATGTTTCAAAGTATACAACTATCAAAGCTTTTGGGATGAAGATCCAATCATAAAATCACTAATGGAATAATGACAATTCCAACACATAGGCCATCATTTCAATACATGATTTTAGATGGTCTGATTTCATAAAAGGGGCACACAATATAGAGTTGCATGTTGCATTAGATGGGGTTAATCCATTTTGAATGAAATTAGTAAATGATCCACATGGCTAGTCGTTGTCATCAATCATAATCTTCCACCATATCTTAGCATTAAGAAAGAACATTTAATGCTTTCACTTTTAATATAAGGAAAACAAAAAGTTAAAGACATAAATGTATAACTTGCTCCTCTCATCAATGATCTCCACGAGGTATGGAGAGAAATTGATATCATTGATATGCATAAAAGAATTGATCAAAGACATGTTATGATTCATAGAAGTGGCATGGACATGATTTTCTAGGATTTATGGTTATTTTTTCAGGTAACGATATGAATATATATATATATATATATATATATATATATATATATATATATATATATATATATATATATATATATATATATATATATATGCACTATTATGTGAGTTAAGATAATTATAATTTTTAAGTTTTCCATGGATGCAGGAATTTCTACTAAGGTAATAATGTCACAATGAGAAGAGAATTATTTAGGTTTTTGGAAATTGATTCTTTGAAGATAATGTGATCTAGAAAAGAACCTTATATTCTTTTCATGCATAATAAACAAGAATTGTTTTACAAAAGCCTTGATGCTCATTGTTGGTGGCAAATTGTTCATGTTGAACCTAGAGGTTGACCATTGTTTGACACCCTTACTCTTGTAGATTTTGAAAAAAATCCTGATGATAATTCATCACTCTAATATTGAAATATTAGCATCACAGAGAGAAACATCCATCCTATCTGATCATGAGAACATTATAAATAATGACAATAGTAATAATCTTTGCGATGATTCTATAGATGGTGAAGATGAAGATCTATTAGGTATCGATGCTAATCCATCCATAAATGAGTTCCTTTATGAGAACACAATGTTAATGATAGAAAAAATGGTAGAAATCAATAAAGACGATGGAGATGATGCGATGCTAATGATTTATTACAATGTCGATATTACATGGTTGCCTTGAAGGTAAAAGTTTGGGAGCTAGAGTGAATGAGGGTAAACCCACCCTTGAGCAGAGTACATGTGGACTCACACATGAGTGGCTGTGGCACTAATGTGAGAGACCACATGGTAGGTTCCCAAACATGGAGAGAGAGGGAATATTAGAAGTGTACGAGGTTGGGAGACCTAGATCATTGAAGTTTCTCTGTGCGTGATTTCTTGGAATATATTTGACAACATCCCTCATCATGTTCTTCAAAAAATAGAGGACTTCATCAGGATCTATCAATTGGTATCAAAATGGTGACACTTTGGGAGCTAGAGTGAATGTAGGCAAATCCATCCTTGAGTAGAGTACATGGGGATTCGCACATGAGTGAAATGTGGCACCCATGTGAGAGACCACATGATTGGTTCACAAAAATGGAGAGAGAGGGCATGTTGGAAGTGTACGATATTGGCAGGCCTAGAAATAAGTATCTTTGTGTGTGAGTTCTTGGAATATAGCCGGCAATAACTCTTCATCTTCTTTGAAGTCCGTATACCTCCTCTAGAAAAATAGAGGACTTCATCGAGGCCTATCAAATGGTGATAATGGAAATAAATGATAGGATCTACTTGAAAACTAAACATTCATGGACAATTCCATGTACTTATCCCAAACTTAATTTTCTCCCCTATGTATGTATTTAAGTATGCATGTATATATGCAATATGTATGCATGTACACATGCAATATGTATGCATGTACACATGCAATATGTATGCATGTACACATGCAATATGTATGCATGTACACACGCAATATGTATGCATGTACACATGCAATATGTATGCATGTATACATGAAATATGTATGCATGTAAGTATTGTTGGAGAATTCCTCTCCTATTCGCAACAGAAAGTGTAGAAGACCTTCTCAGGATAAAGACTTTTGCCAACAGCTGAACCTTCAAATGAAAAATGGTACCAATTAAAAAATGCAATGAACTTATAACTTTGTTCACTCAAACTAGACACTTATAGCTTTCAAATGAGCTATCAAACACTCAATTTGGAGTAGTTTTGAGTTGGCAACGCTTTGCCTCAAAACAGGCTACCTGTCCACTCAGTTAAGCTAAAAACTAGACTTCATTAAAAATTGAATAACTCATAGAGCATAGAAAATTTGATAAAAATGTTCTAGAGAGAGGAATTCATCAAGATAAGATTTCCAAAGAATTTTTAAACTCTAAATTTGGATACATTTATTGAGAGATATGACTCTCACAAGTAGACTACCCAGAAATGGGTATGCGGCTGGACATAGTCTATGAGAGTGAAGAGAACGAGCTACAAGGGGACTTCCATGCATTCTTCCTCTATGCTTGAGTGTCCTCCCTTGAATCTTTTATAGCCAAGTGACCAAAAAAATCTCATGATGAGTTTGAGAGATCTTCTCCATAACTTCTCCACTACTTTGGACAACCACTCCTTTTACAATTCAATTTTTGGATTTGATTCTCTTTTGATTGATTCTCTTTTGGCCTCCACTACTTGTTGAAGTAAATGCTTCCATTTTTCATTTTTGTATTTTCCTTCTATTTGAAGAAAATCCTTTTTGCAAAAATATATACAACCTTACTTCTTTATTTTTAACACTCCCCCTCAAGCTCACATGTGAGCTTGCACCTTCATCCATATCTTGCAAGTTGACGTCATCCTTGAACCTCTTTAGCTTAGAAGCATCTATGGACTTTGTAAACATGTATGAAACCTAGTCATTAGTTCCAATGAACCTTATATCCACATCCTTGCTCAAAAATTTTTCTCGAACATAATGATAATGCACTTCTATGTGTTTGCTTCGTGCATGAAACATTGGATTGTTTGTCAAGTGAATGCTTGACATGTTGTCACCATAAATTGGAATGATCTTCACCTGCACATCAAAATCAACTAAGAGCTTCTTAATCCACATAGCTTCATAAGTTGCAAAGGCTAATCCTCTATATTCAGCTTCTGTAGATGATAGTGCAAGAGTAGGTTGCTTCTTCGAGCTCCATGTGATAGGTTTGCTACCTATCATGAACACATAACCTGAAGTAGATCTTCTATCTTCCTTCGAACCAGCCCAATCAGCATCATTGGAGCCCTTTACATGCAATTCTTCATCATATCTTTAAAATAAGGCATGATTGACTGTGTGCTTCACATATCTTAGAACTCATTTGGATGAATTTAAATGTTCACTTGTTGGAGCTTGCATAAATTGAGAAAGAACTCCAACAATATAACACAAATATGGTCTTGTGATCGTAGCATAGATCAATGAACCTATAATACTCCTGTATGTAGTTACATCATGTAACTTCTCTCTATCATTTGAGCATAGCTTCACATTTGTGTCCATAGGTTGAGTGAGTGGTTTGCATTCACTCATTCCAAATCTGAAAAGAACATCCAACAAGTACTTTCTTTGCATCAAGTAGATGCCATCTTTCCCATAGATTATCTGAATGCCTAAAAAGTATTTCAACTCACCAAGATCTGAAATTTTGAACTCCTTACCGAGTTTTCTTTTTATCTCTTGTATTCCTGCAACATTACTTCCTGTTATGATGAGATCATCAACATATATGCAAATATATATTTGCTTGCCTTCTTCTTTCTTCATGTAGAGAGAGGAATCTACACTACTTGGACTATACCCACACCTTGTGAGGTACTCCACCAATCTTTGATTTCAAGCACATGGTGCTTGCTTCAGCCCATACAAAGCTTTCTTCAATCTACAAACAAAATCTGGATGCTTTTTATCTTCAAATCCAATCGGTTGACTCATGTATACCTCTTCTTGAAGTTCACCATTGAGGAAAGCATTTTTTATGTCAAGTTGGTACAATGGCCATCTCCTTGTTGCACTCACTGCAATCAAGGTTCTAATTGTTCCCATCTTTGCAACCGGGTTGAAAGTCTCTTCATAGTCGATGCCGTGAGTTTGCTTGAATCCTTTTGCTACTAGTCTAGCTTTATGCCTTGCTAGAGAACCATGAGCATTTCTCTTTATTTTAAACACCCATTTATTTGGAACAATCTTCATACCTTCAGCCCTTGGAACTAGCTCCCATGTGTGATTGTCCTTGAGAGCTTCTATCTCTTCTTGCGTAGCTTCTTGCCATGCTTTTTGTGTACATGCTTCTTCATATGCATAAGGTTCTTTATCTTTGACCACCTGTGTCATATATGCAAAATGCTTTGCAATAAAACTATCATAGCTCAGCCTTTGAATTGGATACCTTGCTCTTGAAGATCTCCTTTCATTTCCTTTTGAATATTGCTTCTTCAACCGGTTCAACTTTACCTTTGGTGTAATCACCTCTTCCTACTCTTCTTCACTTGCATTTGAATCACTATTTTGGGCAGCACTTTCAACTTCAAATCTTCCATAACCTGATGTTGGTGATGAGGAATGACTCCTTAGTCTCCCCTTCCATGTTGAGCTTTCTCCAAGTGATGTAGAAACTTCTGGACCTGACATTTGAGTGCTTGTTTGCTAAAATTCTTCTTGGACATCACCTCCATCATCTTCACAATCTTCTTCTAGAATTTTCTCTTTCCCTTTGTCTCCAAACCATGGTCTTAGCTCATCAAATACCACATCTCGTGAGAATCGTAGCTCCTTTGTCACCGGATTGTAGCACCTATATCCCTTTTGCTCGGATGAATATCCAATGAAAATACATTTTTCTAACTTTGCCTCCATCTTTGTCCTTAGTTCTTGAGGGATGTGAACATAAAACACACATCCAAAAACTTTGAGATGTGTAAGGTCAGATTTCTTACCGAAATAAACCTCCTCGGGAGTTAGATTATGCACTCCAGCCGTTGTGCACTTGTTCATCCAATAAACAACCGTACTAGTTGTTTCAGCCCAATAGTTTAGTGGAACCTTCATCTCGTTGAGCATGCATCTTGCAACTTCTGTGATATGTCTATTTTTCCTTTCAGCTATTCCATTTTTTTGAGGTGTGTACCTACATGTAAATTGTCGCTTGATGCCATTTTCATAAAGAAAATCTGAAATTTCTTTGGAGAAATATTCTCCTCCTCCAGCGGACCTCAAGGTCTTTATGTAGTGTCCTGTTTCCTTTTCTACATGTGCTTTAAATCTCTTGAACATGGAGAACACATATGATTTTTGTTTTATGCAAAACATCCATACTTTTCTTGAATGATCATCAATAAAAGTGAGAAAATCTCTATTACCAGCCACCGATGGTTGTTGTGATGGTACCCATACATCCATGTGTATCAAGTTGAGGACATTCCTTGCCACATAGTTGCTCTTCTTGAATGGTTGTCGAGTTTGCTTTCCTAGTTGGCATGCTTCAAAAAACTCATGTAGTCCAACATCATTGAATCTTGTAAGACCTCTTACCACTTCATGGTTGCTCATGTCCTTGAGCTTGGGAATGTTGATATGTCCAAACCTTTTGTGCCACAAATCGATTTCAGCAATCCTCTTGTTTCCAAACTGAATATACATCACCTTTCCATGTGGTTGTTGAATGTCCAAAGTAAAAATCCTACCTTCTTTCCTTCCTTGAGCAATGACCTTGAATCCTTCTTTTGGATTCTTTATAAAGCAAACATTTTCATTGAAGATAACATGATATCCTTTCTCTACCATTTGTCCTACTGAAATCAAATTCTTTGCAATAGTAGGAACATGAAGAACATCAGCCAATACCTTCTTGTCTCCAAGATTGATATCTCCAATATGCTCAATTGCGTGTTGAGTTTCATCACCGGTCTCCACACATCCTTTTCCACTTGGAGCTTGTAGCTTTGTGAATAAGTCTCCTTGGCATGTCATATGGTTGCTGCAACCTGAATCTATGAACCATTTTTTATCATCACTTCTCGGGTTGTTGTACTCATGCTTCATGGCAAGCATGGTTTGCTTGTCTCCTTCACTTGATGTACTCACATAGTTATTTTGGCTCCTTTGGTTGCCTCCATTCAACCTTCCATTCTTTTGCCAACAATCATTTGCATAATGTCCTAGTTTACCACAATGATAACATGTTATACCTTTATGAGGATTGTATGAACCTCGACCTCTTCCTCTATTTCTTCCTTGACCTCTTCCATGTGTGTTGTCATTTGAGTTGTCCTTGTTGTCCTCCGAGTTGTGTTGGCTGAAATTTGTGTTGTTGTAGCTTCTTCCTCTTCCTCTCGAGCCTCCTCTTGAGTTCCTTCCTCTACCTCATCTTGCATATAACATTTGACTATGGATGTCCTTACCTTTGTTGCCTTCTCCTTGTTGAGCAACCTCTTCAGCCACAAGATCTGGTATAATTTCGTCGAATGTTGGGAGAGGATCTCTATAATGTTTGTGATGAGGGGATTCCACTTTTCTTCACTCCTCAAGCCATTGAGGGCTGTTTGGACGATGTCTTCCTCTTCTATCTTGCATCCAACTGATGCTAGCTGATCTCGAAAATCCTTGATCCTCAATGTATACTCACTAATGCTTTGGTTTGAGCTTTTCTTCATGTTGTTGAGCTCGTTCTTGAGTTGCATCCTCTGAGACCTTGTTGAGGTAGCATACACCTTCTCCAATGGGCTTCCCAAACTTCCTTGGATGTTTCTAAGATTTGCACATGACCAATCATAGTGTAAGAAATAACTTGTGAGATGAGGAACATCACTCTTCGATTCCTCTC
>CM035430.1:24451626-24849126 GCA_020310875.1 Ceratopteris richardii
TTCTTTTTCTCCTCTGAATGCGCTTTTCATGTGCATTTCTTGCAAATTAGATTTTCAAATCTTCGTCCAATACCCTTAATAGAAGTCAAGGCGAGCTTTTGAATGTGCCATCCTCTTGTTCGACTACAATTATGTCCACAGCACCCCCAAACGGTTGAAAGAGCCCAGCGATTGCATGCATACCCTGAGTAAGATAGCTGCCCAGCATGCCAATGGCATACATCTTGATCATACATCAAACGTTCGCACATGCTTCTGCTAGATGCGCTTTAGCATGCTTGGGCTCAGACAAAACATCTAGGAAGTTAATTGATGGAATCGGGGGAGGGAAGAGGAATGTATAACCAAAAATTCGATTTCGTCGCTCCTTTAAGGTTGAGGTCTGGATAAAAAACGACCACGAAACTTCAAAGCTTCTTCCCATTAGCAACTAGGTATTTGAAAAATCATATGCTTCATAATGCTATATGCCCATGCTCAACTCCTTGTATTGCAATTGGAACTCGGTCAACGAAACGAAATTCTTGAGTGGAAATCAATACGACACCGCTGGGTAGTGTTTTGGATCTCATAAATTCTACCATTGGAGCACTCCATTCTGGAATTAATGACACATGATAAAGGGTAGCATTATCCACTGGGGGTCTCTTCTGGCACACTAGACAATTCTTAATCCTCTCATGCATTTCTCTATCCATACTAGGCTAATACACACCTAAACATTTTAGATTCTACAATGTTCATTGTTTAGAATAGTGATTTCCTAGCAATCCTTCATGGGATTGTTGCAACCAACTGCTATGCTCATCCTCCTTGACACAACAAACTAGTACACCCTCTCTATTTGTTTGTAC
This sequence comes from Ceratopteris richardii, assembly GCA_020310875.1. Taxonomy (NCBI): domain Eukaryota; kingdom Viridiplantae; phylum Streptophyta; class Polypodiopsida; order Polypodiales; family Pteridaceae; genus Ceratopteris; species Ceratopteris richardii. The sequence continues at coordinate 24,452,481 of CM035430.1, forward strand.
ATACTTCCTACCAATATTTGATATTTTTATGATTTTGTAATTTCATCTTTGTTCGTCTTCAAATTCTTATTTGTGGGTCTGATGTTAGGACAGATACCAACTTATTTACTCATTTAGGAACAACTTCTAAATTGAATAGATAAGTGTTCGAAAGTTCATCAGATACTCCTTGTGGTGACTCTCTTGAAGTGATGTGAGAAAAGTGATCCACTCTGAGGTGGGTCCTACCTTTCCTAAAAACCACTTCAAATTTGTATTCCATTAGTAAGAGCAACCATGTTACTAACCATCCTACATTCCAAGTTTTATTGACCAAATATAATAAAGCTTCATGATCAATGAAAAACTTGAACTTGTTGGCCAATAGATAGTGTCTTAACTTCTTCATGCCATATACCATGCCTAAGCCTTCTCTTTCGATTTTTGTATAGTTTCATTCAGTTGTGTTTAGCTGTCTGCTACCATATGCTATAGGCAAATCTAGATTTCCTTCACTTGTGGATTGTGCTAGCACACATCCTATTGCATAATTGGATGTATCTACATGGACATGGAATTGTTTGTTCCAATCTGGCATAATCAAGATTGGTGTTGAACACAATCATCGCTTAAGCTCATTAAAGGAGTTTTCACATTCTTTTGGCCACTCAAAGTTAGTCAAAAGGTTGTACAAAGGCTTTGCAATGATTGCGTACATATGAATGAAACATCAATAATATTCCATTATTTAAAACTATGTGTCCTAGAATCTTGCCTTGCCTCCATAAAAACACACTTTTCTAGGTTTAAGTAGATCTGATACTCTCTATATTTGTCAAAGATGGTTTTCAGCTTAGGGATGTGTTTGTCTAATGTTGGAATGAGCAGATCGATCATCAAGATAGACTTCCAAGTTTTTACGCAAGAACTCTTTAAATACATGCCACATCAGCCTTTGGAAGGTCGCATGTGCATTGGTAAGCCCAAATGGCATCATCCAAAATGCAAGTATGCCCCATTCTATGGAAAAAGACATCTTATGCTAATCTTCTAGGGCACTGGCCACTTGATTGTAGCCAGAGAACCCATCAAGGAAGTTGTATACTTCCTTGCCTACTACCCTTTCCAATAGGTGTTCAGTGATAGGAAGTGGACAACTATCTCTATAGTGAGTGTGTTAACCTTCTTCAAGTTAATTCATACATGTAACTTTCCATTCTTTTTGGGTACTATTACAATGGGGGAAACCCATTCAGTGTGCTCAATTTTATAGATAAATCTGGATTCTATCGATCGATCTATCTTTTCCTTGATCTTGGTAGCATAATTGTTGTTATATGTGTATGGCTTCTACTTGGAGGGTTTGGCTTCTAAGGTCATGGTAATTGTATGCGAGCATATGTCAGGGTCTACTCCTTTTAGGTCCCTATAAATCCATGCAAACACATCTCTATATTCTCTTAATAAATCAATCAACTACTTTTCCTCTTCTTCAATCAAGTTGTGTCTTATGTACCTGCATTGTTCTTCACCTTCTTCTATGGTCACAATAAATATTTTTGTTTTCTCTTTGTATCATAGGCCACTCTTGTGAGTGCTTCTTGTTTAGGCGTTCTGCTCATGACTTTCCTATCCTCTACTTCATACTTCTTAAAAATTTAGGGACCTCAAATAAAGATTCTTCGGAACAAGTTGAGGATACGTTCACTAAGTACAATGGTTTTGGACTTGCCCTTACTTGGTTCCAACCTGTGCATCAAGGATAGCTTAGGGATATTCATCAGTTTCTAGAAGCCTTCATTACAGAGTTTTCTAAGAGTGGAATAAAAAACAATACCTCTTCATTGATCCATAGCTTTAAACAGTCACCAGGAGAGACTGTGAGGCTTGCGGTACATAGATTTAGACAATACATTGAGAGATGCCCCATCCTAGAGCTATTAACTCAAGCTAAAAAAGTTTCCCAATTTCTAGATGGCTTATTGAGCGTGAAACTACGATCATATGTTTTACCTTAAGGAGCCCCATACCATAGAGCAATGAGTGAGAATCTGTATAGATATAGATGATAACTTGGGAGATGAGTTGGAACTCTCTAAAATCTACAAGGATTCAGATTTTTTAACCAATCTAACATCCAAACCCTCTACCTCTATAGAAGAGTTGGCAAAACTAGTGGCTCAAAAGTTAGGTGTATCAAGTAAGCAGATCCCTATAATGGTTTCTACAAAACATTGCTATACTTGCCGAGGGGATCACATGGACAATGTGCACCCATCGATGGTTTAGAACGTAGGAAACTTGAATGCCCAATATTTTTCAATTCAGAGGAAGTATACGAACCAAACAACTCAAGACTGTCCCTATAACAAGCAGGCAATCAGGCAAATCTATCAGTAGCCTTATCCACATCTAAGTAGATATCAAGGATAGTACCAATGACAACCTTATTATTGACCCCCACAAAGCTATTAGCCACACTATCAGGCACAACTAGACCCCTAGCTATTCCAGGAAAACAACAACCACCCCCTGCCAATGTAATCTCATTGAAGTATGCATCAACTGAGGATAACATCAATAGGGCATTAGTGCCAAAATCCCCATTGATCATTGAAAATGACTCCAATGCCCAAAGCTTCGATTCTACACAAGGAGATAGTCCACCATCATACTACATAGAGTCCTAAGAACACCTTGATCCCTACCCATATGAAACACACTTAATGGAATCTAACTAGGAACATGAATATGCTAATGTGATGAACATCAATCCCAACCCTAACTCCAGACCCCAAACGAGACAAATGAGACCACATGCCCCTAGATGACCCTATTTTAGATGCCAAGGAGATCATTTCATAAGGGAATGCCCCCATCTTTCACCTACAGGATAGCAACACTATTTCACCATTCAAGGATATTGCTCCGAATGTGGTAAAGAGCATGTCATATGAGAATGCCCTAAAAACCTAGACAATACCTCCAAGATTATTCCTATCAACATAATAGGCATTGTGCATACATCAAATGTATCTTCACTAACCTTAGTGCCAATTCACACAGTGACTAGAGCTCAGGCTTTACAACAAATCCAACAAGTAGACCAAGAAAAAGTAGTGGAACACAATGAGATCGAAGAATTGAGTAGAAAGAAGAAAAAACTGTGAAAAGACTCATGAGAGAGAGTTAAGCAAAAATGGAATAGGAAAATAGTTGATTTGGAAGGGAGTTTAAAGGAAACCAAGGCAAAAATCCTCAAATTTACTTCACAAGAATCACTAGAAATGCCCACACTACCAAAGCAAGGACAAGTTTTAGTAGATTGCATCCTAGAGGATTTAGAGATGATGTTCAAAGACTATCTTCCATTGCCACCACTTCCTTATGAAAAAATCAGGCAAGCCAGATCTAAGACCCATTAAAATGAAGTTGCAAATGGTAGACGGACACATAGAAAGGCCTTTGGGTCTTCTAGAAGGAATTACTCTCACCACTTGTGGTTTAGAGTTTGAGCATACCTTTTCCATCTATGAGTTTGGAAAGAACCACCCCGATGAGATGATTTTGGGGGACCATTCATGAGATACTTGCAAATAGTGCAAGATTAGGGAACCAATTCCTTGTACTTGCAACACTTAGGGGTAACCACCAAAGTCAATATCAAGGATTATTCCCATCGAGATGTACCTCCATTGCAATGGAATACCATCCAAAGAATGCCCAAGGAGATAGAGTTAGTGTAATCCATAGGATCAAAACCTTCATGGATGCACAAGGACACACATTTATGGATGTGAAAAGTCATAGAAGACGAAGAGAGGAGGCTAGAAGCTTCACTTACATGCTAAGAAAAACCCGAGGCCTGTCCAAGACCTAGCCTATCCACCTAAGATATGCCTAGATGGAGAGTTTAAACCTCAGGGTTGGGCAGAGATATTAGTCACCATGGACATAGTAGTGAATGAGGAATAATGGACACCCCATTGTGATGAGGATGGTTATGAAATCTCAAACTTCATGGTAGAACCTCTTATTTTTGTGCCAGTCTTAGAACAATGTGACCATGTAACAAAGAAGTCAATAGGAATAACTGATGAAGAATTAGAATCCACCATCATGTAGTCCTTTTGATCTTCAGAAGACGAATATTTATACTCTATAGAAGCAAAAATGCATGATCAAGATGAGTGTAATCAAGAAGAAATGCTAACCAAGCTAGAAGAAACCAACTTTAGAAGAAGAAGGAGAGAAGAGAGCCTCCCACACAAGAGGAAGATCATGAATCACTGTTTGAGGTGAGAGAAAATTTCAAGAAATATGAAGTTGAGGATAGAAAAATAATGATAAAAATGCCTAAAAGAGAAGCCCTTATAGGAGAACCTTATGATAACAAAGGAGATTCTAAGAAGACTGTAGTCATGGTTGAAGAAGGAGAATAAAGGTGCAAGTATATAGGACATGATTTAAGCAAAGAAGAAGAACAATAAAGCTCTATTAAGAACCCTTGATAGAGGAAACGCTTTACAACAACTCCCCGCAAGCTAAAGCATGCTTGAGTCTTCATTCTCTAATAGGTTGAATACCTACCATTAATTTAAATTTGCAAAACTTTATTCCTTCAAGTGCTTTCGTCATCATATCTGCTACTTGCTTTTCAGTTGGAACAAAAGAAATGTCAATCTCCTTTTGGTTCTCCAATATAAGTGTCTCAAAGTCTGCTATAGGTTTAGTAGAACTCCACAAGGTAGTTTTGTTCAACGTTTTGAGATACATTCATTTTTTTGCATTAGGGTATTTTAGTTAGTGGCCATGGTTGAAAGGAGCCATGTATTCTGTATGTTGGCTATTGAGGATAAGTTGGATGTACCAATTACACATTATGGGCTTATATGATGCGTTATGTATTGGTTGCAAAAGGACAGTGGAATATTGTGTAGGGTGTTGAAAAATGTCCTATTAGACATGCAATTATAGTTATGAAAGGTGATGCAAATGGCATTGAAGATGGTGATATTCTTCATGTTCCTATTCATGCTGCAGTTCCTACTGCATCTACTATAGAGCAAATTTGTTGGGATGGTAGAGATGCTCAAACATATGCATTGATAGCCTTGCCTACCAAACATGCCATTATTCCTCATATTCGCTCTTCCAGAACAACAAAGGATGCTTGGGATACACTTACTACTTTATACTAGGAAAGGAATGAGGCTCGTGTTGCTTATGTCCGAAAATAGTTGGAGAGTGAGCAGATGAAGGAAGGAAATTTAACAAATAATTTTTTGACAAAGATCAAAGATTTGAAGGAGCAGTTGATTTCTGCTAATGGTCTTGCTGACAATTGACTTATGTAGACTATTACGAATGGTCTTCCAAATTCATATCAGAGTTTTGCTTCTACTCTTCAATTGATGATGCAAGGCAATCCAAATGCCTTAACATTTGAGGAGTTAGCCTTTGTTCTGTTGCAAGAAGATCAATCCAGGCAAAACAGGTCCATTATGCATGTTGTAGATCAAGCTTTCTTGGCTAGTCAGAAGGGAAAAGGTAAATGGAGCTCTTCTACTAGTAAGCAAAAATCTACTAATGTTGCACAATCAAAGAAGGGTGATAGAGAAGAAAAGCAAAAAAAAAAAGCAAAAATTGCTTTGCAAATACTATAAAGGAAATGATAATGTCATAAAGATTTTTCCAAAGCTGGCTGCAAAAGAGGCAAAGAAGAAAGAGGCTAGAATGGTTGTTGCAGAGGCTTTTACAATCAAAACAGAGTATGATAATCTTGTGTCAAATGAAGAGTGGGCATTTACTATTATTTGAAGTTATGAACAATCTTCACATGAACATTGTATGCTTGCAGTAGACTCAGGTGTTTGGTACTTTGATAGTGGGACAACCAAACATATTACCTCGTAACACAATTTCTTCACTTCACTTGAACCTGCCCCTATAGGGAATACTATCACATGTGCCAACAACTCCTCTTATCATGTTATGGGAGTTGATAAGATATTTTTTACTATAGTTGATGGTAGTTCTTTTACATTGTCAGATGCTTTATTTGTGCCAAGGATCAAGAAAAATATGTTATTAATTTCAACATTAGCCAAGATTGGGGTCGTGAAATTTGTTGATGACAAATGTACAGTTCATGATCTCTCAAATGGCAACATCATTATTGCTTCTAGCATTTTATGTCCTCGAGGACTCCTCGGCTTGAACAAAATGGAGTTGCAAAAATGGAAAATGGTATTTATAGGGATTTCTTCTGAAAATTCGACATGTGCTTCTTGGAGCTCCCTACATGCTCCTTCTTCTTGTGTGTCCACTTCTTTGATGTGCTTCTATGCTTTGTCCTTGACCTTGAGCTTCAACACTCCCCCCCCTCTCGAGTCTATCATCCGTGACAGACCCTTGTTGGAGTGGTTGTTCCATGTAGTACTTTGAGAGGTAATTTCCTTCATGTAGCAACAGGAGCGTCCGTCTTCCGAATATAGCTTGGACGGTTGTCTGGTTCTTCAGTTTTCCACTGCTAGCCTATGTGAGAGTTGGTCCCAATGTATGTACTTCTTCCTTGGATTTGAGCTAGATGGTGTATTTGTGGCTTTCAAAGATTGTAAGTTGCTCAAAAGAGGTTGTCAATATTGATTGTGAGTAGCTGTCTACTATAAATTGCTTCATGGGTATTGATGTGGTACCCTAAATGTCCTTGGATCTTTGAAACATGAGTTTCATAGTATGAGGCCAAGTACTTATGATCCATAATGACTGATGGATAAGTATATTAGTGCATGGGTTGAAAAAGATATGTGCCTTGTGCACGGCCTTGTAATGTGGCCCTATGCATGCATACTTGGGGAATGCAGTGGAAGAAGTATGGTGCAAGAAAGTGGGTCTTGAGCTAATTGCTCAAGGGTATGCTGACGAAGAGGTTTCCTAATCTATAATGGTTATTGTGTTGCCCAAGTAGGCAATTCTGACCATGGTGAAAGGTCCATCAATCTTCACTCTTCGTGTTGTACACCCATCGCAATGATTGACCATTGGCTTGTCTCTCATTGCTTATGAATGTCCTTCTTGATAGTTCACCAATGAGATTCGTCGAGTTTCTCTATCTTTTTCTCTTTTTTTTTCTTTTTTTTGAACAATATCACAAACAAGAAGAAAGAGGTCAGTAGCAATAAGATATTTTACATATGTCAAATGTGTCTCATGTGTCTGGGATTCTATATTGTGTCTATGCACAACCATAAAATGTGACCCTATATTAATGCACATTTTGGAAATGCATGACCTAAATGGTGCAAAAGACAAGGTTATGCCAAAGGCACATGGTTTTTGCATGTCGAGGCTTCTGATGTTACTTGCAAACTTGATGCAATCTTTGTAGGGAGGTATCCAATGGATCACAAAATGGAAATTGATCATTACTCCTTATGGGGATCCATTTGAGAATAGTGGTTGCTTGTGTACTGATTATTTTTTTCCCCTTCATCTTTGGATGGTTTCTTAAATTTCATGTCCCTCGTGGTGGGCTCTTTGGTTCTATGGGGGCCATTGGTGATTTTGTCTTCCAAACCCATACCCTTTTTGCATGTCTTCCTACTATTGTCGAAGAGGTGATTTGATCTTTTCTTGGTCTTTGTGCTTGGTTCCGACTCTTACTTCTCCTTGGCTTCTTTGTTGAGACTTGTCTCATGTGGGCAAGCATAAGGTTTTGTGTATGTAAGAGCTTCTTGGGTACCCACATGTGTGATTGCCCTTGTTGAGCTGCAACTAATTTCTTAGGCACCCAAATTTGTCAGAGACCTTCTTGTCGAGGTGGTTGTGGTTGCTTGGTTCTTGTCTTCGCATGGTTGGCTTGTCTGGGTGGGAATTGTGTTGGCAAGGCTAGTGGTTGCTCTCCTTTTTGTAGCCAGATCTGCTTCATGCATGGAACTACTTTCTTCTTGAACTACCTTTGTCTATTTGATATAGCGGTTTTCATGTACTATTTCGCTTGCCTTTTTGGTTGAGTTGTTGTGATGTCATTAGTCTTTGCACAAGTGGAGGAGTCCGCTTGCCTTTGAGCCTATTCTTCCATGATTGAGTTCTTCTGGAACATAGAGCTTTTGACATAGACAACATCTTTTTTGCTAAGATTAGTCCTAGAAGAACTAAGAGAATGTGTGACATCTAGATTTGTGGGCATGCATTTCTCTAATGATAATGTGATGCATTGTTCTTGTACCCAAACTTGAAGAAGTTGACTTCTTAGGTTCAAGTTGACTGCATGGTCGTAAATCCAATCTTGACCCAAGACAAGTTGCTCTATTAGGTTTTCATCGTGACATACTAACATTTTCACTTTTATTGGAACATCTTGAAGGTAGATGGGAAGTTCCACCTCGTCCAAACAAGGGGTTTCCACACCTCCCCATCCTATGAGATAGGCTTCTATATGATTGATGTTCAATTGCAGGTCTTGGTAGTATGAAAGTCTAACTACACTAGTTGCTACACTTGAGTCAATCAATGCTCTCATAGTCCTTACACTCTCTCCTTGTCCTACCTCTATCGTCACAAAGGGACGTCGATCGATTATTCGAGAAGCAATTACATTTGATGTTTGGCACATGGCCATGTGATATTGTGGGGTTTCAAGATTGATATCTAGGCCTAGTCACCTTAACTTATTTCATCTAATGCGCTCTCTAACCTCTGCTTGTGCTTCTTCTCTAACTCTCGACTCTTCTTCTTTTCGCTTCTTAGTAGTGTTGAGTCTCATTAGCATATCCTCCGTAAGAGGTTCTTGATATAGCTTGACTCTACATCCACTTATATAGTTTGGCAAGATATCACCTTTTAGAGTGGCCAATTGAACCCCACCGCTAGTGGAAATTATATTAATGATCATGGGTCCGTATCCTCTTTTTTCCAAGTATACACCAACACTAAGTCTCCCTCTTTTAATCCTTTATCATTGATGTGTGCATCAAAGTATGCCTTTTGCCTTTCCTTTGCAGCATAGATGCCTGTTGCCGCTTGTAGCCTCATCTCACCTAAGCGTTCTAGATCAAAGATCCTAGAGGACAACTCATGTCCATTCCACTCATGCTCTTGTGCTACTTTCAAAGCTGGGATTAAGAAATCTAATGGTAACACATCATTCTGTCCGAAGAACATCTGAAATGGGGTGGCATAGGACCTACAAGGTCTATACCCCACTTCGAGAATGCATGTCCTCCCACCATTGGTCTCAAAGGCATCTCATCTTTTCTGATTGGATATTGTGCACATGTGTAAAGTGTTACGTAAGCCACTACTTACTCACACTATCATATACACCAATGTTGAATGTACAATGTGCGAGCAGAACTCTCAACCACTCTATGTGAACAAAAATATATGGATGAGTGAATGTACAAATGTAACAAATATATTCAAATTTATGGATAGAAATCTGAATATACATGAGATGTGTGACCTAATAGGTTGTAGAAGAGTGAATATGAGTGACAGAAAGAGGAAGGATCAGTCTAAAACTGATAATCAAAAAACCCTCATCTAACCTTAGGGAAGACCCTAAGTTAGACACGTGTGTAAAATGATCACATACTTACAAAAGTAGCAAAGAATCCTAACAAGTTTACTGCCAGAAATCCTCAAACTCATATGAACATATCTTCTCTAACACCTCATCCAAATATGCATAAAGCATAACCGTACTGATTCTCTTGTACCTATGCCAAATAGGACTCCTCCTGATATGGATGTTACTGCTTCCATAAAATCCAAGTAGTACCTGTGTGCATAAAGAGAATATGTACCTGAATTCTTAACATAAGATGTAAATCTTATGTTAACCACCATTCAATGTCTTTGAAGTAAACCGAAATCTTCATGTAGAAGACAATCTTCAAATACATCATGTGGATGGACGATCCACACCACCAAGCTTCTAATAGATAAGACCTCTCCATAAGCAAGAGTGTGAGCACCCTCTTCTTCTCCAAGAAGAACTCCATAGCTGCTCCTCAACATGCTCCAACATAGCACCATGGCTGCCCCATGTGCTAAAAGCACTACCTCTATTGAGGTACCAAAGCTCTCCAAAGCTTGGTGTTGAATCTAGGTGATGGATGCTTGAATAATGAGCCAAGCTCTTGTTATATATCCTTGATTATCCCATGAAAAGCTCATCAAAAAGCTATCACTCGTATAAAGCACTTTGATCACTTATGCCGAAATGCAATCCATTGTCGCTCGTCGTTCGCTGTCCTAAAAGCATAAGAAATCAAACGCATTTTTTGCGCTGCACCAATGTGCTGTCGCCGATGGGTTTTGAACCCAGATCGCAGGGATGAGAGGCTATTGCCTAAACCGAGGCGCCCCATGCTTTTTGTTGTACAAGGAGCAGAAAATATCTCTACACATGCTGTTCTTATTGAGCAAGATTGACCAACTTTGACCAATGGGACATTGTTTCCAACAATCCCCCCTGTAATGTCATATTGGTACAAATTGAAGTGGATCTAAAAACTTCATAATGACTGCAAACTATCACAAGCTTCAAACTTGTACTCCCCAAATTGACCTTCAAAACTTTTCTTCAAAACTAAATTTGACTTTTCTTCGAACTTCAAACACCTGAACTTGCTGAATATGAACCATAATACTTGAGAAAATATGCAAACTAAATATCCAATAGTGTTCTCATCAAGCAATCACTTGCTTGTCAATAAATGTAACAAGTACTGACTCTGAACCTGCTATATCCTGTCTTCTCAAACCTGAAAACATACACTAGGATCCACATATTTGCATTTATCTTATGAAAGCTTTCTCAACATAGTTCTGCTGTGTACATACACTAAACAAAATCAGGAACTGAATCTTGGAACCTGTGACTGACAACTCACAACTTAGTGTATTATGAACACTACTGATTCATCTCTGACTGTACTCAAGTGAGCTCAACTCAACTGAACCGAAATCAACTAAAATCAACTCATGAGTCTCATAAAAAAATCTATGATGTTATCATGTCTTCATCCTTGTTCAATCTATAAGTCTTTCATACCTCTTTCCTTCAGAATCTAGTATAAACATAAATGTGCACACTTCTCAAACATACCTCTTTGAAATATCAAATTTCTCTTCAATAGAACTCTGGAATCTTCTCCTAAACAGGAACATCCTAACAGGAACTTTCTCCAGACATTGTTCTTCTTCCTTCTTCTTTCAAAGCTGGAACATAAAGAGAACCTGACAAAGGAAATATAGGATACCTAAAATAGGAATACCTAAAATAGGAATACCTATAGGTAGGACTCTGCATTCTTTTACATATGGCTGAAAATAAGTCTTCATGTTTCATCACCCCCTGGATAACTTAACACTAGTATCCAATATTCTTTAAAGTATATTAGACTTTATGAAATCTTGGACGTCCTTCTTCTTTCAATAAATCTGATCTTCAGTGATTTAGCATTGCTTCCTTAACATCAATACCTCTGTCTTGAGACAAAATATCTGAACCCTTTTATTAGCACTACAGATGCTAATGGCTTTAATTGTTTACTTTTCAGCTTTCCAAAATCTAGAATAAGGTTAGCTTATCTATATAACAAAAACCTTTTTGAAAGCATTTAGGATTCATAACCTTATGCAACATAACAAGTATCCTCTTCTATTTTTCTGCAACACAAATCTGATAGAATCTGAATCTTTGACTTACTTCTTCCAATACTAAGAACTTTCTCAAACAAAGGATAGACAATTGACTCATAAATACTCAAGATCATTCAAGATCTTTCCAACAAAATACTTGTGTAGAATCTGCTCTCATCAAACCTTCATGACTGAATGTTTGATTTGTTTACTTGAATGCCTCCAAGTGTCCATGCTTCTTACAAAGTTGTAAAACTTTTCTTCAAACAAATCCTTCCCAAGAATCTGCAACTCCTACTTGAAACATAAGTGGATAAACTTCTCACCTTGAGAACTCCAAAAGTTACAAGTTGATACTTCAAATCTTTCATATTCTACCCAGGTGAAATCTGATAGTACCTGCTTGACTTTCTTTTGGCTAACTTCACTTCTCAATCAAGTGCTAGGATTTGATGGAACACCTTTTTGAATACAAGCATGCATCCAAAAATCAAGAGAAACACAGAAAGTAGATTCTCCATTGACTTGTACATCAACAAATCTAAATTTTTTGAAGTTTTCTGAAAATACCAAATATGAGGTAACCTTTCTAAACACAAAACCTCAACCCAAGTCTTCAACATCTGCTACAAAAAACTCTTTTACCGTAAGAGTTTGATAAAGAAGAAATATACTTCTCTGCAACTTGTCATATACCAAGTAGCTCTATATTGACACTCCAAGAATTCTTTGATGGAACATATAAGCTGCCTGCTTAAAAAATCTTCAACTAAAACATAACTCATACACATATGAGTCACAACATATATCTGCTGCTTTTCTTTCTCTCAATGCAATTCTTTGTCAAAACCTACTAAATCATGACCAAGTATCATGTAAAACAAGAAATTGCTTCTTCTTTAAACTATCTTTTTCACAAGATGTTCTCATAGGCTTGTCTTTGGATGTAGAGGATAAAATAGGAAAAGTATATGGAAAATATGAGAAAAGTAAGCCTTACTTTTCTTTTGGAAATGATGAATTTTCTTCTTTTGCATCTTTCTTCCACCTGATGATGTCAACATCTTTAAACTTCTCTTCCATACCTTTTGTTCTCTTCATCTTAAAGTAGCAAACATTCTTCACTTCTTCAAATGAACTTTTTCTCTTCCTCTAGTGCTAAGAGTAAGAGACAAAGCAAACATGGTATACAAATGAAAGTGAACATAGAATCATGTTTTATCATCTCCTCATATCTCCTAAATCAAAATTCTGTTTCAAATGACTGAAGTCACCAACCTTCTGGCTGAATGATGAATTACCTTTCTAGAGTTATCTCTCTAGATACCTAGATCACCTTTTGTATCTAGATAAAAACCTTCCAACCAACTTACAGCACGAAATTGGTTGCAAACAAAACTGATGCTTTCCAAATTTGTCTTCTTAGATGAACTTTCTTTCCATGAAAGAGATCTCTCAAAACTCTCTAGAAAAATCTCTAGATACCTGTTTTGATGTAGTCTTTAACTTTCAAATAATGAAAGTGTTTAAAAGAACTCCTTGAATCCTTCAAATCTCTTCATAACTGCTCTTCTAAGACATGACCTGTAAATGATAATCTGATAGTAGAAATTGATACCTGTGATTCGATGTTGATCTGATTCCTTCATCTTCTCCAAACCATTGTTTTTCCTTGAATTTGAAGTAGTCTTCTCTTCATCAAGTTTTGGTCTTCTAGCAATACTTTTGTACATACTTTACAGAAGTATTCGGCTGCTAACAGATCATCAACTTCATACTCCACACTGATGAATAAACATGTGACTGAATTGTCTAATTCTCAAATATCTACTCATCTAGATTAAGTGTGTATGTCAAATGTCAAATGTTAGAAGATGCTCTTAAATCATATGTTGTAAACCTAGAAGTATGGGAACCTGGGAATATAAGAGCCTGAATGAACTCTGATATCAAAACCTTAAAGCTCTGATACCAAATGTTGGAAATTTAGTAGGCCCATAACTAATACCAGAGGTCCAAGGTTCCATAGGTCCAACATATACAACATAGAATCTAGCAATCTTCCAATATTGAAAAAACATGAACATACCACACTTAATCATACAAATGATGAGACAAAGATAGAGAAAGATTAGACAACATGTGTAAAATGTTACGTAAGCCACTGCTTACTCACACTATCATATATACCAATGTTGGATGTACAATGTGGGAGCAGAAATCTCAACCACTCTATGTGAACAAAAATAGATGGATGAGTGAATGTACAAATGTGTAACAAACATATTCAGATGTATGGATAGAAATCTGAATATACATGAGATGTGTGACCTAATAGGTTGTAGAAGAGTGAATATGAGTGATAGAAAGAGGAAGGATGAGTCTAAAACTGATAATCAACAAACCCTCATCTAACCTTAGGCTATGGAAGACCCTAAGTTAGACACGTGTGTGAAAAGATCACATACTTACAAAAGTAGCAAAGAATGCTAACAAGTTTGTTGCCAGAAATCCTCAAACTCATATGAACATATCTTCTCTAACACCTCATCCAAATATGCATAAAGCATAATCATACTGATTCTCTTGTACCTATGCCAAATAGGACTCCTTCTGATATGGATGTTACTGCTTCCATAAACTCTAAGTAGTACCTGTGTGCATAAAGAGAATATGTACCTGAATTCTTAACATAAGATGTAAATCTTATGTTAACCACCATCCAATGTCTTTGAAGTAAACTGAAATCTTCATGTAGAAGACAATCATCAAATACATCATGTGGATGGTCGATCCACACCACCAAGCTGCTAATAGATAAGACCTCTCCATAAGCAAGAGTGTGAGAACACTCTTCTTCTCTAAGAAGAACTCCATAGCCGCTCCTCAACATGCTCCAACTTAGCACCATGGCTACCCCATGTGCTAAAAGCACTACCTCTATTGAGGTACCAAAGCTCTCCAAAGCTTGGTGTTGAAATTAGTTGATGGATGCTTGAATAATGAGCCAAGATCTTGTTATATAGCCTTGATTATCCCATGAAAAGCTCATCAAAAAGCTATCACTCGTATAAAGCACTTTGATTGCTTATTCTGAAACGCAATCCATCGTTGCTCGTCGTTTGCTGTCCTAAAAGCATAAAAATTCAAACGCTTTTTCCGCGCTGCGCCAATCTGCTGTCGTCGATGGGTTTTGAACCCAGATCACAAGGATGAGAGGCTCTAGTTGCCTTAACCAAGGCACCCCATGATTTTGGTTGTAGAAGGAGTAGAAAAGAGCTCTACGCATGCTGTTCTTATTGAGCAAGATTGACCAACTTTGACCAATGGGACATTGTTTCCAACACTAAGTGCTACAAGTACAAGGAGTTGGTTCCCCAATCTTGCAATATTTGCAGTTGTCATAGGAAGGTTCTTCCTAGTATCGTCTCATAGATATTATTTTTACCAAAGTCACATATAGCAAAGGTGTGTTCGAACTCTACGCCACAAGTGGTTAGAGTTATCCCTTCTAGAAATCCTAGAGGTCTTTCAACATGGTTGTCAGCCATTTGAAGCTTCATTTTAGTTGGTCTTAATGTGGGTTTGCCCCATTGCTTCCATAAGGAGATGGTCGCAATAGAAACACCAGCACCTGAATCTAGGATAGCTTTGGATGTGTAACCTTGATAGGTGATTGGAAGATAAGTATTACCTTCTTCACCTTCACTCATGTCCCCTATGTTGTCTAGAGGAATCTGTGGGACTTTTTTCTTAGACGTTGCTTTTGAACTATTGGAATCAAGCTCTGAAACCTCATCCTTCACATGTTTCCGTAGCTCTGGTTTTACTTTTAGCAGCTCTTCTATGGTGAGATGACACTGACCCTTAGTGTTCTTCACTATGTCTGTGTTTCTTGGAACCACTAAGTCTTCATTTCTTACCAAGATGGTGGGAGCTCTGATATGAAGAGATTCATATTCCCATGGGCCTGTGAATTGTGGCAAATCTTGTAAAGAGTTAGATTCAAAATCTAATCTCTCATCTTCTTGTTGCTCTACTTGGTCTCCATAAATAGAGGGAATGTCTTGGGGAAATTGATCAAGAATGTCATCGATTTCAGGAATAGGAGGGGGATTATCCTTCTCCTTGGCCCATTTTTCCTCTTGTATTTCCTGCAAGAACTGTTGAGAGTACTCTTGAATTGAAAGAGGTGTTCTAGCATCCATGGAATTAGAAACATAAGCTCCCATTGGTGGTGAGCTTTCTCTTTCAACAACTGGTTGAGCTTGTGGAGGTAAAGAAACATGTGGATTGTTTACCAGCTACTCTAATCTGTCTAGTAAGCCCTGGAAGTGCAAACTCGGTTTGATAGAATTTTCCTGATTGAACTGTTAATTGGTTTCGAGCATAGCCTGAGCAAGTTCTACCATTTTCATGCACATTTTTGTCCGTTCAATCTCTAAATTTGCCCTAGGGTAGCTCTTGTCTAGCTTTGCAGCTATTGGCCCTTCTTGAAGTCAAGCATTGTAAGCCTTGAACATCATGCCCAAGCCTTCTGGGTTTGGATCTGCAAGGACAGAACCTGGTTGCGGTCTACTTACAATGAGTGGTGGGGCAGAATGAGGTGGTGTGGATGGAGCTTCAACATGGGAGGGGGTTTGAGATGCTATATCTTCTATTTTTGTTTTTTGAATTTTTTAGGCTCTCTTCTAGTTCGAATAACTTTCTATTCCACTTGCGATGGGTCCTCTCTCTGGTATCCTTCCAAGTTCTTTTTTTCCTCCTACTAGGCTCTCTTGATCCACTTGACTCCGATTGCTCCGCTGGTTTATCTTGTTTTAATGCGTGTGCCCTAGTAAATGCTTGTATAGGAGCCAGATTACTGCTACTCGCACTTGAATCCACCACTAAGCCTACCACATTAATTGGTGTAACCTTGGGTGCACTAGAGAGGCTCCTGGGACAATCTCTAGGAAGATGTTCTTTATTGCAATCAAGATAAAAGCCTTGTATGGTGATGTTTTGTCCTTGTCCCAGAGCTAGTTGGTGGGGACATTCACGAATGAAATGGTTGCCCTGACATCGAAAACATGGTCCTCTACGGGCTTGTGGTCTTACTTGTCTCGATTGAGGCCTAGGATTTGGATTCATATACATGACATTGGAGTATTTTGGCTCCCAATTTTGTTCCATAGGTGGTGCCTCATATTGATATGGAGAATTCTCACTTTGCTCAGGTGACTCTATGTAATAAGCTTGTGAACTATCTTCATGGGAGTAGTGTGAACTATGAGCATGTGAGTCATTTTCTAAGACCAATGAGGCTAGTGGCACCAATGCTCTATTAGGGTTTTCCTCTGCCACTGCATACTTAATTTGAATCACATTAGTAGGATGTGCTGGTTGGTTTCCTAGGACAGGTTGAGGCCTATATGGTGCCTAATTTTGTTGTTGTGGCCTATAACATGGCTTTTGGTATTGATTCTGATACCTACCCTATTGGTCAGGTTGGTGATAATTTTTTCTGACAGCCTGCCTATTATAGGAACAATCTTGAGCCGTGTGGTTCATGTATTTTCTCTCAATTATGCAATATGGAGCATTCAAGTTTCCTTGGGGTTGAGCCATCATCAGGCAAACATTAGCCATGTGGTCTCCTCCACAGTTGTAACTTCGCTTCAATGAGGTGACCCTTGGTGCTTGTATATTTTGAGCTCCTGGCTTCTTGGCAACCTGCTCAACTATCTCATCTATCTCCATGGAGGTTCTAGAAGTATGACTAGTAGAACTATCCGAATCCTTATAGAGTTTGGACAATTCTAACTCCTCACTCAAATTGTCTTCTATGTCGATACACATTTGCACACACTCTTCTATGGATCTAGGCTCTTTAAAGTACACATATGATCTTAACTTGGTGCTTAGTAAGCCATCTAAAAACAAGGCCACTTGTTTGGCCGGTGTGGGCAACTAAGGAATATGGCATCTTTCTAAGTACTATTAAACCGTCTTCCTGCAAGTCACACTGTTTCCTGGGGTGTCTGCTTGAAGTTGTGGATCAGGGATGATGTATTATGACAGATACCACTCTTGGAAAATTCTTCAATAAATTCCTTAGCAGTTGACCTATGTTCTGATAATTGCGACTGTTCAACTCTTAACACTTGTTTGAACTCAGCCACATGATCATATGGATCTCCAAAACTGTCAAAATAGTTCTTCATTGCCTTGACCACTTGAGAGGGTCTAAGGGTTCTTGGATGCTCTCGGAGCCTAGGTAATGGAAAATCATGTTCATCTCTTTGATGCCTATGTGCTCTATGTCTCTCCCTTTCCGCTCTTTCACCTTCAAACCCTGATCTATCTCTACCCACAATGTTTGCAAAGCTTACTTCAGGTCTCTCTCTTATTCATTCTCGTTGTGCCTCATGAGCTTGGGATGATCTTGCTCCTTGGAGACCATGGGAAACTCTAGATCTTGGTGGAGGGAAAATTGATTCACTCTTCCAAGTGTATGCATGCCTATCATGTTCTGTTACCAAGAACATTTTCTCCGATGTGTTATCTAGATAGACAACTTTGCTTGGTGTCCCCGGATCCTTGATTTCATAGATGGTGACTATTGGGTTAGGTTGATCTGGCTTGAATCTACAAATAGCTTCCTTTGTTTCTCTATTCACGAATAGTTCTATGCTTTTGTTGTCTTGTGGGATCCAATTCAGAGTGATTACTCTAGTCAAGACTGACTTACCTCTAGGAGTCTTCGGTTCTCATCATAGTCTCTTTGCTCTAGGTCTCCTATATCATTCTCAGGAATGATATTTCCAAACTCATCTGTCTTGTCTGCTAAGCTCATAACCACATACATGGTTCCTTCCTTATCAATGTATGAACCCTCTTTGAATTTAACCACTAGGTGTTCCAGTCCAAAGGGTTGATCCGGATTTTTGAGTTGGAGAACTGATCGTCTTAGACCATCCTCATAGATGCGAGCACCTAATCGATTGGTCCGATATATTCCAATTGTGTCTTATACGGACCTTCTCGTGTTTGTAAATAGGCACTACCTAAGGTACGTGTGGGCCTTTCCATGCTAAAAGACATTTTTGAGTCACTTGTGTCCAAACATAGTATGTAGGGATAACCACTTAATTGTTGTGCCCAAGACCTAGCTGTATGGTTGACACTAGCCTCAGATGATCTAATGCTTTTTCTATCCTTGCCTAAGTGCCTACCAGATCTCAGGTTCATAAGCTTTGTCTATTAGTCACAATTTTCCCCTTTGTATTGCTCAAAGTCCTTTGGCATCCCCTTGGTTTCCTAGTCCCACCTTAGGATCAACTTCAAAATACTATATCTAAACGAACTTACCAACGAACCCAAAATAACAACAAATGGATTTTGTATGAGAAAGTTATGCCAGTTCGCGGTTCTGGGGGTTAAAACAGAGAAACAGGGTCTCTCTAGAATTACTTCAAAACAAGCGATACACAGTACTGGGTCTAACAATACGATCCTTGTGGTTGGCGATACTTGGAATTCCACAATATGATACCAGATTTTCATGATACGATACTTGATAGTCACGATACAATACTTGTCTTTAGGCGATACCACCTTCCACGATATGATACTACTATCAAGACAAGACAATACTGGAAGTGGTCACGATACGATACCTCTTGGTCCAGGATACGATACCGACTTGTCTCACGATACGATACTGCTGGCAAGATGATACGATAGCACAAGATCTAAGGCATGATACGAAACCAAGTCACCTCGCGATATGATACCTCTAGTTGGACGATACCTCACTTGTCATGATACAATACCTATCACGATAGGATACTATCGGGCTCACGATACGATACCACTCCAACCACCATACGATACCATTGAACCAAGACGATACGATACCACAAGGTGTACGATAGTATACCACTTGAACGGGATCGCAATACCTCATCCTGGAAATACATGATACCTTGATGGTATCACGATACCTCAAGGAGGCGATACATGATACTTGACAAGTATCGCAATACACAAGAGTTTTGGTATCTTGATACCAAAACTCAACCGACACGATACCTAGAGTTTTTAACACCCAAATTCAAAATTTTTTGTGGATATGTGTACCTTATGCCTTTCTTTTCACTCTTATGTGCTGTAGATGCAAAAACTCTCACCTATTCCATGATATTGCACTCGTGATACCAGATGCAGGTAGTCTCAGTCCATGTGATACTTGACTAAGTTTTATGATGTTTTGAGAGGATATCAAGACTATTTCTTCAGCATTTTAGCTCTGAACTTCCTCTATGCTTCTTGCTTGCAGCCACAGGTGAAAAACCAGGTGAACGTATAGTCAAAAGTGAAGAAAATTTGAGAAGATGAAGATGGGAGAAGATGGTGATGATGATGATGAAGGAGAAGAAAAACTCAGAAATGGAACTAAAAATTGTGATTTTTTTACCTTCCAACATGACTACTCTACATCTTACCGTCACATGCTCGTCCTCCAAGCTCTCTCCCCGGCAACGGTGCCAAATTTGGTGTCACTATAGCACAATGGTAAATACCAATGTGAGGAGATCAACCTCATAAATGTCAATCAACGGAGACATGAGGACTGGTATGAAGACCATGAGCAAGTGAAGCCACAAGTGTGTGAGTGAAAGCACACAAACATGCACACACATACACACACACACACACACAAGGTAAGAGCAAAGAGCTGAACAATGGAAGATCTTCGATTACAAAAGAAATCTCTTACAAAGCTCAAATCTACAACAAGCTAACCTCAAAAATGAGCTCTCCACCCCTTTTTATAGTTGTTGGAGTGGTTTTGGCCCTCTCCAGACCTAGTGTCCAACCTAATTAAAAATTAGGTTCCAGGGCTTATTTGGGGGCTCAAATGGAGTCTAAAAATTATGAAAATTAGTAGGATGATACGTATAATACTCCTCAAGCTCGAGGACTCCTTGGCTTGAACAAAATGGAGTTGCAAAAATGGAAAATGGTATTTACAATGGTTTTTAGTGATAAAAATCACTATTTTTATAAGGATTTCTTCTGAAAATTTGACATGTGCTTCTTGGAGCTCCCTACATGCTCCTTCTTCTTGTGTGTCCACTTCTTTGATGTGCTCCTATGCTTTTTCCTTGACCTTGAGCTTCAACAATTCAACATGTGCAATTCAAGATTCTCAAGCTATGTTAGATGCAAAGCTTTGGCATGCACGCTTTGGTCATCTGAATTTTGCTAGTTTGCTATGCATGTAGAAATCTGAAATGGTGTCCTCTTTGCCCAAAATTGAGGCACCTGATAAACATGTATGTGAAGCCTATATTTAGGGCAAAATGCAGGTTTTCTCCTTCCCAAAAGATGATTTAGTTTGAGCTACTTAGAAATTGTAGCTTGTTCATAGTGATGTCTGTGGTCCTATGCAGACATATTCTTTTGGAAGCTATCTTTACTTTGTGACTTTCATCGATGATTTTTCCAGGCATGCATGGGTATATGCATTGAAAGCAAAGTCTGAAGTATTTATGTGCTTGAAAGAGTTTTTGGTTTTGGCTAAAAATTTTTTAGCATGTAAAATGGGCACCCTCCATTTTGATAGGGGGGATATATGTCTTTTGATTTTAATTCATTTTTGGCTGAATGTGGGATAAAACAGTCAACCAGTTGTTGAAAGAGAAAGCTCACCACCAAAGAAAGTTTATGTCCTTGATTCCATAGATGATGGAACACCTTTCAATTGAATTGTACTCTCATGAGTTCTTGGGGGAAATACAAGAAGAGAAATGGGCCAAGGAGAAGGGTAATGTCCCTCATATTCTTGAAATTGTTGCTCTTCATGATCAATCTCCCCAGGACATTCCATCTATTTATGGAGACCAATCAGAGCAACAAGAAGATGAAAGATTAGATTTTGAATCTAACTCTTTACAAGAGTTGCCACAATTCACAGGCGCATGGGAATCTAAATCTCTTGAGGTCATAGCTCCCACAATACTGATAAGAAATGATGACTAAGTGGTTCCAAGAAACAATAAATTCATGAAGAACACAAAGGTGCAGTGTCATCTCACCTTAGAAGAGTTGCTCAAAGTGAAACCTGAGCTATGGAAAGATTTGGTGAATTAGGTTCTAGAACTTGGAACCAATATGTCAAAAGCAAGATCTAAGCAGAAAGTCCTAGAGATACCCCTAGACAAATTAGGAGACATGAGTGAAGGTGAAGAAGGTAATACTTATCTTCCAATCACCTACAAAGGTTATGCAACCAAAGCTATCTTAGATTCAGGTGTTGGTGTAGCGATTATGACCACCTCCTTGTGGAAGCAATGGGGGAAACCCACATTAAAACCAACTATAATGAAGCTTCAAATGGCTGACAACCGTATTGAAAGACCTCGAGGATTGCTATAAGGGTTAACTCTAACCACTTGTGGTGTAGAGTTTCAACACACCTTTTCTATATGCGACTTTGGCAAAATAACATCTATGAAATGATCCTAGGAAGACCCTTCCTACAACAATTGCAAATAGTACAAGATTGGGGAAGAAACTCCTTTTACTTGAAGCACTTACGGTTCACAACCAAGGTCAATCTGAAGGATTATACCTTCCAAAATGTATCACCCCTACATTGGAATCCTATCCAGAAGGTGCAAGAAGATTCAATCTTTGTGCATTCTGCAAGTTCTTCTGATCCATCCTAGATGCACGAAGATACTCACTTGTGGATGTGCACGCTTAGAGAGGAAGAGGAAAGATGCCTAAAAATGAGAGAAGATGGAACTTCTCAAGAAGCCAAAATGGTTAGAGACCGAGCCTACACATTGATGATCTTTCGAGATGAGGAATTTGAACCTCATGGTTGGGCACAAATCTTATCCACCATGGACATTGTTGTCAATTAAGAAGAGTGGACGCCTCATTGTGATGAGGAGATTTATGATATCTCTTTTTTTCATGTGTGAACCCTTGCTAGAAGAGTGTGACTCTAATGAGGCCATAGAAGAGGAAGAGGATCGCCGTGATCTAGAGTCCATTCTGATGGATAATTTCTTTGACTTAGAGGAGCACTATCTAGAAAATGTAGGAGTATTTACCCAAAAATAAGAACCTCTCACAAGCATTAAAACTATAAATTCAAGGGAGGAAAGTGAAGGTAGACAAAAGAAAAAGAAAAGAAAAGCAATGAAACAAGTAGAGCAGGAATCATTGTTCAAAGTACCAGAGAATTTCAAGAAATATGAAGTTGTAGATCTGAAAATTTTCGTATGCATGCCTAAGAGAGAGGCCATCATAGGAGAAGCTCATCATCATAGAGAAAAGACCAAAAAAATTGTAGTAAACATTGAAGAGAACAAAGACAATGTAAGTACATAGGAGAAGTCCTAAGTGTAGAAGAAGACGTAGAGATTGCAGCTTTATTAAGGGAATATGGGGACATGTTTGCATGGACCTATAGAGACATGATGGGAGTAGATCTAGAAATATTCTCTCATATGGTCCCCATGATGACTAATGCCAAGCCCATGAAATAGAAGCCCTACAGATATAATGACACATATGCAACCAAAACAAAAGAAGAAATTGATAGAATCATTGAAACTAGATTTATCTAGGAGATTGAGCATACTAAATGGGTGACCCCCATTGTAGTAGTGCCCAACAAGAACAAAAAATTGTGGGTGTGTATTAACCTTACAAATGTTAATGCCACTATGATTAGAAATAGCTATCTGCTTCCAATCACTAAACACTTATTGGAGTGTGTTGGAGGCAAGGAAGTTTATAGCTTCCTTGATGGATTTTCAGGTTACAACCAAGTAGTCATCACCCTAGAAGATCAACACAAAACAACCTTCACCACAGAGTGGGGAATCTTTTCATGTCATGTGATGCCATTTGGGCTCACCAATGCACCTACAACATTCCAAAAGCTCATGTGTCATGTCTTCAAAGAGTTCTTGCAAAAGAGCTTAGAAGTATATGTGGATGATGTATGTGCTCACTCCCAAGAAAGAAGACACCACATCCTGGAGTTCAGATAGATCTTCAACAAGTGTAGAGAATATCAAGTGTGTCTAAACCTAGAAAAGTGTGTGTGGTACATCAAGGTAAGATTTTAGGTCATGTTGTTTCTAAGAACAAAATATCAGCAGATGAGGACAAAGTTTCCAAGGCCAAAGAATGTGAAAGAGGTACAAGGCTTTATGCACCACTGTGGATATTACCATAGGTTTATCCACATGTATGCAATCATAGCTAAACCTCTTTATGCTCTATTGGCAAATTTAGAGTGGAACAACGAATGCAAAAATTCCTTCAATGAGCTGAAGAGATGTTTGTGCACAACACCAATACTAACCACTCTTGATTGGAATAAACCATTCCATGTCCATGTAGATGCATCCAATTATGCAATAGCATGTGTACTAGCACAACCCACAAGTGAAGGAAATCTAGATTTCCCTATAGCATATGATAGCAAATAACTAAACATAGCTGAACAAAACTATACAACAACCAGAAAAGAAGGCTAGGCATGGCATATGTCTTGAAGAAGTTTAGACACTATCTATTGACAAAGTTCAAGTTTTTCATTGATCATCAAGCTTTATAATATTTGGTCAATAAACCTTGCAATACAAGATGCTTAGTAAGTTGGTTCCTCTTACTAATGGATTATGACTTTGAAGTGGTTGCTAGGAAAGTTAGAACCCACCTTAGGGCATATCACCTTTCTCACATCACTT
Organism: Ceratopteris richardii; assembly: GCA_020310875.1. Lineage (NCBI taxonomy): Eukaryota > Viridiplantae > Streptophyta > Polypodiopsida > Polypodiales > Pteridaceae > Ceratopteris > Ceratopteris richardii. The sequence goes on from CM035430.1 coordinate 24,476,876, forward strand.
CAGGAGAGTTGCGACAAGGAGTGTCTGATGAACTGCCTGATGCTTATCTGTTCAATTTAGAAGTACTTCCTTAATGGGAAAATAAGTTGATATCAGTCCTAACCTTAGGACCCACAAATAGGAATGTGAAAACGAACAAAGAAGAAATTAGAAAATCGCAAAAATATCAAATATTGGCAGGTACAAACAAGATATAGAGGGTGTACTACCTTGTTGTGTTGAGGAGCATGAACATAGCAGTTGGTTGCAACAAGCCCATGAAGGATTGCCCAAAAATCACTATTGTAAACAATGAACATTGCAGAATCTAAAATGTTTAGGATTGTATTGGCCTAGTATGGACAAAGAAATACAGAAGATGATTAAGAATTGTCACGTGTGCTAAAAGAGACGCCCAATGGAGTATGCTACCCTTTATCACATGTCGTTAATTCCAGAATGGAGTGATCCATTTGTAGAATTTATGAGATGGGGAACACTACCCAACAAGGCTAGTCTAGCAAGAAAATGAAGCATGGAGCAAGAGGCTCAGAACTACGCCTTAGTAGGAGACAACCTATATCAAAGAGGCAAAGATGGTTACTTAAGATTGTGTGTTCATGAATCAGATTATTTGAAAATCTTAGAAATCACACATAACGATGTCATAGGTGGAAATTTTGGGCCTGATCGAGTAATTATGACCATTCTATTCTCAGACCTTTGGTGGCCCACTCTTCATATGGATGCACATACCTATGTGAAGAGATGTGACACATGCAAATGTGCACAATATCTGATCAGAAAAGATGAGATGCCTTTGAGGCCAATGATGGGAGGATGCACATTCTCAAAGTGGGGTATAGACTTTGTAGGTCCTATTAACCCCCCGACTAGAAACTCCCATGTAGAGTACATTATTGTAGCAATAGATTACCTTACAAAGTGGGTATAAGTAAAAGCTAGGACAAAGAATGATGCTCAAATGATGGCTAAGTTCTTATTTGAGAATGTGTTCACCAGATACATGTAACCAATAGATTTAGTAAGTGATAGAGGTATGCACTTCTGTCATTGAAAAACTTCTCTAGGAATTATTGGTGATACATAAAAAGTCTTCCCCCTTTCATCCACAAGCTAACAGAGAAGCCGAGAGAACAAATAAGATCCTATGTAATGTATCCATAAAACTAGTAAATAATAAACACTCTGATTGGGATAAACAAATTCATCATGCAGTTTGGGCTTACTGAGTTGCCTACAAAACGGTACTCAATGGCACCTTATTTTAGATGGGTCTTCAGATAGAATGTTGTGTAACCATTAGAATTCTTGATCCTGACTTTAAAATTATCATGAGAGCATGAGTGGAATGGATATGAGTTGTCCTTTAGGATATTTGATCTAGAATGCTTAGGTGAGACTAGGGTACGAGTGGCATCATGCATCTACACTGCAAAGAAATGACAAAAGGCATATTTTGATGCACACATCAAGGATAAAGGTATGAAAGAGGGAGACCTAGTGTTGGTTTATACACTAAAGTAGCATGCCCGTCAATTGGATAGGTGATGACCCATGGTCATTAATAGAATTTCCCCTAGTGGTCTAGTTCAATTGGCCACTCTAGAAGGTAACATCTTGCAAAGTTGTATTAGTGGATGTTGAGGCAAGCTATATCAAGAACCTCTTATAGAAGATATGCTAATGAGACTCAACACTACTAAGAATAGAAAAGAAGAAGATTCAAGGGTTAGAGAGGAAGCATAGGTAGAGGCTAGAGAGTGCATTAGGTGGGAAAAAGTTAAGGCAACAATGCCTATATGTAAATCCCAATGCCCCAAGATATCACATAGCTATGTGCACCAAAAAGAGTACACATCCTAGCATCATAGATAGATGACCATTCATCATGGTTGAGCTAGGGCACAACACTACAAATAAGATGATCAAAGCTCTAATTGATTCTAGAGCTACCACTAGTGCATTTAGTTACTCATGCTATAAAGGATTAGGAATGGAAGTTAAGCAATTAGAAGCTTATTTAGTGGGCCTAGGAGGCATGGAAACCCCTTTTATCGGTGAGGTAGACATTCCTATCCTCTTGAAGAATGCCCTTTGATAGCAAAATTGTTAGTTTTCCATGATGAGGACATCATAGGACATGATATTAGGGCAGTATCGGTTGTACGATCATGCAATTGACTGAAACTTGTGACAATGATCGCTTCAGGTTTGGGTTAACAAGCAATGCCTAATAGTTGAATTGGAAGGTAGGGACCCTTTTGATTCCAATACCCTGCACTTTACAAGCACTACAGAGTCCAATGTGCACCATTCCTCACCTATTGATAGGCAGGTCATGAAAGTGCTAGAATCCCATTCTCTTCCATAAGTATCAACATCACAATTGGAACAATCAATTTCACGGCCTAGATACTACAACTAGATGGAAAGAAGGGGGCCACCTTAGTCACAAAATCTACTACACAGCCTCACTCCTCGTGTACAAGGATTAAAATTGAATCGAATTTCAAGACTAAACAAATATGCATGATGAAAGGAAAGCTACCACTAGCCTTGCCCCAATAATTCCCATCCAAGCAAGCCAACCATGTCGAAAGAAGAACCAAGAAACTAGAACAAGCTCAACCACAAGGTATCCAAAAAACTTGGGTGCCTAAGAAATTTACTGTAGCTCAACTAGTGTGATTATACATGTGGGTACCCAATGTTGGGAAAGATGGATGGACACTTCAAGAAATGAGTAGGTACTGCCAAATACTGCTTTGTACCATCCCCTTCTTGCATTAGAGTTGAGTTGTAGGGCCTTTTAGCTTTCCAATGACACTATGCAAGTGCCTATGTACTTTGGAAATGATGTGAGAAAAGATATAAGCAAAACTGACTACTTCCAAGTTGAAGGATTAATCAAAACCTTCTATTTTTGTTCATACACCTACTGCTTGTTATGCTCAGTGCTTCCAGTACAATAGGAATTAGAAAAATTCCTTTTAGAGGTATCAGATTAGCTTAAGGAGCTAATGATTCCAAGTGGAATCACTTAAAATGATGTGCTATACACAAAGCAATCAATTTAGCAATCAAATCATTACCCCTGATATTTTAGGACCTCCACAGAGTTTGATCAGTGAGTGCTTCAGCGTGCTTTTCTCCAAATTTGCTGAATAGATTATCTTCAAAATTTGTGAGCATGTAGATAACTTGGATTTGAATCCAACAAGCTATAGAACATTGAAAATAGTGAAGAAATGATTGAGATATGAGCAGTACAAATTGACTCTTATGAGTGACTATGAGAGAGAGACCATAGATGAGAAGTATTAATCTATTGTATTAGAGCACAATGTTGTACAAGGTCATAGGCATGATAATCAAAGCCTAATGATGATGAGTAGTATAGGCTATGATGTAAGCCTTACTCTCTTACAATGTGGTCAAGGAGAAATTGGGAATGGAGTTGCATATGCCGTGAGTTTTTTTGACATCTTTTATAGACATGATATTTGAATTTGAATTTGAATCCTCCATTGGCTCTCACTAAAAGTAGTCCTCCAATCTAGAAGATATTCTCTCAAGTGGAGTCGTGAATTTTCCAACTAATAAGTCCCACGAATTTAGTGGTAGTTACAAATATTCTTTCAAGTCAAAAAATGACTTTTACAAATGGTAAAGGATAAATAAACTTCCTACCAATGGTTTCCATGGAGCTTCAATTGTATATAAGCTCTAGCCAAATGTGTAGGCTTGATATTTGCACCAATAGATCCCCCTCAAGCCAAACATTTTGGCTTGGTCTTCTCCTTCGATCTTCTTGAATGTCCTGCAGTCCAATCATAGACTTAAACCTGCAAAGTTTTGTACCATCTAATGCTTTAGTTAATAAGTTTGCACATTGCATATTAGTTGATACATAAGCCAACTGAATTTCTTTGCTCAATAGCTTTTCTCTCACATAATGATAGTGGACCTCTATATGCTTGGTCCTAGCATGATAAATAGGATTTGCTACAAGATATAGTGAGCTTGTATTATCTCCAAAAATCATTGGAGATGTAGTATGCAAACCCAAATCTGTATATAACAATCTGATCCATATGGCCTCTTGAGTAGCATTGGCCAATCCTCTATACTCTGCCTCTGTAGAAGACAAAGCAACAGTAGGTTGCTTCTTTGAAGACCATGATATAGGCTTATCACATGCAAAAGATAGGTAACCTGAGGTACTTCTTCTATCATCTTTGCAACCTGCCCAATCTGCATCTGAATATATCTTGATGTCCAAATCTGAGGTATAGGGAAAATATAATCCTTGATTTTGAGTGCCCTTAAGGTACTTCAAAATCCTCTTGGCAGCTTCCAAATGAGGTGCCCTAGGTTTGTGCATAAACTAACTTAACACACTTACTCCATAAGCAATATCAATCCTTGTCAATGTAGCATAGTTCAAGCTTCCCACTATGCTTTGGTAACCTCCAATATTCTCAAGCACATCACCTTCATGAGCACTTAACTTTTGGTTTACCTCTATTGGAGTACTTGCAACTTTGGCACTCTGCAAGTGAAACTTCTTCAACATGTCGTGTATATACTTCCTTTGAGTAATATAAATTCTAGAGTTAGTATAGACTAACTCAAGTCCAAGAAAATATTTTAGTGATCCAAGGTCACTAATTTTGAACTCCTGCATCATCTGATTCTTGATTTGCTTGATGCCATTAGCATCATTACCTGTGAGTATGATATCATCAACATATACACATAGGTATATTACCTCTGAATTTCTCCTCTTAACAAACAGAGAAGTATCTACTTTACTCATGATGAATCCTTGATCCTGAAGGTATGTAGTCAACCTATGATTCCATGCCCTAGGTGCCTACTTCAATCCATAAAGAGCTTTGTTCAATTTACATATATATGTTACCTTGCTTGGATCCTCATAGCCAAGAGGTTGAGACATGTACACCTCCTCTGAAATCCAGCCATTTAGAAATGCATTTTTTACATCCAATTGATACATGTTCCAATTCTTTGATGCAACCACACTTACCAATACCCTGATGGTTGGCATTTTTGCCACAGGTGAGAAGGTTTCTTCATAATCAACTCCTTGGGTTTGTGCAAAACCCTTAGCCACAAGTCTAGCTTTGTACCTGCTTATTGATCCATCAGAATTCCTTTTGATCTTATAGATCCATCTAGAACCAATTACCTTGATAGATTCCTTCTTTGGTACTAGTTCCTAGGTGTCACTCTCCTTGAGTGCTTCAATTTCCTCATCCATAGCTTCTTTCCATTCTGCCTTGGTCTTTGCCTCTTCATATGATGATGGCTCTTCAAATGACAAGTCTTTTGCAAGATGAACAGAGTGCTTAGTAACTAAGGAAGTGCTTAGTAACTAAGGAAGTGTCATACCCATATCGGATTGTCTTCTTGCTCTCCCTTTGTGATCTTCTGATTTCTTGGTTGGATGATTCAGGTATATCTTCTAGCTTCTTCATCTTGACTTTGCCTTTGGATTTCATGCCTTGAATTCTTGTAGGTTGATGATGTCCTCATCATCTGAGTTGATGTCTTCATTTTGATTAGGCTCCTCCTTAGTGAGGCTTGGAAACTCCTCTTTCAAGTCATAAGGTAGCTTTGCTTTCCTGCATTCACTTTCAAACCAAGAGTCATTCTCATCAAAGAAAACATCTCTACTGACCATGAATCCTTTGTTTGAAGGATTGTAGAACCTGTATCCTTTCAAATTCAAGTCATACCCTATGAAGATGCACTTCTCTACCTTAGGGTCTAGTTTACCTCTTATTTGAGAAGGGATATGCACATAAGCAACACATCAAAAGATCCTGCAATGATCAAGTGAAGGTCTTCTACCATGCCATGCTTCATATGGGGTCATCCCATCAAGTGATTTGGATGGCAACCTATTTACAAGATAAATGGCAGTAGATACACTCTTTGGCCACAACGGTAATTTTTTCTCATTTAATATTGACCTAGCTATTTCAACAATTAATCTATTTCTTCTCTATGCCAACCCATTTTGCTCAGGGGTATACCTTGTTGTGATTTCCCTCTTGATTCCTCTGTCCTGCAAGAATGCATCAAACTCATTTGAGAAGTACTCACCTCCTCCATCTAACCTTAGTTTCTTTATACTTCTTCTTGTTGTTCTCAACAAGTGCAAGATACGTTCTAAAGCAACTGAATACTTCATCTTTGTGCTTCATAAAATATAAGACATTCCACCTACTAAAATCATCAATGAAAGATACATAATACCTTGATCCAAAAATTGAAGGATCCTTACTTGGTCCCCATACATCTGTATGGACAAGCTCTAGGTAGTCCTCATGTATGTAGCCTTTCCTTGTGAAGGGTAACTTGTGAGATTTTCCAAACTGACAAGCACCACATTTATGAATCATGTGTTGCTTGGATACATTAGGTATCCCAAGCACACATTGATCTCTACATATTTGCTTTAAGGTTCTTTCACCAACATGCCCTAATCTCTTATGCCAAATTTCAAGTTCTAATAGTGTTTGGTCTTTGTAACTATAAACTGTAATATTCCTTGTATCCTCAAGTTCAAAAGTAAATAATCTACTTGTCTTTTCTCCTTTGGCAATTCTCTTGAATCCATGTTGGGGATCCTCCACAAATGCTCCATATTAGTTGAACCTGACCTGCAAACCTTTTTCCACAATCTGTCCAACACTCATCAAATTCTTAGTAATTGTAAGTACATATAAAACCCTGCTCAACAGATTCTTATTTCCATCAGAGGGCTTAACATTTCCTACTTTAATCACTGAGTGCTTGGTGTCATCACTTGTTTGTACCTGATGCTTACCCTTTGGTTCCTCAAGGTCAGAGAGAAGAGCTACATTGCCTGCCACATGGTTTGAGCATCGTGAGTCAATGTAGAAGAGATGTTCATCATTTATACCTGGTTTTGAAGTCATATTCATAATCAGAAGAGAATCCTCTTGCTTCTCTGTATAGTTGTTGTAATATTTCCTTGATTTGTAGCCTCCTTGGTAGTTGCTATTGTAGTTGTTATTGTATCCTTGATGATGATTGAATCTTCCTCTTGATTATGTATATCCACCTCTTTGATAACCTCTACCTCTCTGATTCTTGAAGTTCTTGTAACACTCATCTGTAGTATGATTTGACAATCCACAAATATTACATGGTGAGGAGTTAAGGTCTCCCCCTACCTTGCTTACCTCCTCTGCCCCTTCCTCTTGAGGTTCTACCTCTCCCTGCATAGTTGGCTTGGGAGGTAGCTCCTTCATCCTCAATCTTCTTGTTCTTCCCTTTCTCTTTGGACTTACTTTTATCACTGTATAAGGCAAAAGAGCTATTAGTTCTTGATGAATCTCCATTCTTGTTGAGCTTGGATTCATGGGTAAAGAGTTGCCCCATGAGAGTGGTAAGGTCTGGAATCTGCATGTCCATGTACAAGTTCATGGTAGTTGTGAAGCTCTCCCATTTGTCATCAGCTTTAATACCATTGATTACTTGTCTTACAATCTACTCCTCTTCAATTTCTTCTCCTATGCTTACCAATTGATCTGCTACATCTTTGGCTTTGGTCACATACTCTGAGATGCCTTGCTTGGGTTGCTTTCTTTGAGTGGTAAACTCAATCCACAATTGGTTTTTCCTAGCCCTTGTGTTGGAAGAGAATATGAAGACAATGTCTCCCAAGTCTCTTGGGATGTCTTACAGCTCCTAATGTGTGGAAGAAGAAAATCAAAAATTGAGTTAAGTAAGTAAGACCTTGCTAATGCATCCTTGGCACACCATGTGTTGAGTTTTTCATGCTTCCCTCTTGTAGGTTGTCCTTTGCTGCTGAATATGGGCATCTCCTCATCTCGTGAGATGTATCCATAGAGGCTCCTTCCTTGCAAGTATGTCTTTATCCTCAAAGACCATGCTTGATAGTTGTTCCTGTCCAATTTATCAATGAAAGAAGGAAAACCATCTCCCATTTTACCTTAACTTTGCTCTGATACCACTGTTGGGAAAGATGGACGGACACTTCAAGAAATGAGTAGGTACTACCAAATCCTGCTTTGTATCAGCCCCTTCTTGCTTCAGAGTTGAGTTGTAGGCTCTATTAGCTTTCCAATGACACTATGCAAGTGCCTATGTACTTAGGAAATGATGTGAGAAAAGATTGAACCAAAACTGACTACTTCCAAGTTGAAGGATTAATCAAAACCTTCTATTTTTGTTCACAGAACTGCTGCTTGTTATGAGTGCTTCCAGTACAATAGGAATTAGAAAAACTCCTTTTAGAGGTATCAAATTATCTTAATGAGCTAATGATTCCAAGTGGAATCACTTAAAATAATGTGCTATACACAGAGCAATCAATTTAGCAATCAAATCATTACCCTTGATTTTTTAGGACCTCTGCAAAGTTTGACCAATGGGTGCTTTGATGCGCTTTTCTCCAAATCTGCTAAATGGATTATATTCAATGATGTTGAAGTTCATCTAATGTACATGTCTCTAAGACCAGATGTTGCGATAGCTTTAATAAAATCATGTAAAATACCACACCATTTACTCTTTGAGCATCCAAAAGTGTCCCCTATTCCCAAAAGCCCATCTCTTGTTGCTAGCCTTGTTAAGACAATAACTACTCAATCTTGTTGAGCTATAGTCTCATGATAGTTTGTGGTTTTCTTTTGCATAAAGAATCCAAGCTTTCCACACGAGTAATGGAAGGTTAATCCTCAAACAATTTTTCAACATATTGTCACTATAAGCATTCAAAAGGTAGCTTTTAACAAAGCCATGATGATGTGGGTATGACCATGGTTACCTATGTTCATTACCCCTTCTTGATTAATGATGTTCTTCATTCTCCTTGATCATGCCACACCTTCATTTAAGTGCAACCAATTATGTAGCATGACATGATGATGATTGAGGCTTGAATCTTGAAGTAACTCTATCATAGCTAAAGAGCATATCAATGCACAACTTAATGCAACTTTTTTTGGCATGTACATTAGATCCTACATAAAAGTACAATAGATATGTAGAATATAGAATAAATACATAATGCAAACTCAACTCAATTACACTTGATTTCATACATAATGCAAACTTAATGCATCCATATATGCAAACACATGCATACATAATGCATATATGCAAACACGTGCATACATAATGCATTAATGCATAATGCAACAAATGAAGATGCATACTTAATTCATTAATGCATACATGCAACATATACAAATGCATACATGTATACATCCAACATAATTCATTAAAGCATAAATGCAACATATGAAAATGCATACACGTAACATATGCAAATGCATATATAATGCGTTAATTTATCATTCAACATATTACAATGAATAAATGCATACATAATGCATTAATACATAATCCAAGATATGCAAATGCATGAATGCATACATAATGCATTAGTGAATACATGCAACATATGAAAATGAAAACATGCATACTTTCATGAATAGACCATCAAAACATGGTTCAAAATAAATCCAATTACAAGCCAAGTATTAAAACTATAGTGCAAGATACTAAACATAAAGTGTGCTTCCTAAGGAGTTGAAATGTGATAGAATCCATTTATTCTTATTAAAGCTACTTAAAAAATCAAACGTGCTTGTGTGAAGCCCACTTAAGAGCCTCAAGTGTTCTTCTTCTCTGAGAACATGTTTATTCTCCATTGCTTTGAAGTGGTGAATAAGATCCTTTCCATTGTCCATCAACCAACTAATGATTCATCCCTCTTTGGAATGCTTTGTCAAGAAGAAGATGAAGGTAAGGGTACTAGTTCAACATCATGAAGGTGACTTCCACTCTCACCGTTGTCATTTTGAAAGGTTTGCACTTAAAGATGTGTCACTAAATGGAGTCACAATTGGATGAGTATGGTAGTACTAATCTACCACATCATATTTCCACCGTATCTTCTTATCATTGCCCAAAATGGAGTTATGTGCCTTGTCTTGATGGTATTTCCCCAAAATGTTTGCCCACTTTTTTCAAAATGCTTTACTATTTTTATCGAAGTTGGGATAAGTAGAAGCCGATTTCGTTGAAACTTTTTCCCATAAGCTAACTCCTTGCGTTAATGGGTTGTTGAAATCTTCACTCATTCCTCCTTGTATGTGATTGAGTTGGTCCACCCGATGATCCTTCCATTTTCTCTTTTTGCCATCATCTTCATCCCCTAAATTGATGACAATCTTCCTTTTTGTTGTTTTTCCCTTCTTTGTTATGGGTTTTCGTGGTTGAGGAGTTTCATCTTGCCTATCTTCTTTCATCTCTGTTGTCTTGCTATGTGGAGGCTTTGTTTGAGAGGCCTCCAAGGGTGAAGAGAGGGAAGATATGAGATGTGTCATTTTCATTTACCCCACAAGAAGGGGATCTAAATGGAAATGGATGTGTAGGAGACAGAGGAGTGGTTAACATGGCTTGGTAGCCATGAGGAAGAATAGGGAAAGATGGTTGTGAATATTCGTAATAGATAGGTTGGGAAAGTGAGACAATATTGTATTCTTCCCCTTGAGATTCAAAGGAATGATAATGTTTGAGAATCCATTACGTGAAATAAAAACAAAACTAATGATAACAATACATATAAAGTGAAAAAAAAAGGATAAACACAATGTATGTAGAACACCTTTTTCACTTGGTCCTCACTCCAATAAACCCGAAAAAGAAACAACAAAGAAAAATAATGAGTACACATGTCAATATAAAACATACAATGATATAAAATTGAAATAAAAAATACCTCTTCAACACTTTAGTGTACTATGGATAGTTCTTTTGTACCCTGGATAGTTCTTCTCCTTGTGAGAACATTAGATTTATTGAGACCATTAGGAAGAATTATAAAAGTGAGTGTGAGTTCACTTATATAGGCCTCTTTTAAAAAGTGAGGCCTCTTTTAAAAAGTGACCCTCTTCACTGTCTTACGTCCTCCCTAATAAAAAAAATGGGTGCTAAATTGGTGTCTTATTTGAGTGTAGGAAAATCATTTGGAAAGCTAGAGAGTTAATTATCACTTTCAAAAGCTCAAAGAATCTTCAGTTTGCACAATTATGGCCCAAAATACATAAATTGGTTTTTGGAAATAACTTCTAAGCGTGAATTTATACAAAATTGGTAGCTTTGAAGGTTACTTTGGGAAATTTTGGTAGCCCACTTTAACTTCTGAATTTCTTGGACATTTCCAACATGTTTGCTTGTTTCACCTCATTACAATCCCATGCATCTTGTCCCTCATCTAGCTGTCAAAATTAAACAATGAGTTTCCACCGCCAAAACCTCCTTTCATGCTTCTTCACATATTCAGTCTTTTTCATATTTTTGATTTTGGGCTTGTTCTAAACGATCTAGCATCTCTTTAGTAAGAGGTCCTCTATAGAGATTTACTCTACACCTACTAACGTAGTTGGGTAAGATGGTCCCATACAATGTAGCTGAACTTATAGCCCCTCTCAAGGATATTCTAATGATTAGAAAGGGTCCATAACCTCTTTTTTGAAGCTTTTTAGCATGTTGTTTCAATATATAAACAAACACAAAATCACCAACTTTTAAGCCCTTTTATCTAGTGTGGAACTAACAATATTCTATTTGTAGATGCATTTTTTGTAGTGTTTCTATGTTTTCCAGCTATTGTCATAGCTCATGCCTTGTCCACTCATACACTTTGACCACACACAAGGTGAAAGCTAAGAGATCTATTTGGAGAATACCAGTTTGGCCATAAACTAGATTCAATGGTGTAGTACCTAGCACCATTTTTTAGGTTACTTTGAAAGAAAAAACAACATGATGTAGTCGTTTGTCCTAATCTAACCTACTATTTCTAACTATCTTTGTCAAGATTGTACATATAAAAAAAGGATCCTTCTAGAAAGTCGCAATTTCCCCAAAAATCTTAATGGCAAAGATTTGTGACTTTCTCAAAAACTTGATGGCAGAAAGTCACGATTCTCCAAAGTTAGCTTCCAAAAAGTTGTGATTTCCAAAAGTAGTCTTCGAAAAAGTCGCAATTTTCTCCAAAAGTAGTGCTCCAAAAAGTCACGATTTTCTCCAAAAGTAGTCTTCTAAAAATTCGCGAACTTCTCAAAAATTGAAGTGCAAAAAGTCGTGATTTCCTAAAAATTGGGATTGCAAAAAGTTGCGATTTTCTCAACAATTGTCTTCTAGAAAGTTGTGATTTTTTCACATTTAGAAAGCCAAAAAATCATGAATTTTTCACACTTAGAGAACCAAAAAGTCACAATTTCCTCAAATTAGTCACCCAAAAAGTCAGGATTTCCTCAAAAATCTTGGTGGCAGAGATTTGCAAGAAATTCGTGATTTTCTTAAAAATGGAATGCAAAAGGTCTCAAATTTCTCAAAAATGTGAATGCACAAAGTTGCAATTTTCTCAAAATTGGAATCCAAAAAGTCGTGAATTTCCTCTTCAAATTTCACTAGAAAGTCACAATTTTCTCAAAAATAGTTTTCTAGAAATTTGTGATTTTCTCATAGTCAAAACACCAAAAATTCGCAATTTCCTCACACTTAGCAAACCAGAAACTCATGATTTTTTGTGATTTTAGGCGGGAACCAAAGAATCATGAAATTAAAAAATTTTTGATTTTTCCAAAAAGTCATGATGTTTTTCTAGAAATTTGTGATTTTTTGAGAATTTAGCGGGAACTTCAAAATCAAGCGTTGAGACCTGCATGTCGTGCAGAGGGTCATGAAAAGCACAAAAATGCATAAACACAAACACTTTGCCTCCCTTTTTCTCTCTTGCACAACCATGAAATGAAAAATGAGGTGAAAGTAGTGAATATACACTCAAAAATGAAAAGTTTCTGTAAAGATGAAGATGGGAGAAGATGGTGATGATGCTGATGATGAAGATGAAGATGGAAAATCAGAAACTTGATAGAAAATGACTATTTTTTACTTTCCAACATCGTAGATCTACGATCTTACGATCAGAATACTTGTTCTCAAGCAACGCTCCCTGGCAACGATGCCAAAATTTGGTGTAGCCCAAGCATTAGCACCACCTCCTTTACTTGTCAATCCACAAAGACGTGAGGAGGATATGAAGATCGTGAGCGATTTTGGTGAGAAAATGTGAGTGACAAGTGTCACGAGGAAGGAGATAAGGAAGAGAACTCACACACACACCCTCATAATCAAAGAGAAGCACACACACAGATTGAGGCAAGGAAGAATGATCTTCTTCTTCTTCTTCTATTACATAAAAGGAATGTACAAGAATGACCTAAAAACAACACTACAACAAGTGAAATATATAAAGAATAGTATATAAGGAAAAAACTAATGTCCAAAAACGAGTGAGCTGGCAAGAAACAAATGTGGCATCACTCTTGGCAGATAAATCTAGTAAAGCTCAATGAAGTTTCCCTGACATATACCGGCATGACCACTAATACATGTCAAAGAAATGAAAAACTAATACGTTTCATCCTGGATCATCACATGTTGAGCTTGATATCTCAACCTTCTCCCTCAAGCTCAATGTCATATCCTCTAATCCAAGCATCTTTCAAAACTTCTATAGATTCTCTGCTCCAAGTGTTTTGGTGACAATATCAGCAACCTGCTCATTTGTTCTCACATAGACAAGATCAATATCACCTGCTAATACCTTCTCTCTAATGAAGTGATAATGTACCTCAATATGCTTTGTTCTAGCATGGAAAATAGAATTCTATGCTAATTGCATGCTCCTAAGATTATCACAATAGATGGTAATAGGCTTTTGCACTTCCACACCTAAATTTTCAAGTAGCATCTCTAGCCATGATGCCTCACATGCTGCCATTACAACACCTCTATACTTAGCCTCTGTACTCAACAAAGCAATAGTGGGTTGCTTCTTAGTGCTCCATGTAATAGTAATGTATTTCGTATGTTTGTTGTTGAGGATAAGTTGCATGGTACGAATCACCTATTATAGGCTTATGTGATGTGTCATGTATTGGTCACAAAAGGACTGTGGAATATTGTGTAGGGTGCTGAAAAATGTCCTATTACACCTGCAAATACACGTATTGGAGCTGATGTAGATGGCATTGAAGATGGTGATATTCTGCAAATTCCTGTTCGTGTTGCGATTCCTATTGCACCTACTATAGAGCAAATTTGTTGGGATGGCAGAGATGCTCACGCACATGCATTGATAGCCTTGTCTGTCAAACATGCCATCATTCCTCACATTTGCTCTTGCAAAACAGCTAAGGATGCGTGGGATACACTTACCACATTATACCAGGCAAGGAATGAGGCTCGTGTTGCTTACCTCCAAAAATAGCTGGAGAGTGAGCACATGAATGAAGGTGATTCTATGAATAGTTTGTTGACAAAGATCAAAGTCTTAAAGGAACAATTGATTTCTACTGATGAAGTTATACCAGATAGCTCACTTGTGTAGACCTTCATGAATGGTCTTCTTGATTCATATCAGATTTTTTTCTTCTATGCTTTGTTTGATGACGAAAGACAATCCAAATGCCTTGTCATTGGAGGAGTTAGTCTTTGGAAGATAAGTCTAGGAAGAATAGGTCCATTACGCATGTTGTAGATCAAGCTCTCCTCGTTAGTCAGAAGGGCAAAGGTAAATGGAGCTCATCTACTAGTAAGCAGAAATGTACAAATTCTGCACATTCAAAGGAGGAAGACAAAGATGAGAAGAAACCAGAAAAGCAAAAAATATTTTGTAAGTACTATAAAGGAAATGATCACGTCACAAAAAACTATCCAAAGTTGGCTGCAAAAGACGCAAAGAAAAAAGAGGCAAGAATGGTTTTTGCAAAGGCCTCTACACCAAAAGCAGAGTCTGCTAATCTTGTGCAGAATGAGGAATGGGTGTTTACTATTGTTTGTAGTTTTGACCCATCTTCTCCTAAACACTCTATGTCTGCAATAGACTCAGATGTCCTGTACTTTGATAGAGGGGCAACTAAACATATTACCTTGTAGTGCAGTTTCTTCACTTCATTCGAGCGTGCCCCTACACGGAATATTGTCACATGTGCCAACAACTCCTCTTATCCAATCATGGGAGTTGGTAAGATCATTCTGACTATTCCTGATGGTAGTTCTTTTAGATTGTCGATTGCTTTATTTGTGCCTAGGATCAAGAAGAATCTGTTATCAATTCTTGCATTAGCCAAGATTGGCTTGGTTATGAAGTTTGTTGATGACAGATGTATAGATCATGATCTGTCAAATGGCAACATGATTATTGCTTCTGGCATTTTATATCATGGGTTGTATAAGCTCATAGACTATGAAAAATCTGTGAATGATTCTGCATGTGAAGTACATGATTCTGAGGCTATGTCAAATGCAAGGCTTTGGCATGCATGCTTTTGGTCATGTGATTTTTTCTAGTTTCCCACACCTACAAAAATCTGAAATGGTGTCCTCTTTGCCCAAAATTGAGGCACCCGAAAAACATGTCTGTGAAGGTTGTATTTTGGGCAAAATATAGCGTTCCTCCTTTCCAAAAGATGGTTCAGTCCGAGCTACTCAAAAATTGCAACTTGTTCACAGTGATGTATATGGTCTTATGCAGACACCCTCTTTTGGAAACTATCTTTACTTTGTGACTTTCATTGATGATTTTCTAGGCATGCATGGGTATATCCACTCACAGAAAAGTCCAAAGTGTTTATGTGCTTCAAAAAGTTTTTGATTTTGGCTGAAAATTTATCAGCATGTAAAATGGGCACCCTCCGTTCTAATCGAGGGGGGAATATATGTCTTCTGAATTTAATGCATTTCTTGCTAAACATGGGATAAAACATCAGTGTACAATGCCATAGAAACCTCAACAGAATGGAGTTGTTGAATGGAAGAAGAGGTCACTCATGGAGATGGAAAGGTGTATTGTTAAGAGTTAGGCTTTACCACATAGTTTTTGGCTTGAGGTTGTTATGTGTGCAGCATATGTACTTAACAAGTGTCCCACTAAAGCACTGCAGTCTATCACTCCATATGAGGCTTGGCATGGTTGCAAGCCATATTTTGTTCAATGTGTTTTTGGTTGTTTGGCATATGCATTTGTGCTTGAACAACAACATAGAAAATTGGATGATAAGGCAGTGAAATGTATTTTTGTTGGGTATAGTTCTGAAAGCAAAGGCTATCCTCTGTATTATCCACAGGCTAAACACATTTTGGTTAGCCGTGATGTTGTTTTTGTGGAAGATGCTATTCAACCATTACTTTCATGTACTAAGGAGACATCTATTAGCTTCAAAGACATGTATGATACTTTGCTACCTCTTTTTACAGTTGGACAGTCTAGCGTTGATCCTAATGAGGCAAATTCTCAACCTTTACAGCCTTCATGTGATGATGCAGATCATTCCATTTGTGATGCAGATTTGCATGATGCACTTGTTGATGAGAGACTTGATATTGAGGAGGCAAAAACTATGCCAAAATGGTTGGTGAAAACTTTGTGTGATAGCAAATTAGATACACCTTTGTCATATCATACTCCGTTAGGCTCTCATATTGCCTCTTTTGCATCATATTGCCATGCTATGGCTACCTCTAGTCTCTGTGATGAGAATGAGCCTATTTTTTTTATGAAATACACAATTCTTAAAATTGGATGGTTGTTATGCAATCAGAATATGATGCCATGATGAAAAATGATACCTAGTCTTTATGTGACTTGCCTCCTGACAAGAAGGCCATTGGCACAAAGTGGGTATACACGTTCAAGCATAAACCTGATGGAATAGTTGACAGGTATAAGGCTAGGCTTGTTGGAAAGGGTTATGCACAGGAAAGGGGCATTGATTTTGATGAAAACTTTGCACCTACATGCCAAATGACTACTGTTTGTAGCATCTCTGCACTTGCCGCTCATCCTGGTTTGAATGTACATCAATTTGACATTAAAACAACATTTTTGAATGGTGACTTGCATAAAGAGTGTATATTTTTCAGCCCTATAGCTTTTTGCAAAAAGGGCATGAAAACCAGGTGTGTAGGTTAAAGTAGGCATTATATGGTTTAAAGCAAGCATCACGTGCTTGGTATGAAAAGATACATGCTTATCAGATTGCACATGGTTTTGAGAACAGTCCAACTGAAAGCACCTTATATGTTAAGCATGCAAATGATGTGCTTCTGATCATTGTGGTGTATGTTGATGACATGCTGCTCATTGATCCTCATGAGAAGCATATTTTTGACTTTAAGGGTGATTTGCATGCCTCATTTGAGATGTCTGATTTGGGGCATTTCCATCATTATTTGGGCATTCAGTTTATGTAGGTTGATGACAAAATAGTTTTGTGTCAAACAAAATATATTGACACATTATTGTAGCATTTTGCCCTTGAAGACTGTAAACATATTGCCACTCCTATGGAGACAAGTTTACGATTGATTCTTCAAGATGATGGAGATGCATTTGATGTTGATCTTAATCAATAGGTTGTTGGATGCTTGATTTACTTATGCATTACTCGACCAAATATCTAGTTTGCTATCTCACATATGAGTAGGTTTATGCATTGCCCAAGAGTTAAGCACTGGTAGATAGTTAAGTGCATCTTTTGCTAGTTGAGTGGTACCCAGCTACTTGGATTGTTTTATCCCAAGGGGGGATCACTATTGCCATATTTACATGCTTTTTTTGACTCTGAATAGGCTGGTTGCTATGACACTCATGTGTCCACTAGTGGTTTTTGCTTCATGCTTGGTAGCTCATGTGAGGCTGAGTATAGGGCAGCTTTCACAGTGACTGTTGAGTGTGTGTGGCTCAGATGCCTTATGGATGATTGGGTTTTGGTCAATCTTCTGCCACCACCATCCTCATTGACAGTCAGAGCACATTGGTAGTTGCGAGGAACCCTATGTTCCATGCTCACACTAAGCACATTGAGGTGCATTATCATTATGTCAGGGAGAGGTTCTCTTCTAGAGAGATCAGCTTGGCATATGTGCCCGCACAGGAGAACATTGTAGACCTTTCACGAAGGCTCTACCTAGGGAGAATTTTGAAGCTTTTCGCAAAGCTTTGGGTTTACTTCCTTTTGTGGATTGATTCCAGATAGCTTGGCACTTCCTTATACATGAATGTCACCTCCTTGTTTACCACATCAGTCCTAGGGGGGATTTGTTGATGTATTTAGGTAGTGATGTGTGTGAACACACTAGGATTGCCAAGGCACTTTTTTCCCTCTTTAGGAGGTTTTTTCGCTTGGCTTGTATATATGCCTATAGCCCTAATGGGTTACTTATCTTTGTACATTATAGTGGTAATATATTTAGTATTTGTGTGTTGTGCTCCAAGCTTCTTCTTCTTCCTTGTGTTGTTTGCGTGCTTTCGAAGACCTCAAACTCCAATAATTGAGCATCTTGAACACTCAATCAAGTGCCACCCAATGTTTCCCAAGGACTTCACAGTTCCAATCTCGCTCCTTAGATTAAGAAATCTTGTTTTGAGAGCTTTGCAACAATATCTTACGTGCCTCAACCTCACCCATGGATTGAGAGATACACCCCAATCTCTCTTGGATAGACTGCTCAAAGTGCCACCTTCCCAATTCCTACCCTTTTAGATGATAAAGTGTCCAAGCACCTTTTTTAGAGGCCATTGGTTCAATCCACCTTTCCCAAGCCTACTTCCTAGGCTCTGATACCAATGTGGGAATTTAACTCACCAATGCAAGAGAAAGAGGATTATGACCACCATATGCTAGAGAGAGGACTCTCCTCTCAACCATATGACTCTATATATAGCTCTCTCCAAGGGACTGCCTTCTTGGGTAGGTGGATTCTAACTATACATGTGCCGGCCATGTAACTGCATGTGTGCCAAGTGTCCCAACTATCTCGAGTTAACTCAAGTGGATGCTTCTAGAGGACTCTAGATCTTTTTGGGGAAAATACTCTCCCCATGTACCTCATGGGGATTGAGCCCAAGACCTCCTCCTTCACATCCTTGAGACTTAACCACTAAGCTAAGTGGATCACTTGTTTATAAGAGCACATGGCTTGCTATGTAAGTCTAGTCTCAAGATCTTTGTTCATATGTATGGGTGACCAAACGATGTCTGATTTCAAATTTGCCTGAGCTGGTCAGGCCCTTAGATCATATATTTACTCCATTACACATGTACATGGAAAAGAAAAGACAGAAAGTTTATTTTAATGCACACATAAAAGATAAAACCTTGAAGACTAGTGATTTAGTTTTGGTGTACACCCTGAAGTAGCATGCACTGAAATTAGATAAATGTGGATATGGGCATATGATTATCAATAGGATATGGACCAGTGGGGCTATGCAGCTAGCCACTTTAGAAGGAGATGTGTTACCAAGTTACATCAGTGGATGTTGAGTTAAACTCTATCAAGAGCCTTTGATAGAAGATATGCTCAAATGACTCAATGTGGCTAAGAAATGAAAAGAAGAAGAGAAAAGGATACAACAAGAAGCTTAGGTTGAAGCCTTAGAACACATTAAGAGAATGAAATTAAGAAGACAAGGCTTAGACTAGCCAAGAAGAATAATGATCTTCCCCACTCTGAGGCCCAATGATATTACATGGCTATGTGCTAAACTAAGAGGAACCCCTCTCCTAGCATCATTGACTGAAGTCCATTCAGTTGAGGTAGGACAAGGCACAAAGTTCAAGAAAATTAGAGCATTGATTGATTTAGGAACAACTACTAGTGCAATAATGTATTCATGTTGTCAGGACATGAATTTACAAATGAATCCTATTGAGGCTTACCTTGTAGGATTAGGAGGTGTGGAAAAACCCCTTGCATGGGTGAGGTGGAGCTTCCCATCTCAATTCAGGATGTCCCTATGATAGTTAGGTTGTTAGTATGCCATGATGAAGATCTCATTGAGTCTCTCATCTTGGTTCAAGATTAGATCTATGATCATGCAGTCAACTTAACCTAAGAAGTCAACTTCTTCAAGTTTGGGTAAGTGAACAACCTCTCATATTATAATTATAAAATAGCATGGTTTATAAATTTAGGTCCCACACAAGCTCTTAGTTCTTCTTAGGATAATCTTGAAGAAAAAGATCCTCTATGTGTCCCAAGCGGTATGGTGCAAAAGAATTCGAACATCAAAGAACACATTCAAGAGGGTGGAACTCCCTTCTATTCCAAAACTAGGCATTGTATCATTAGCTCAAACAAAGGTTTGTGCAAAGCAACCACCATAGACTCGTGGACTCAAAAGACCAATAGAGTCATGGAGAAAATTGATTCGAGAAAAGAAGCATATTTGGGTGTGAAAGGGTGAGCAACCAATCACTCCACCATCATCCAGCTCACCATTTGAGAAGGAGATGAAGAAGCCAAGAGATGAGCAATAGAATGAGGAAATCAAAGAGTATTCCAAATTTGGGCACCAAAGTGGTTGATGAAATCTTGTTGGGAGGAATGGATGGATGATCCAAGAGATTGAGTAGGTACTGCTAAAACTTGCTTTGTACCAGCCCCCTTTAGCTTCAGACTTGATTAGTAGACTTCCTTAGCTTCCCAATGACACCAAGAAATAGCCTATGTCCTTTGGAAATGATGTGTGCAATGATTGAATCAAAACAGATAACTTTGGAAGTCACAAAGTCAAGAAAAACTTCTATTTTGGTCTTGACATTTGCTCAATGTTTTGCTCAGTGTGACCAGCACAGTAGCAATTGATAAAATTCCTTCTAGGGGTATTCAATTAGCTTAGTAAGCTAACATTTTCAAGTGGAATGATGTAAAATGACAAAATATACGCAGAGAAATTGATTTAGCAAAATTAGCTATACCCCCGACTTTTTAGGACTATAGCAGAGATAGACTAGTGAGCACCTCGACGACGATTTCTCTGAATTGGCTGAATGAAATCTCTTCAAACTTCGTCAGCATGTAGATGACTTTGATCTGAATCCAACAAGCTTTGAATCACTGAATTTGGAGTAGTATTGACCGAGATATGCCCTTGACAAGTTAACAGACTTTGGAGTAGACAAGCAGTGAATACAGAGATGAATGATGTAAATGTATCTATTGATTAACAATTGTGTACAATCCCATTGGCATGTTTAGCATTGCCAAATGGTGTAGAGCGGTGTAGGCTATGGTATAGTCCTTACACACACTCAAGCTCAACAGAATGAGCCTCGGGAATGGAGTGATCTACCCACGACTTTTTCACATCCAATTTTATAAGAAGGGACTTAGGATTTGAATTCAAATTCAAATCTTTGGCTTCCTATGATCAAGCATCTAAAAGTTTGGAGATATTCTCTCAATCAAGTGATCTACTTTTCCACGAATCACTTAGGTAGGTGATTACAAAAGATTCTAAGTCAAATTAGACTTTTACAATGAGGTAAAGTGGTAATAAACCACTAGCATATGTTCCTATGGTTCTTCATGCATGTGGAGTCTTCATGATGTCTTCCAAGCAAAATGTGTAGGCTTGTGATTTACACCAACAGCTCCCCCTCAAGCCAAACATTTTGGCTTAAGTCTTCATCTTCAATCTTCAAGTACATCCTGCAATCCAATCATAGATTTGAACCTGCAAAGTTTGGTCCCATCCAAAGCTTTAGTCAGCAAATCTGCACATTGCATGTTGGTTGACACATAGGTCAGCTGAATGTCTTTGCTTAGCAACTTCTCTCTCACATAATGATAATGAACTTCTATGTGTTTGGTCCTGGCATGATAGATAGGATTAGCTGCAAGGTGAAGAGAACTTGTATTATCTCCAAAGATAATTGGAGGCCTAGTATATAAGCCCAATTCTGAATACAAAAGCTTAATCCAAATTGCTTCTTGAGTGGCATTAGCTAGCCCTCTATACTCTGCTTCTGTAGAAGACAATGCAACAGTTGGTTGCTTCTGTACTGGTTCTGATACCTACCCTGCTGGTAAGGTTGCTGATAATTTTGTCTAACAGCCTGCCTGTTATAGGGACAATCTTCAGCCATATGGTTCATGTATTTTCTCTCAATATTGCAATATAGAGCATTAGGGTTTCCTTGGGGCTGAGCCATCATTGGGCAAACATTAGCCATGTGGTCTCCTCCAGAGTTGTAACATCGTTTCAATGAGGTGACCCTTGGCATTTGTCTATTTTGAACTCCTAGCCTCTTGGCAACCTGCTCCGCTATCTCATCTATCTCATTGGAGGCTCTAAAGGTATGACTAGTAGAACTATCAGAATCTTTATAGAGTTTGGACAGTCCTAACTCCTCACCCAAGTTGTCTTCTATGTCAATGCACATGCGCACACACTCTTCTATGGATCTAGGCTCTTTCAAGTACACGTATGACCTTAACTTTGTGCTGAGTAAACCGTCTAAAAACAAGGCCACTTGTTTGGCTGCTGTGGGTAATTCTGGCATAGGGCATCTTTCCAAGTACTGTCTAAACCTTCTTCCTGCAAGTCGCACTGTTTGTTGGGGTGTCTGCTTAAAGCTGTGGATCAAGGATGATGTGTTATGCTTGATACCACTCTTGGAAAACTCTACAATGAATTCTTCTAGCAGTTGGCCTATGTCTTGATAGTTGTGACTATTTAGGGGTTGAAACCAAGCTAAGGCAATACCTTTAAGAGTCAAACCAAATGCTTCGAACTGAGTGAACAAGTCCTCGACCTGTTCAGCTCTTAACACTTGTTTGAACTCGGCTGCATGATCATAAGGATCTCCTGACCCATCAAAATAGTTCTTCATTGTCTTAACCACTTGAGAGGGTCTAAGGGTTCTTGAGTGCTCTCGTGGTCTAGGCAATGGAAAATCATGCTCATCTCTTTGATGCGTATGTACTCTATGTCTCTCCCTTTCAGGTCTTTCCGTTCCATATCTTGATCTGTCTCTGCCCACAGTGTCTGCAATGCTTACCTCCGGTCGCTCTCTAGTTCTTTCCCTCTAGGTTTCATGAGCCTTGGATGATCCGGCTCCTTGGAGGCTATGGGAAACATTAGATCTTGGTGGAGGGAAAATTGATTCACCTTGCCAAGTGTAAGCACGTCTGTCATGATCTGATACCAAGAATAATTTCTCAGATGTGTGATCTAGATAGACAACTTTCCCTGGTGTCTCTGGATCCTTGAATTCATAGATGGTGACTACTGGGCTGGGTTGAGCTGGCCTAAATCTCCAAAAGGCTTCCTCTGTTTCTCTATTCGAGAATAGTTCTATGCTTTTGTTATCTTGAGGAATCCATTGTGGAGTGAGCACTCTGGTCAAGACTGACTTACCTCTAGGAGTCTTCGGTTCTCCCCCTAGGTTCCCTTGCTCTAGGTCTCCTATCTCATTCTCAGGAATAACATTTCCAAACTCATCCGTCCTATCTGATAAGTTGGTAACCACATACATGGTTCCTTCCTTATCAATGTATGCACCCTCTTCGAACTTGACCACTGGGTGTTCAAGTCCGAAGGGTTGATCAGGATTTTTGAGTTGGACCACTGATCGTCTCAGACCATCCTCATAGATGCGAGCACCTAAGTGGTTGGTCCTGATATACTCCAATTGTGTCTTATAGGGACCTTCTGGTGTCTGTAAATAAGCAGTGCCTGAACTACGTGTGGGTCTCTCCATGCTAAAAGACATTTTTGTATCACTTGTGTCGGAACTTAGTGTGTAGGGATACCCACTTTGTTGTTGTGCCCAAGACTTAGCTGTATGATTGACACTAGCCACAGATGATCTAATGCTTTGCCTATCCTTGCCTAAGTGTCTACCAGATCTCAGGTTCATAAGCTTTGTCTACAAGTCCAAAATTTCCCCTTGTATTGCTCAAAATCCTTTGGAACTCCAAAATCACTCCAAACGGATTTTGTATGGGAAAGTTATGCCTGTTCAGGGTTCTGGGGGTTAAAACAGGGAAACACGACCTCTCAGGAAGTGCTTCAAAAACAGGCAATACAGGACACTTAGTAAGTATCGTGATACTTGGAAGATGACGATACTTGGAATTCCATGACACATGATATTTGACCCAAGAGAAAACCCACGATACTCGATTCTTGACACACTGGAAAATTCACGATACTCGATATGTGACGAATGTCGCGAAAGATCACGATACTCGACACTTGCAGAATATCGCGATACTTGACTCCACGATACTCGATACTTAGGCTACACGATAAACGATACGCGACCAACTAGACAGATCACAATAATTGATATCCAGCAAGTATCGCGGAAGGACCCTCACGATATTCGATATTGCACAGGTATCGCCAAGAGGAATCCCACGATACACGATACTCGATATCAGGCGAGAGTCAGACTCACGATACTTGACACTACAGGTCACGATACATGATATTGGGTGGGTATCGCGAAAAAAAATCACGATACACGATACTTGGAATTCCCACGATATTCGATATTCCTCAAGTATCGTTTTCAGGTCTCTACGATACTCGATACGTGACCAATATCATGAGAAATTTTCAGACGATACTCGATATCTACCAGGTATCGTGAAAAATAACTCCATGATACACAATACACGATATCTGTCTAGTATCGTGAATGTTTCTCAGCGATACACGATACTCGATATGTGACCACTGCAAGTATCACGATACTCGACCACAGGAGTTTCACGATATCCAGGTATCGCGATACTTCAACCGCGGGAGAACACGATACTTGGATATTTTGCAGTCCAAATTCAATTTTTTTTGCAAGTATGAGTACCTTGTGTCCTCCTTGTCACTCCTATGTGTCTGTAGATGCCAAATCTCCCTTCAAACCCACGATATTGCACTCACGATACTTGGCACAGGTTGTGTCACATCTAGGGCTATTCACTCTAATTTTATGCTATTTTGGTACTATTTCTTCAGCGTTTCAGTTCTGCACCCTCTCTAAGGCTCTTTCTCACAACCACAAGTAAAAAGCCAGGTGAATGGACTCTAAAAAATGGAAAAAACAGAAAATACGAAGGTGGGTGGAGATGGTGATGATGACGAAGATGAAGGAGAAGAAAAAGTCAAAAACTGAACTGAAAATGGTGATTTTTTTACCTTCCAACGTCGCTACTCTACGTCTTACCGTCACACGCTCGTCCTCCAAGCTCTCTCCCTGGCAACGGCGCCAAATTTGGTGTCACTCTAGCACAATGGCAAGTACCAATGTGAGGAGCTTCACCTCATAAATTTCAATCCGTGGAGATGTGAGGACCGGTATGAAGACCGTGAGCAAGTGATGGCACAAGTGCGTGAGTGAAAGCACACAAGCATGCACACACATACACACACATGCGCACAAGGTAAGAGCAAAGAGTGGAACAATGGAAGATCTTCGATTGCAAATGAACTCTCTTACAAAGCTGAAATCTACAACAAGCTAACCTCAAAAATGAGCTCTCCAGCCCTTTTTATAGTTTTTTGAGTGGTTTTGGCCCTGTCCAGACCTAGTGTCCGGCCTAGTTAAAAAATAGGTTCCAAGGCTTATTTGGGGGCTCAAACGGAGTCTACAAATTATGAAAATTGGTAGGATGATAGTTCTAATACTCCTCAAGCTCGAGGACTCCTCGGCTTGAACAAAATGGAGTTGCAAAAATGAAAAATGGTATTTACAATGGTTTTTAGTGATAAAAATCACTATTTTTATAGGGATTTCTTCTGAAAATTTGACAGGTGCTTCTTGGAGCTCCCTACTTGCTCCTTCTTCTTGTGTGTCCACTTCCTTGATGCACTTCCATGCTTTGTCCTTGACCTTGAGCTTCAACAGCAAGTATGGTTCAACTTTGGGTTCATCAAAATTAAGGCCTCAATCTTCCTCTTCCACTCATTCCTCTAATGATTTTGATTTTCAAAAGAATAAGAGATGCAAATATTGCTCAAAGGCTGGTCATACTATTGATGAGTGTAGAAATCTTGCTAAGCACAATGAAAAGAAGAAGGAATCCATCATGTTTATTGCTGAAAATTCAGCAAACGCAAAGAATGATGAAGCTAACATGCCTCAAGATTTTTGGGCATGCATTATTACATGTCATTATGATGCATCTTTGCATTCTAAATGTATGGTTGTGAGTGAGGCTGATTCAGATTGGTTCTTTGATAGTGGTGCTTCAAATCACATAACTTCATGCAAAAGATTTTTTGCATCTTTGAAAGATGCACTCGAAGCAAGACATGTGGTGTGTGCAAAGAATGCTTCTTATCCTATCATTGTTCTAGGAGAAATTGAGCTTATGACTGCAATTAGAGGTGTGATTATCTTAAAAAATGCATTGTATATGCTCGATATCAAGAAGAACTTAATTTCAGTTTCGTTGATTGCCAAAGATAAACTTCATGTACACTTTGTTGATAATAAGTGTATGGTTCATGATTTCAGCAATGGCCATATTATCGTGATGTCTGGTACATTATGTAATGGTTTTTATTGCATGGATACATAAAAGAGGGCTACCTCGAATGCCTTGGTTTCTCATACTTCTTTTCAATCTGAAATGGAGCTTTGGCATGCTCATTTTGGTCGCTTGAATTTCAATAGTTTTCTTTACTTGCAAAAGAAGGACATGGTTATTGTTTTTCCAACACTTGAATCCATTGAAAAGCATGCATATGAAGGTTGCATTCTTGGAAAAATGCATCATGCTTCTTTTCCAAAAGATAACAATACACACACCACAAGAAAATTCCAGCTTGTTAATAGTGATGTATGTGGTCCCATCAAGACTCCATCTTTTGCGCATCGTGTATATTTTGTTACCGTCATCAAAACATTTTTAGTTATAGCAAAAAAAAAATCTTCGAACAAGCTTTTGACTCTACACACTGATTGTGGTGGTGAATACATGTCACATGAGTTTAATTTTTTTCTTCATTAAAACTCTAATAGAATTATATATCCAATCCATTGTGAGTATTTCTATTTTTTCAATGCTTTGTGGTGTTAAATGTCTTAATTACTCATCTCATATGTTTTTCTTTGTTACAGTCATATTTCCTTCTAGTTTAGTGGAAGAGCAACCACTTCATAGTCTTACAAGAACTTTCAAAGCATTACATGTAGACATTGGGGCATTAGTGTTTCCAGATGTACCTCCTGCTAAACTTATTCGTGAAAGGATCTTCTTTTACACTCACAAGTACATTGTTCCTTCTACAGATGGTGAATATGGAAGGTTGGAGATTATCAAAGTTGATTCTCTTCTTAGTTTAGAGTGGCCAAAACCTGATTTTTGGTCCATATCATCTTTCAAGCATAAGATGGTGATGGACATGCATTACTCTTCGAAATTCACGCGAGTGTCTAGATCAATAGGTCTTCATTGGACTCTACCAATCCATTGCTTTGTTTTCATATTTCAAGGCATTCCTTTTGTAGAAACTCCTACAATGTTCCTATGTAAAGATATTACATACGAGGTAGTAGAAGGTTTGGTAGGGGAAAATTGGGGTTATGTAGAAGGATTTTCAAAAGGGGATAGATATCGTTGTAGAATTGGTGACACAGGTATAGGGTTTCACTATTTAAAACATCGCACCTCTTTGTACATTAGATTTTATTATGATCGTTGGATGTGTAAACTAGGAGAATGGATACCTTTGCAAAGCTTGGAGGGATCTTTATCTTCATTTGAAATTAATGCGAAGTTACCAAACAATGATATGGAGGTGGTTTTAGTTAATCAACAATGGAACTTGGCCAACTTGAGAGAGCACTTACTTATCATGGGATATTATGATCTTCATGATTTCAAATTTCCAATACGAGGGAACAAGGTAAGAGTTGTATTCCATATATACATACATACATATATATATATATATATATATATATATATATATATATATATATATATATATATATATATATATATATATATATATATATATATATATATATATATATATATATATATATATATATATATATATATATATATGTACACACACACACACACACACATATATATATATATATATATATATATATATATATATATATATATATATATATATATACACACACACACACACACACATATATATATATATATATATATATATATATATATATATATATATATATATATATATATATATATATATATATATATATATATATATATATATATATATATATATATATATATCCTATTCTATCACTATGGTTCAGGATTTCAAAATGTTTTACTCTTTAATGAATTGTCCACAGAATGGAAAGAGATTGGAAGACAAATTCAAGGTTCTTGCAGATTGGAGCATGGATGGAACTCAAATTTCATTGTCATAGCTCTTTTTTGTTAAAGATAGTGTGTAACCTGTAAACAAACCTATTTTCGCAATGAAAATATTTTCACATTTGCTTCAAGGATATTTTGGCCACATTCTACTTGTATTTGTACATTCTCAAGGTTTTTCTTGAAAGAGCATTCTTATTGTTTATTTTCTTTGATGTGATCTCAAATGTCAAAGTTTTCCTTTCCAAGATTCTTATGTTTTAATTTAAGGAAAATTCACTTCTATGAGAAAGTGGGACCCATCACTTAAAAATTCTAGAAACGTTATAAATAGGAGTCCTCTCTCCTCATTTCTCACTTTTGCAACTACATTGAGTGATAGAGCAGTCCGCATTTGCAAGCTATGGCTTCCATCTCTGTACATACTAAGAGCGCACGATAGAAGTTTCTAGAATTTTTGGAGGATTCGGATTATAAAGGTCAACATGACCTATATGATCTTCTCTCCAAGGTTCCTGACCTCCATGGTACCGTGCAAATGGATGCGGATGCTTTGGAGGAGCTACTTCAATATATGCAAGTTCATATATTGCGTTTCTCCATCAAAATACCACCATATGATGGAACATGGGTTCCATGTGACCTTCTCACCTACATTCACAAAGGTGATGAGGCATTTGCAAAACGATTGAAAGGGTTCCAGGTAATTGCAGAGGAAGCAGGGCACCTTCTTGATGAAACTGTGCCACTTATAAGGAGATTGAATAGGAAACGCAAGGTGGGTGAAAAATATCCATCATTCATTGCTGACACAATTTTCTTTGTGAATGAGGAACCAGAACCAATTCCTCATGAGATCCCTCATCTTCTTATAGGTGGTTTTGTCGATGATAAAAAGGAACCACCTCAAGAACCCTTGAATCTCCTATTAGGGAGAGAAGCTATTGAGAAAACTTATCCTCTTGGTGTGGATGATAAGTTGAAAGAAGTGCCTAAGCCATCCACCTCTTACGAGCCAGAACCGACTATTCGAGAGGTGGAGATTGAAACTTTTTCAGTGGTTCTTGTCGAGGGACAAGAATATTTGTTTTTACATGATGTAGAGAAAGGATTTGGGCTACGGCTCGATGAATGCCTAAGTTTGTTTTGTACTTTTTCAGAGTGTCCTTTGGATAGTACCTCCGACTTGTTGGAGAAAAAGTGTTTGCCATTTGGTGACTCACTGGCCGAGACAATAAAATTGGTTTGCAATGACATAATTACAAGTGAACATCAACATAGCACATAAGAACAATTTAGTAATGCACAAGAAAGGATATTGGAATCAGAGGTTCCTGCCTCACCAGTAATCGAGCAAAGTGGGATGTCCCACTTGTTGGTGACAGACGTCTGTGGAAGCACGCGTACAGCACAAGGAAGGAGAAGAAGCTTGGAGCACAACACACAATATTGTCTGTATTACTAGAGAATGTACAAAGATAAGTAGCCCATTAGGGCAATAGGCGTATATACAAGCCGAGGGAAAAAAACCTCCTAAAGAGGGAAAAAAGGGCCCTAGTGGTCCTAGAGTGTTCAACGACATCACTACCTAAATATATCAACAAATCCCCCCTGGGAGTGATGCGGTGAACAAGTGGCTGGCACTCATGTATAAGGAAGTGCCAAGCTATGTGGAAGTCACTCCACAAAAGGAAGTAAGCCCAAAGCTTTGTGGAAAGCTTCAAACTTCTCCCTGGACAGAGCCTTCGTGAAAAGGTCTACAATGTTCTCCTGCGTGGGCACATATTCCAAGCTGATCTCCCCAACAAAGAACCTCTCCCTGACATAGTGATAATGCACCTCAATGTGCTTAGTGCGAGCATGGAACACAGGGTTCCTCGCAACTGCCAATGCGCTTTGACTGTCAATGAAGATGGTGGTGGTAGAATTCTAACCAACACCCAAATCAGCCATAAGGCGTCTGAGCCACACACACTCAACAGTAGCTGTGAAAATTGCCCTATACTCAGCTTCACAACTCGAAGTGGCCACAGTAGGTTGCTTCTTGCTCAACCAAGATATAGATGAGCTACCAAGCATGAAGCAAAAGCCACTAAAGGACAAGAAGTGTCATGGCAACCAGCCCAATCAGAGTAAAAAAAAGCATGCAAATCTGGCGGTAGTGATCCCCCCTTGGGATAAAACAACCCAAGTAGCCGAGCACCACTCAAGTAGCGAAAGATGCGCTTAACTGCCTACCAATGCTTGACTCCTGCCAGGCAATGCATAAAGTTGCGCATATGTGAGACAACAAACTGAATATCTGGCCGAGTAATGCATAAGTAAATCAAGCATCCAACAACTTGCTGATAGAGAACAACATCAAATGCATCTCCAGCATCATGAAGACTCAAACGTAAACCCGTCTCCATAGGAGTGGCAATAGGCTTACAATCTTCAAGTCCAAAACGCTGCAATAATGTGTCAATATATTTCGTTTGACACAAAGCCATTCTACCATCAACTTGCATAAAATGAATGCCCAAATAGTGATGCAAATGCCCCAAATCAGACATCTCAAATGAGGCATGCAAATCAGCCTTAAAATCAGCAACATGCCTCTCATGAGGATCAGTGAGCAACATGTCATCAAAATAAACCACAATGATCAGAAGTACATCATTAGCACGCTTAACATATAAGGTGCTTTCAGTTGGACTGTTCTCAAAACTGTGTTCAATCAGATAGGCATATATCTTCTCATACCAAGCACGTGGTGCTTGCTTTAAACCATATAATGCCTTCTTTAACCTACACACCTGGTTTTCATGCCCTTTCTGCACAAAGCCACGGGGCTGAAAAACATACACTTCTTCATGCAAGTCCCCATTCAGAAATGCAGTTTTAATGTCCAACTGATGTACATTCCAAGCATGATGGGCTGCAAATGCACAAATGCTCCAAACAGTAGTCATACGGCATGTAGGTGCAAAGGTCTCATCAAAATCAATGCCTCTTTCCTGTGCATAACCCTTTGCAACAAGCCTAGCCTTATACCTGTCAACTGTACCATCAGGTTTACGCTTCAGCTTGTATACCCACTTAGTGCTAATGGCCTTCTTGCCAGGAGGAAAGTCACATAAAGACCAAGTACCATTCTTCATTATTGCATCATATTCCGAATGCATAGTAGCCATCCAATTTTTTGAATTTTGTGCTTCATCAAATGAAACAAGCTCATTCTCATCACAGAGACTAGATGCAGCCATAGCATAGCAATCTGATGCAAAACAGGCACTATGAGAGCCTGAACGAGTACGATATGACAGAGGTGCATCTAATTTGCTGTCACGCAAAGTCTGCACCCAGCCATTTTGGCATAGTTTTTGCCTGCTCAATATCATCTCTCTCATCAACTAGTGCATCATGTAAATCTGCATCAGAAATGGAATGATCTCTGTCAGCACATGAAACCTGCAAAGGCTGAGATGTTGCCTCATTAGGACCAGCACTAGATTGTCCACTTGTAAAAAGACGCAGCAAAGTATCATACATGTCTTTGGAGCTAACAGATGACTCCTTAGTACATGAAAGCAATGGCTGAATAGCATCTTCCACAAAAACAACATCACGGCTAACTAGAATGCATTTAGTCTGTGGATGATATAGACGATAGCCTTTACTTTCATAACTCTACCCAACAAAAATACATTTTACGGCTTTATCATCCAATTTTCTGCGATGTTGTTCAAGCACTAATGCATATGTCAAACAACCAAAAACACGCAGATGAGCACCAGATGGCTTGCGATCATGCCAAGCCTCATATGGAGTGATAGACTGCAGCGCTTTAGTGGGACACCTGTTAAGTACATATGCTGCACACATGATAGCCTCAAGCCAGAAACTATGTGGTAAAGCCTAACTCTTGACCATACACCTCGCCATCTCCATGAGTGACCTGTTCTTTTGTTCAGCAACTCCATTCTTTTGAGGTGTATACGGCACTGTACACTAGTGTTTTATCCCATGTTCAACCAGAAATGCATTAAAATCAGAAGACACATTTTCCCCCCCTCGATCAGAATGGAGGGTGCCCATTTCACATGCTGACAGATTTTCAGCCAAAACCAAAAACTATTTGAAGCACATGAACACTTCGGACTTTGCCTTCAATGGATATACCCATGCATGCCTGGAAAAATCATCAATGAAAGTCACGAAGTAAAGATAATTCCCAAAAGAAGGTGTCTGCATAGGACCACAGACATCACTATGTACAAGCTGCAATTTCTGAGTAGCCCGAACTGAACCATCTTTTGGAAGGGATGAACGCTGCATTTTGCCCAAAATACAGCCTTCACAAACATTTTTTCCAAGTGCCTCAAGTTTGGGCAAAGAGGAAACCATTTTCAGGTTTCTGTAGGCGTAGCAAACTAGCAAAATTTAGATGACCAAAGCGTGCATGCCGAAGCTTTGCATCTGACATAGCCTGAGAATCATTTACTGCACATGCCAAATCATTTTCAGATCTTTCTTAGTCTATGAGCTTATACAGCCCATGACATAAAATGCCAGAAGCAATAATCACATCGCCATTTGACAGATCATGAACTGTACACCTGTCATCAATTTCACAACCAAGCCAATCTTGGCTAATGCAGAAACTGATAACATGTTCTTCTTGATCCCTCGCACAAATAAAGCATCTGACAAAGTGAAAGAACTACCATCAACAGTAGTCAAAATGATCTTACCAAATCTCATAATAGGATAAGAGGAGTTGTTGGCACATGTAACACTATTCCGTGTAGGGGCAGGCTCGAGTGAAGAGAAGAAACTCTGTTGCGAGGTAATATGTTTGGTTGCCCCACTATCAAAATACTGGCAAACATCTGAGTCTACTGCAGACATGCACTGCTCATGACAAGATGGGTCAAAACTGCAGACAATAGTAAACGCCCATTCTTCTTCCTGCACAAGATTAGGAGACTCTATTTTTGGTGTAGAGGCCTCTGCAACAACCATTCCGACCTCTTTCTTCTTTGCCTCTTTAGCACTCAGTTTTGGACAGTTCTTTATGATATGATCATTCCCTTTACAATACTTACAAAACAATTTCTGCTTTTCTGATTTTTTCTCATCTTTATATTCCTTTTTCGAATATGCAGAATTAGCAGATTTCTACTTACTAGTTGAAGAGCTCCATTTTCCTTTGCCATTCTGACTAGCCAGGAAGGCTTGATCTGCAACTCGCATAATGGACCTGTTCTGCCTGGATTGATCTTCCTACAACATAACAGAGACTAACTCCTCAAATGATAAGGCATTTGGATTGCCTTTCATCATCAAACGAAGAGTAGAAGCAAAACTCTGATATGAATCAGGAAGACCATTCAGAACGGTCTGCACAAGTGAGCTATCTGGTATAACCTCATCAGCAGAAATCAATTATTCCTTCAAATCTTTGATCTTCGTTAGGAAACTGTCCATAGAATCACCTTCATTCATGTGCTCACTCTCCAACTGTTTTCAAAGGTAAGCAACACAAGCCTCATTCCTAGCTTAGTACAATGTGGTAAGTGTATCCCAAGCATCCTTAGCTATTCTGCAAGAGCGAATGTGAGGAATAATGGCACGTTTGACAGACAAATCTATCAATGCATGTGCCTGGGCATCTTTGCCATTCCAAGGAATTTGCTCAGTAGTAGGTGCAGCAGCAACCGCAGCACAAACAAGAATATGCAGAATATCATCATCTTCGACAACTTTTGCATGAGCCTCAGTACCTGCAGTTGTAACAGTTGTAGGTGTGATAGGACATTTTTCAGTACCCTGCACAATGTTCCACTGTCCTTTTGCAACCAATACATGTCGCATCATATAAGCCCACAATGGGTAGTTGGTACCATCCAACTTATCCTCAATAGCCAACATATGGAATACATCACTGCTTTCAGCCATGGCCGATGACTAAAATACCTTGATGCAAAAGATTGATTGTATCTCAAAAAGTTAAATAGAATTGCCCAAACGAATTCCGCTAGACCTGTAGCAGACTTCGAGACGTTTATATTGGAGAATAGAAACTGGTATATACTTTTGGCACAAAAAGACAAAATTGCCTGCACAAGCACTACGATAATGCATTTGGAGGTCGAAACGAGCTCAGATCGTGATTTTGGCACCACACAGCAAAGCTGTTTTGATCTCGAAAACACGCTGAGTATGCTCACCAAAATTCATGCGATTCTGAGACTGCAAACGGAGGAGTGTCGACGGTGCCCTAGATGAAGTGACGACCTGCTCTGATACCAATTGTTGGCGATAGACGTCTGCGGAAGCACGCAAACAGCACAAGGAAGGAGAAGAAGCTTGGAGCACAACACACAATACTAAAATGTATTACTAGAGAATGTACAAAGATAAGTAGCCCATTAGGGCAATAGGCGTATATACAAGCCGGGGGAAAAAAACCTCCTAAAGAGGGAAAAAAGTGCCTCCGCGGTCCTAGAGTGTTCACACACATCATTACCTAAATATATCAACACCACTCCAGCATTAATTTACATCTTCAAGAGAGAGGAGAAGAAGAAGATAGAGTTCAAGATGTAAGTATCTTCAATTCATGTCATTCATTCTTACAACCACATGCAGCTACTAATCATAAAACTTTGTGTAGGAGGTGATTGAAGTCGATAAGTTTGCAGCAAGGAGTGGAGGTGATCGAGTGGCTCGTGGAGGTGGCTCATCCCTTGCAAACTACATTGGGAAACTTCCCAAAGAACATTTTGTAATTATTCATAAAGAGTTTAGTCCTCAGGGCCACTTCATGACATGGTGTCTAAAGGCCTTAAGTAAACTGCTTTTTTTTATCAACCATTACACAGGGGAGTAATTGTATCTTTTTAGTTAAGAAATCCCTTGTAACTACAACCTTAGGTTCCAACTTCCGTGGAAAGATCTTGCGTCAAATAGGTATATCTCTAGGTCTAGGAGTTAGAAATGTTGATGAAATAGCAACCTCAATTTTTACTTACACCCTACCCTTGGCTTTGGAGCGTCGAAAGAGAGTCATTGAGAAACTCAAAGCCAATTGATGTAAACAATTGAATTAATATCAAATTTTCACTTTGCTTTATTTACAATTGTCTCAAGTCTTTCTTTTTGAGTATATTATGTGAAATTCTTTTGGACCTGCATGTAATTTATTGAGCATGACTTCACTCCTCTCTGGTAAGGTCATCTAGGGCATTGGGAGACCAAAGAAAGCCCTGCCACAGAAACGCGAGAGAATGGCATGCAAAGGTTTTGCATGCCATTCTCTCGCGTTTCTGTGGCAGGGCTTTCTTTGGTCTCCCAATGCCCTAGATGACCTTACGAGAGAGTACAACTACACTAAATGCATGTTTTCAAGAATGAAAATTTTCTAAGTTTCAAAATGGTGTGCTCATATGTCTCAAAGCTATGTTTTTCATGTATGTATTTGGAAATTCATAGTGCAAGGTATAGGGAGGTCAAAACTAGTCCATCTTACACTTGCAAGTAATTTATTGAGCATGACTTCACTCCTCATGAACTAGTTTTACTCTTCATGATCCTTGATGTGAAAATATGGCATTTTTAGAAAGAAATAAGCCCTGCCATAGAAACGTCGGAGAATGGCATGCAAAACCTTCGTTTCTGTGGCAGGGCTTCTTTTGCTCTCCCAATGCCCTAGATGATCTTACCAGAGAGTACAACTATAGTAAATGCATGTTTTCAAGAATGAAAATTTTCTAGGTTTCAAAATGGTGTGCTCATATGTCCCACAGCTATGTTTTTCATGTATGTATTTAGAAATTCATAGTACAAGGTATAGGGAGGTCAAAAGTAGTCCATCTTACAAATTAGGCTTCATAAGATTACCTTGGTATACAACATCCAAACACTCATTGCAAGCCCAAAAACTCATCCAAATTGACCATACAATCAAAAAACATTCATAAAAGGCCCAGTTAGGCCTAGCCACAGAAACGCGGGAGAAGGCATTCCAAATGCTTTGGAATAGCTTCTCCCGCATTTCTGTGGCTGGCCTTGGTTTTAGCATTTAATCAATATACAATGAACAAAATGACAAGATAAGAAAACAATCACTGATATATGAGAGATTATCACAAGAAAACACATGGGAATGTATAATGACTGCTCATGTTTCATTCTAAATAATGAATTATAAAGAGAATGGAGGAGAAGTGCTCATGTTTCATTGAAAATGGCATAATTTACAAAAAATCTCTTGTGTGTAGAGATCAATTACAAAACTTAGCTACGATCACCCCTAATTCTCCTAGCTAACTGTATGTCCTTCCGTTGTATAGTGACTCGCTTTGCATGGATGGCACACAGGTTGGAATTTTCGAGCATTGATATCAAATATGCTTCAGCTATCTCTTGTAAAGCTTCTAAAGCTAGAGCTTGGATCCTTAACCCTGCACAATACCTTTGTAATTCTTTAACCACCATTGCAAAGGGTCTTTAGGTATCAGAAGCTCGGCTGTCTTTTGATAGTGCCTTATCTCTGCAAATGCCTTCATATATCTTCTTCTTCGTTGTGGTGCTCTAGCTTGTGGTGGTGGTGGTCTTCGTTGGACATTTTCTTGTGGTCTTGGTTGGGGTGGTCTACGACGGGGTTGAAAGACTTTCTTCTTACGTTGCACACGTATTGAGCTTTCTCCTTGTTCATGATGTTGTTGCTAGCTTTGCTCCCTCTCTTGAACATTTGGTATGGCCCCCTGATTTGTTGGTAGAGTCTTTCCCCCTATAGTAACCCTATGATTTGCAGGTATTTCTTGGTTAACCCATGGTGGCATTGTTTGACTCTCCTCACTTGATTTTGAACGTTGTTGAGACACATCCTCATGTGATTCACCAGAATCATCATAAGAAACTACCTCTCTGTGAGCACGCTCCTTCACCCTTGTCTTTGTTGGTCTCTTTGGTGATGGAGGCTCATCATATGATGATGGTGGTGATTGGGGTTGATTTACGGCCTCTTTCCTGGATTGTCCATGTGCCACTTGTTCATGCAATTGTTCACTCCCAGAGGTATGACCACCACCTGTTTCGCGATGGGATGCAGAGCGTGAGACACTACGTGGCCTTTTTTGGTGATTCATCCATGGTGGCTTCTGAGTGCCTTGCACATAGCTAGGAAAGTTAATGGGATCCTTCCTTGCATTTTGCTTTGTTCGTGCCATCCTCTATAGTGCTAGAATGTTGAAATGAGACAATGAGTCTCCTTTTATAATGTTTCACTTAAAAAGGTTCTGTTCACATTTGAATGGACAAAAAATAGTTAAAAAATAAAAAATTACCTTAAAAAATTGCAAACAAGAGATTAGTGTGTAGCAAACCTTATGAATTATTCAAAAAATGCCATGAATGTATTAAATGACTTCACTTCCATGATGAAACCTGCCGTGTTCTTGTAGCCCGCCATTGAGCATGACATAAAGGTCCCAATGATGACTTCCATTTTTCACTAGCTAAGTTGTGTTGATTAATTCTTGCAACTTTCGACTCCTTGGCTTGTTCCATTGCATATGTCCTTGAAAATACAATATGATAAAACCAATTAAACATCGCTTCCATAGAGTTTGATTGCATTGCACCACCACCATGTCATGTGTTCTTGAAGTAAACACCTTTAGCCTTGTAATGTGACTTCTCCATTCCTTGTGTACTAAAAATCTCCAACGAACCATGTCGATGCATAAAAAATGCTCCATGTGCAAATAAAATATGTTGAAATGATATAAGTACATATAACACACTCTTATCAACAAGAAAATTGAAAAAATAAGAAAACTTACAATGTAATGTGTAATATTGTTCTCTCCCCAAGATAGGATGAAACACTTTGCAAACTCCATTAATGTATCTTGAAACAATTGACAGTCATTTTTGTTGGAGCTATTAAGACTCATTAAGCCTACCAACTTATCTAAGCATGACGAAACCTTCTTTCGCCTATTACTACGGTCAATTTGAGAATCATTATCAGTGGTGATCATGCACAAGTCTTTCCATAGCTCCCCACATTCATTTTTCTTAGGGCTCATACCTCTTCTGAAAAATTTTCTTGCCTTCTTCCCTGTCATTGACACTTGTTGCAAACTATTTTGCAATTCACCAGGTTTTTTGACAACTAGAGTTACATTACCACCATGACAACCAATCGAATTAAGCAACTCTTCCAATTTTTTGATGGCTTGTACAAATTTATCAATTGGCTTCATTGAAAATGCATATTCTATGTGGAGCTTCAATAATCTATCAAATATTCTCATGAAGGCATGCGATGTGCAAAAGTGAATATTAACTAATGGAAATGGAATAATGGGATTCCAATCTTTATCTAATGTGTCACGGTTAGGTATTTCTAACATTGGACACCTTAACAAAGGTCTATCCCATTCCGTGGAAGTAGGTGCATCTATGTATTCATCTAAGCTAGATGGTCTTTTTTGTTGTCCTTTGTTACTTTATAGCCTCGTGTACAAAATGGACATGGATAACGACCAGATGCACCTTGCTTGCAACCTAACATGCATTTGATAGTTTTTAAATCCCCACCCAAGTGCCAATCTATCTCCAAAACACCTAAGTTTTCTATGTTGAGCTTTGCACCATGAATTTGAGAAACTATTACCTTAGTGATCCATGGGGTCCTACTAAAAATCCATGAAAGAACATCATTGGATTCTTTAGGTACTTCAATAGCACCTAACCACCATATATCTTTCTCAGATTGAACACTATATGTAGAGTTAGAGCTAGAGTTACTACTTTCATCAGATATGGCATTTGTCATAGCTTCATTCATGAGTGTCAAACTCAATCTCTCCATTCGTTGTCCCTTTATGATCTAGCATTCATCTAGCTTCAATATAAACTTTAATTTGGTATTACAATCTGCATAAATTACCAAAATTTTTATAACATCAAAATACAATGTATATCAAGGTAACAATAGTGGACATACCTAGTATAGTAGATTTGTAAAATCGAACCATCACCTGTTGAAGCCTCTCCAAATCCACAAATATGTTGTTGTACTTTGTGTAAGGAAATCCATTTCCAGCTACGCTTTTCAACTCTTTTTTGGATGTTGATAAATGATAAATGGACATAGGCATAATATCCGCTATATATAAGTAGTTTCCAAGAATACTAGCTATATCTTCATTGGACATTGACTTCTTAAGCAATACCTTGTAAGGACATGGAAACATATTCCGAAAAATACCTTCTCTTTGTAATGAATGCTTCAAAAGATTGTACAATGCATTGTATCCTTTAGTACTAATTCCTACTTCATCGCATACCATCTACACGTCTCTAGGAGTGATAATACCTTGTAATGTTTTTGTGAAATCTTTAGTCACTTGCTTCTTGATAAGGTTTCCTATTCGTGACTCCAAAATTTTAACCACCTGCTTGTTGGTCAAACAAGAATTTAATAAGTTGAATTGATCCTCTATTTTTGATGAAGCACTAACATCTTCAACGAATGACCTACATAACTATATATATATATATATATATATATATATATATATATATATATATATATATATATATATATATATATATATATATATATATATATATATATATATATATATATATATATATATATATATATATATATATCTTCCAAAAAGAGAAACAAATACAAGCCAAACCTTATCGCAAAAACTCATCGTTTGTGTGCTCCACCACCAATTGAAAGAGAGTCAAAGGATGTTAATGATCGTCTCCTACGTCGCATACCACGTGGAGTCTCTCTCAAGTGTTGGACAATGTTTTCTAATTTCTCAATTGTTCTCTCCTTTTCTTCCATATGCTTTTCAAGCTCTGCAAGCCCTTTCAAGTAAATAAACACTAAAATTGACACTTTGAAAAAAAAAACATTTTTTTATTCCCATACATGCTCGAGTTTGATGATGTGGAAAGTAGATTCCCTTTCTCTCTCTCCAATAGAAGAGAGAGAGGAGCCTACTAAGCCTTAAAAAAAGCCTACTCCAACCTACTAAAAAGTGCCCTGTTAAATGCACTTTGTCCCCTTAAACAACAACAAAATTAGGCTTAATCCCTAAAAATTAGGGATCCTTACAAGGCCCATGCAGGGTTCACCTTTTTTCCTAATGTTCAACGTTTTGACTTTGAGGATTGCAAGCTAGTTTCCACAGTAGTTGAGACAGGATTTAGGTTCTTAGTTAATGATTCCAATGATGCATTTGACACTTCTCTTTATCAGCAAGTTGTGGGATGTCTTATATATGCATGCAACACAAGGCCAGATATATAATATGCAGTCTCCCAGTTGAGTTGATTCATGCATAGTCGTGGCACTAAGCATTGACAAACGGTGAAACATGTGTTTAGATATCTCAAAGACACTTTGAGTTCAGGTCTCTTTTATGGAAGAGATATTCATCCATGCTTGCATGCTTTTACAAATAGTGATTGGGTAGGTTGTTATGATACTCGCATGTCCACTAGTGGTAATTGCTTTTTGCTTGGAGACTCATGCATATCTTAGTTGAGTAAGAAGCAACCTAGAGTGGTGACATTGAGTTGTGAAGCTGAGTATAGGGCAGCTTTCACAACTATAGTGTAGTGTATATGGTTGAGATGCCTATTGATGGATCTTTGCATGGAGATTGATGCTGCCACACATATTGTCACTGATAGTCAGAGTGCATTGGCTATTGCACCAAAACCTAGTGTTTCATGCATGGACCAAACATATTGAGGTGCATTATCACTATGTGAGAGAGCACCTTCATGTGGGAGATATTGATTTGGTATATGTGCCTACACAAGATAATGTGGAAGACATATTCACCAAAGCTCTTCCATGCGAAAAGTTTGAAGCTTTTTGCAAAGCTTTAAGCTTTTTACCTTGTGGGTGCTAATTTTCCACTCCCTGTATGTGTTCACATCATTCCCTCCAAGGGTTTTTGTTACACTTATGTGTTCCTCGAGTAGCTTTGATGTGAATTGGTGGTACTTTGTACTTAGAGATATTATTCAGCTCTTACTTCAGTTCTGATCATGTTCAATAGCGAGAGCTATTCCAGTCATCCAGCTTCTATATGTGTCTTGTTGTGTTTGTGCTCCTTGTGTGTGCTTGTCGTGTGTCTCTCACACTTCTACACACCCAACATATACCTCCATTTAAGATCCATCTTTCAAGACCAAAAACAAAAGGAACATCCATAGCATAGTCTTCAACCCCTCCGCACCCATTTGAGTTTCAATTTACAATAACAAGAAGTTTAGAAAACTTGGGCATATTTGATTTTGAACAGATGTTGCAGGGAGTACAATTTTTCGATGTGGATATATATTCTAAAATAGAAGTCACTCTGCAACCAATAGGAAGGAATTGCAAACAACTACAAATTGAAGCATGCCATGTTCAATGGTACAAGATCAAGACACTACTCACATATAGGAGCAAGAAGACGAGAACGGAAAGAAGATGACCAAGAAGAAGAAGAAGGAGCACCTACATACACATCTAAGCTTAGATGATTACAATAGATGCCAAGAGTTCACAGAATCCTAATGTGCATTAGTCGAGAGTTTTTGTGTAATAGAATTTATTCTCCATATGTTACAAAGGCCATGAGTACATGATGATTGACATCTCCACACATGGCGACAATCGGGTAAAAAAATTAAGATTCCACTAAACTCAACTACAACAATGGTATCTTCCCCTATCACGATAGACATCACCTCCACTTCCATACCACTAATATCCATGGAAACCATAACTCTAACTAATAAAACCGTTTTAAAACTCCCCCATTTCACCCATTAGTGCCACTGAAACTCACTGAACAACCACCACTAAAACAATCCGTCAAGTTGTAGAACCCATCTTCCATACTTACCCCTAACTCATCATCTAGTATGATTAAACCCATTCTAATTGAAATCACAAAAGTACAAGTAACCACTCAAATCTCTTGTCGTTGATGTATGCCTTGTCACCAACACAATAACTACATTCCCTATTTTCACATTTCATAGGCCCATCTCATAGTCACAACTTTTCTCCTCCATTGACAGCCCAATGTATACTACTACCACATCAAAACCCTCCCAATTCCTATCCAAACCACTCCTTGTCTACAACCACAATCACTTCATTTGTTACACAACCCACCTTCACCTCATTCCCACCTACCCAACCATACTCATTCTCAATGCCATAATCATCCCCTGTTTCCTCCATCTTTCAACCACAACTACCCCGACCCTCCTTTTGGGACACTTGGTCCTTCTTTTATGCAACAATGTCCTATGTATTTACCACCTTGTTAGTAGCCAAGGTGGACTGAGCCGCCAAGGAGGCATGTGGCAAGGAAGTCAAAGACAAGACAGCTAGAGAGAAGAGCAAAAAGGACCAAGCAAGCAAAGTAGTGAATGCCGATCATGTAAGGAATATGCCTATTCACATTTTTCCAAAATCAATCACATCTTCATATAGTGATTTTTATCACTACCATTCATTGTAATCACCCACTTTTGGTAGTTTCCACTCCATTTTGTTGAAGCCAAGGAGTCCTTGAGCTTGGTGTTAGGAGAACTGGCATACCAATTTTCATAATTTTTAGATTTCATTTGAGCCTCCAGAATAGCTTAGTAACCTATTTTTTAAATAGGCCAGACACTAGGTTTAAACTAGACCAAAACTAGTCTAAAAACTTTAAAAAGAGGTAGAGAGTGTTGGTGCAAGTCCCAAGCCTACACACTTGGCTATATACAACAAGATCTTATGTGCAATTGATTGAAGACCCATGAGAACCATTGCAGCTATGGATTCTTTACCTTTTTACCATTTGTAAAAGTCTATTTGACTTAGAGGAATATTTGTAGCTACCACTAAACCCCGTGGAGTTTGTTAGATGGAAAAGCTATGACTTCATTTGGATAGAATATCTCTTAGATTAGGGGATCACCTTTTTTAGTGAGAGCCAAAGTTGAATTCAAACTCAAATTTTGAATGAATCATCTATAAAAGATGAATGTAAAACTCGCAGGACAGATCACTCCAATTCTGAAACATTAGTTGATCATATTGTAAGAGAGTGAGGCTCACATCATAGCCTACACCTCTATCTATCATTGGACATTGATTATCATGCCAATGATTATGTACAAAATTGTTTCATAATACAATAGATCATTCACTATATTTGTTGAACTCTTTGTTATTGTCACTCAAAATAGTCACTTTGCATTGCTCATATCTCAGTCAGTACTCCACCATTTTCAATGACCTATAGCTCATTGGAATCCGCTTTAAGTCCTCTACATGCTGACAAATATTGAAGACAATCCATTTAGTAAATTTGTGAGAAAATCACATCGCCCACTTGTGAAACTTTGTGGAGGTCCTAAAAAATCAGGGGTAATGCTATACTTGCTAAATTGATTGCTCTCTGTATAGTCAATCATTTTAAGTGATTCCACTTGGAATCATTAGCTTTTTAATTTAATTTGATATCTCCAAAAGAAAATTTTCTAATTCCTACTGTACTGGAAGCACTGAGCTTAAAAAGCAGCAAGTGTGTGAACCAAAATAGAAGGTTTCCATTGATCTTTGAATTTGGAAGTAGTCTGTTTTGTATCAAACATTACTTGCATCATTTGCAAATCTCATAGGCACTTATTTGATGTCATTGGAAAGCTAAGAGGGCCTACAACACAACTCTGAAGTCTAAAAGGCTTGGTACAAAGTAGGGATTAGCAGTCCCTACTCATTTCTTGAAGGGTCCACCCATCTTTCCCAACAGTGGTATCAGAGAAAAGTTAAGGTAAAATGGGGGATGGTTTTCCTTCTTTCATTGATAAATTGGATAGGAACAACTATCAAGCATGGTCCTTGAGGATTAAGACATACTTGCAAGGAAGGATTCTCTATGGATACATCTCAAGAGATGAGGAGATGCCCATTTTCAGAAGCAAAGGACAACCTACAAGAGAGGAGCATGAAAGACTCAATTCATGGTGTGCCAAGGATGCATTAGCAAGGCCATACTTACTTAACTCAATCTCTGATTTTCTTCTTCCATACATTAGGAACTATAAGACATCCCAAGAGACTTGGGAAACATTGTCTTCATATTTTTCTTCACACACAAGGGCTAGGAAGAGCCAATTGTGGATTGAGTTTACCACTCAAAGAACGCAACCCAAGAAAAGCATCTCAAAGTATGTGACTAAAGTCAAGGATGTAGCTGACCAATTGGCAAGCATAGGAGAGGAGATTGGAGAGGAGCAAATTGTGAGACAAATGATCAATGGCATTAAGGCAAATGACAAATGGGAGAGTTTCACAACTGCTATGGACTTGTACATGGACATGCAGATTCCAGATCTTACCACACTCATGGGGAAACTCTTTACCCATGAAGCCAAGCTCAACAAGAATGGAGATTCATCAAGTGGTAATAGCTCTTTTGCCCTATACAGAGATAAAGGCAAGTCTAAAGGGAAAGGAAAAAATAAGAAGGCTGAGGATGAAGGAACA
This sequence comes from Ceratopteris richardii, assembly GCA_020310875.1. Lineage (NCBI taxonomy): Eukaryota > Viridiplantae > Streptophyta > Polypodiopsida > Polypodiales > Pteridaceae > Ceratopteris > Ceratopteris richardii. Next base: position 24,521,727 of record CM035430.1, read on the forward strand.
ACCTCTCAAGCCAACTATGGAGGGAGAGGTAGAAACTCAAGAGGTAGGGACAGAGGAGGTAAGCAAGGTAGGGGGAGACTTTATAACTCCTCACCATGTAGTATTTGTGGTTTGTCAAATCATACTATAGATGAGTGTTACAGGAACTTCAAGAATCAGAGAGGTAGAGGTTTCCAAAGAGGTGGATATACACAATCAAGAGGAAGATTCAACCATCATCAAGGCTACAATAACAACTACAACAACAACTACAATAACAACTACCAAGGAGGCTACAAATCCAGGAAAGATTACAACAACTATACAGAGGAGCAAGAGGATTCTCTTTTGATTATGAATATGACTTCAAAACCAGGTATAAATGATGATCATCTCTTCTACATTGACTCAGGATGCTCAAACCATGCGGCAGGCAATGTAGCTCTTCTCTTTGATCTTGAGGAACCTAAGGGTAAACATCAAGTACAAAAAGGTGATGACACCAAGCACTCAATGATTAAGGTAGGAAATGTTAAAACCTATGATGGAAATAGAAATCTATTGAGCAGGGTTCCATATCTATTGGAGATAGACGTCTGTGGAAGCACACGAACAACACAAGGAAGAAGAAGAAGCTTGGAGCACAACACACAATACTGAATGTATTACTAGAGAATGTACAAAGATAAGTAGCCCATTAGGGCACTACGCATATATACAAGCCGGGGGAAAAAACCTCCTAAAGAGGGAAAAAAGTGCCATGGTGGTCCTAGTGTGTTCACACACATCACTACCTAAATATATCAACAAATCCCCCCTGGGAGTGATGCGCTGAACAAGGAGTTGACACTCATGTATAAGGAAGTGCCAAGCTCTGTGGAAATCACTCCACAAAAGGAACTAAGCCCAAAGCTTTGTGAAAAGCTTCAAACTTCTCCCTAGGCAGAGCCTTCGTGAAAAGATCTGCAATGTTCTCCTGCGTGGCCACATATGCTAAGATGATCTCCCTAGTAGAGAACATCTCCCTGACATAATGATAATGCACCTCAATGTGCTTAGTGCGAGCATGGAACACATGGATCCTCGCAATTGCTAATGTGCTCTGACTATCAGTGAAGATGGTGGTGGTAGAAGACTGACCAGCACCCAAATCAACCATAAGGCGTCTGAGCCACCCACACTCAACAGTAGCTGTAAAAGCTACCCTATACTTAGCCTCACAACTAGAAGTGGTCATATAGGCTGCTTCTTGCTCAACCAAGATATACATGAGCTACCAAGCATGAAGCAAAAGCCACTAGTGGACACACAAGTGTCATAACAACCAACCCAATCAGAGTCAAAAAAAGCATGCAAATCTGGCTGTAGTGATTCCCCCTTGGGATAAAACAACCCAAGTAGCTGATTACCACTCAAGTAGCAAAAGATACACTTAACCGCCTGCCAATGCTTGAATCTTGGGCAATGCATAAACCTACTCATATGTGAGACAACAAACTGAATATCTAGCAGAGTAATGCATAAGTAAATCAAGCATCCAACAGCCTGCTGATAGAGAAGAGCATCAAATGCATCTCCAGCATCATGAAGACTCAATCATAAACCTGTCTCCATAGGAGTGGCAATAGGCTTACAGTCTTCAAGGCCAAAACGCTGCAATAATGTGTCAATATATTTCCTTTGATACAAAGCCATTCCACCATCAACATGCATAAACTGAATGCCCAAATAATGATGCAAATGCCCCAAATCAGACATCTCAAATGAGGCATGCAAATCAGCCTTAAAATTAGCAATATGCCTCTCATGAGGACCAGTGAGCAGCATGTCATCAACATAAACCACAATGATCAAAAGTACATCATTAGCACGCTTAACATATAAGGTGCTTTCAGTTGGATTGTTCTCAAAACCATCTGCAATCAAATAGGCATGTATCTTTTCATACCAAGCACGTGGTGCTTGCTTTGAACCATATAATGCCTTCTTTAACCTGCACACCTGGTTCTCATGCCCTTTCTGCACAAAGCCACAGGGCTAAAAAACATACATTTCTTCATGCAAGTCCCCATTCAGAAATGGAGTTTTAATGTCCAACTGATGTACATTCCAACCATGATGGGCTGCAAGTGCACAGATGCTCCGAACAGTAGTCATACGACAGGTAGGTGCAAAGGTCTCAGCAAAATCAATCCCTCTTTCCTATGCATAACCCTTTGCAACAAGCCTAGCCTTATACCTCTCAGTTGTACCATCAGATTTACATTTCAGCTTGTATACCCACTTAGTGCCAATGGCCTTCTTGCTAGGAGGCAAGTCACATAAAGACCAAGTACCATTCTTCATTATTGCACATATTCAGATTGCATAGCAGCCATCCAATTTTCTGAATTTTATGTTTCATCAAGCGAAATAGGCTCAGTCTCATCATAGGGACTAGATGCAGCCATAGCATAGCAATCTGATGCAAAAGAGGCACTATGAGAGCTTGACCGAGTATGATATGATAGAGGTGCATCTAATTTGCTATCACGCAAGGTCTGCACCAGCCATTTTGGCATAGTTCTTGCCTGCTCAATATGAGCTCTCTCATCAATAAGTGCATCCTGTAAATCTGCATCAGAAATGGAATGATCTGCATCATCACATGAAACCTGCAAAGCCTGAGAATTTGCCTCATTAGGACCAGCACTAGGCTGTCCACCTGTAAAAAGAGGTAGCAAAGTATCATACATGCCTTTGGAGCTAACACATGTCTCCTTAGTACATGAAAGCAATGGCTGAATAGCATCTTCCACAAAAACAACATCACGGCTAACCAGAATGCATTTAGTCTATGGATGATACAGGCGATAGCCTTTACTTTCAGAACTGTACCCAACAAAAATACATTTTACTACTTTATCATCCAATTTTCTACGATGTTGTTCGGACACTAATGCATATGCCAAACAACCAAAAACACGCAGATGAGCAACAGATGGCTTGCGGTCATGCCAAGCCTCATATGGAATGATAGACTGCAGTGCTTTAGTGGGACACCTGTTAAGTACATATGCTGCACACATGATAGCCTCAAGCTAGAAACTATGTGGTAGAGCCTGACTCTTGACCATACACCTCACCATCTCCATGAGTGACCTGTTCTTTCGTTCAACAACTCCATTCTTTTGAGGTGTATACGACACTGTACAGTGGTGTTTTATCCCATGTTCAGCCAGAAATGCATTAAAATCAGAAGACATATGTTCCCCCCCTCGATCAGAACGGAGGGTGCCAATTTTACATGCTCATAGATTTTCAACCAAAACCAAAAATTGTTTGAAGCACATGAACACTTCAGACTTTGCCTTCAATGGATATACCCATGCATGCCTAGAAAAATCATCGATGAAAGTCACGAAGTAAAGATAATTCCCAAAAGAAGGTGTCTACATAGGACCACAATCATCACTATGTACAAGCTGCAATTTCTTAGTAGCCCGATCTGAACCATCTTTTGGAAATGAGGAATGCTGCATTTTGCCCAAAATACAGCCTTCACAAACATGTTTTCCAGGTGCCTCAAGTTTGCGCAAAGAGGACACCATTTCAGATTTCTGCAGGTGTAGCAAACTAGCAAAATTCAGATGACCAAAGTGTGCATGCCAAAGCTTTGCATCTGACATAGCTTGAGAATCATATACTGCACATGCCAAATCATTCACAGATCTTTCATAGTCTATGAGCTTATATAGCCCACGACATAAAATGCCAGAAGCAATAATCACATCGCCATTTGACAGATCATGAACTGTACACCTGTCATCAACAAATTTCACAACCAAGCCAATCTTGGCTAATGCAGAAAGTGATAACAGGTTCTTCTTGATCCCTGGCACAAATAAAGCATCTGACAAAGTGAAAGAACTACCATCAGCAGTAGTCAAAATGATCTTACCAACTCCCATAATAGGATAAGAGGAGTTGTTGGTGCATGTAACAGTATTCCCTGTAGGGGTAGGCTCGAGTGAAGAGAAGAAACTGCGCTGCGAGGTAATATGTTTGGTCACCCCACTGTCAAAATACCAAACATCTGAGTCTACTGCAGACATGCACTGCCCATGAGAAGATGGGTCAAAACTCCAAACAGTAGTAAATGCCCATTCTTCTTCCTGCACAAGATTAGCAGACTCCATTTTTGGTCTAGAGGCTTCTGCAACAACCATTCAAGCCTCTTTCTTCTTTGCCTCTTTAGCAGCCAATTTTGGACAGTTCTTTATGATATGATCATTACCTTTAGAGTACTTGCAAAACAATTTCTGCTTTCTTGATTTTTTTCTCATCTTTATCTTGGTTCTTCGAATGTGCAGCATTTGCAGATTTCTGCTTACTAGTAGAAGAGCTCCATTTTCCTTTGCACTTTTGACTAGCCAAGAAAGCTTGATCTGCAACATGCATAATGGACATGTTCTGCTTGGACTGATCTTCTTGCAAAAAAACAGAGACTAACTCCTCAAATGATAAGGCATTTGGATTGCCTTTCATCATCAACCAAAGTGTAGAAGCAAAACTCTGATATGAATCAGGAAGACCATTCAGAACGGTCTGCACAAGTGAGCTATCTGGTATAACCTCATCAGCAGAAATCAACTATTCCTTCAAGTCTTTGATCTTCGTTAGGAAACTGTCCATAGAATCACCTTCATTCATGTGCTCACTCTCCAACTGTTTTCGGAGGTAAGCAACACGGGCCTCATTCCTATCTTGGTATAATGTGGTAAGTGTATCCCAAGCATCCTTAGTTGTTCTACAAGAGCGAATGTGAGGAATAATGGCATGTTTGATAGACAAAGCTATCAATGCATGTGCTTGGGTATCTCTGCCATCCCAGCAAATCTGCTCTACAGTAGGTGCAGCAGAAACCGCAGCACGAATAGGAATTTGCAAAATATCATCATCTTCGACACCTTCTGCATCAGCTTCAGTACCTACAGTTGTAACAGTTGCAGGTGTGGTAGGACTTTTTTCAACACTCTGCACAATGTTCCACGGTCCTTTTGCAACCAACACATGTCGCATCATATAAGCCCATAACGGGTAGTTGGTACCATCCAACTTATCCTCAACAGCCAACATAAGGAATACATCACTACTTTCAGCCATGGCCGGTGACTAAAATACCTTGATGCAAAAAATTTATTGTATCTCAAAAAGTTGAACAGAACTGCCCAGACAAATTCTGCTAGCCCGGTAGCAGACTTCGAGACGTTTATACTGGCAAACAAAAACTAGTATATACCTTTGGCACAAAAGGATGAAATAGCTTGCACAAGCACTGGGATAGTGCGTTCCGAGGTCGAATGAGCTCAGATTGCGATTTTCGCACCACATAGCGAAGATGTTTTGATCTCGAAAACACGCTGAGTATGCTCACCAAAATTCGTGCGATTTTGAGACTGCAACCTGAGGAGTGTCGACGGCACCCTAGATGAAGCGACAACCTGCTCTGATACCGATTGTTGGAGATAGACATCTGCGGAAGCATGCGAACAACACAAGGAAGAAGAAGAAGCTTGGAGCACAACACACAATACTGAATGTATTACTAGAGAATGTACAAAGATAAGTAGCCCATTAGGGCAATAGGCGTATATACAAGCCGAGGAAAAAACCTCCTAAAGAGGGAAAAATGTGCCCCGGCGGTCCTAGTGTGTTCACACACATTACTACCTAAATATATCAAGAATGTGTACCTACAATTACCAAGAACTTTATGAGTGTTTGATAGGTTGTGGAAAAGGGTTTGCAGGTCAGATTCAACATATATGGAGCAAATGTGGAGGATCCCCAACATGGATTCAAGAGAATTTCCAAAGGAGAAAAGACAGATAGATTATTCACCTTTGAACTTGAAGATACAAGGAATATTGCACTTTATAACTACAAAGATCAAACATGGTCAGAACTTGAAATTTGGCATAAGAGATTAGGGCATATTGGTGAGAGAACCTTAAAGCAAATATGTAGAGATCAATGTGTGCTTGGGATACCTAATGTATCCAAGCAACACATGATCTATAAGTGTGGAGCTTGTCAGTTTCGAAAATCTCACAGGTTACCCTTCTCAAAGAAAGGCTACATGCATGAGGATTACCTAGAGATTGTCCATACAGATGTATGTGGACCAAGTAAGGATCCCTTAATTTCTGGATCAAGGTACTATGTATCTTTCATTGATGATTTCAGTAGGTGGACTATCTTATATTTTATGAAGCACAAAGATGAAGTATTCAGCTGCTTTAAAAAGTATATTGCACTTGTTGAGAACCAAACAGGAAGAAGTCTAAAGAGACTAAGGTCAGATGGAGGAGGTGAGTACTTATCAAATGAGTTTGATGCATTCTTGCAAGATAGAGGAATCAAAAGAGAAATTACCACAAGGTATACCCCTGAGCAAAATGGGATGGCAAAGAGGAGAAATAGACTAATTGTTGAAATAGCTAGGTCAATGTCAAACGAGAAAAAATTACCTAATTACTTATGGGCAGAGAGTGTATCTGTTGCCACTTATCTTGTTAACAAGTTGCCATCAAAATCTCTTGATGGGATGACCCCATATGAAGCATGGCATGGTAGAAGACCTTCACTTGATCATTCTAGGATCTTTGGATGTGTTGCTTATGTACATATACCATCTCAAATCAGAGGTAAGCTAGGCCCTAAGGCAGAGAAGTGCATCTTCATAGGGTATGACTTGAATTAGAAAGGATACAGGTTTTACAATCCTTCCAACAAAGGATTTATGGTTAGTAGAGATGTTGTCTTTGGTGAGAATGATTCTTGGTTTGAAAGTGAATGTAGGAAAGTAAAGATACCTTATGACTTGGAAGAGGAATTCCCAAACCTCACCAAGGAGGAGCCTAACCAGATTGAAGACATCAACTCATAAGATGAGGACATCATCAACTTAGAAGAATTCAAGGCATGGAAGTCCAAAGGCAAAGTCAAAATGAAGAAGTTGGAGGATATACAATCATCCAACCAAGCAATCAGAAGTTCACAAAGGGAGAGCAAGAAACCAATCAGATATGGGTATGACACTTCCTTAGTTATTAAGCACTCTATCTATCTTGCAAAAGACTTGTCATCTCAAGAGCCATCATCATATGAAGAGGCAAAGACCAAGGCAAAATGGAAAGAATTTATGGATAAGGAGATTGAAGCACTCAAAGAAAATGATACATTGGAGCTAGTGCCAAAGAAGGAGGCTATGAAGGTAATTGGTTCTAGATGGATCTATAAGATCAAAAGAAATTCTTATGGATCAATAAGTAGGTACAAGGCTAGACTTGTGGCTAAGGTTTTTGCACAAACCCAAGGAGTTGATTATAAAGAAACCTTCTCACATGTGGCCAAAATGCCAACCCATCAGAGTATTGGTAAGTGTGGCTGCATCAAAGAATTGGAACATGTACCAATTGGATGTAAAAAATGCATTTCTCAATGGATGGATTTTAGAGGAGGTGTACATGTCTCAACCTCCTGGCTATGAGGACCCAATCAAGGTAAATCATGTGTGTAAATTGAACAAAGCTCTTTATGGATTAAATCAGGCACCTAGGGCATGGAACCATAGGTTGACTACATACCTTCAAGATCAAGGATTCATCATGAGTAGAGCAGATACTTCTCTCTTTGTTAAGAGAAGTAATTCAGAGGTGGTATATCTATGCGTGTATGTTGATGATATCATACTTACAGGTAATGATGCTAATGGCATCAAGCAGATCAAGAATCAAATGATGCAGGAGTTCAAAATCAGGGATCTAGGATTACTAAAGTATTTTCTTGAACTTGAGTTAGTCTATACTAACTCTGGAATTTATATTACTCAGAGAAAGTATGTACAGGACATGTTAAAGGAGTTTCATTTGCAGGATGCCAAGGTAGCAAGCACTCCAATGGAGGTAAACCAAAAGTTAAGTGCTCATGAAGGTGATGTGCTTGAAAATATTGCAGGAAACCAAAGCATAATGGGAAGTCTAAACTATGCTACATTGACAAGGATTGATATTGCTTATGGAGTAAGTGCCTTAAGCCAATTTATGCACAAACCTAGGGCACCTCATTTGGAAACTGCCAAGAGGATTTTGAAGTACCTTTAAGGCACTCAAAATCAAGGTTTATACTTTCCTTATACTTCAAATTTAGACATCAAGATATACTCAGATGCAAATTGGGCACGTTGCAAAGATGATAGAAGGAGTACCTAAGGTTATCTATCTTTTGCAGGTAACAAGCCTATATCATGGTCTTCCAAGAAGCAACCTATTGTTGCTTTATCTTCACCTGAGGCAAAATATAAAGGATTGGCCAATGCTACTCAAGATATGGATCAGATAGTTATACAAAAATTTGGGATTGCATACTACATCTCCAATGATTTTTGGAGATAATACTAGTTCTTTACATCTTGTAGCAAATCCTATTTATCATGCTAGGACCAAGCAGATAGAAGTTCACTATCATTATGTGAGAGAGAATTTATTGAGCAAGGAAATTCAGTTGGCATATGTATCAACCACTATGCAATATGCAGACTTATTGACCAAAGCACTTGATGGTACTAAACTTTGCAGGTTCAAAGCTATGATTCAATTGCAGGACATTCAAGAGAATTGATAAAGAAGACCAAGCCAAGATGTTTGGCTTGAGGGGCAGCTGTTGGTGCAAGTACCAATCCTACACACTTGGCTATATACAACAAGATCTTATGTGCAATTGATTGAAGACCCATGAGAACCATTGTTATGGATTCTTCACGTTTTTACCATTTGTAAAAGTCTATTTGACTTAGAGCAATATTTATAGCTACCACTAAACTCGAAGAGTTTTTGCAAAGCTACGACTTCATTTGGAGAGAATATCTCCTAGATTAGGGGATCACCTTTTTTAGTGAGAGCAAAAGTTGAATTCAAATTCAAATTTTGAATGAATCATCTATAAAAGATGAATGTAAAACTTGTGGGATAGATCACTCCAATTTCGAGACATTAGGTGATCATATTGTAAGACAGTGAGGCTCACATCATAGCCTACACCTCTATCTATCATTAGGCATTGATTATCATGCCAATGATTATGTACAACATTGTTTCATAATACAGCAGATCATTCATTATATCTGTTGAACTCTTTGTTATTGTCACTCAGAATATCACTTTGTATTGCTCATATCTCAGTCAATAATCAACCATTTTTTATGATCTATAGCTCATTGGAATCAGATCTAAGTCTTCTACATGCCAACAAATTTTGAAGACAATACATGCAATAGATTTGGAGAAAATCGCATCGAAGTACCCACTAGTCAAACTCTATAGAGGTCCTAAAAAATCGGGGGTAATGCTATACTTGCTAAATTGATTGCTCTGTGTATAGTCAATAATTTTAAGTGATTCCACTTGGAATCATTAGCTTATTAAGCTAATTTGATATATCCAAAATGAATTTTTTTAATTCCTACTATACTAGAATCACTGAGCTTAACAAGCAACAGGTGTGTGAAGAAAATGCTCTTCCAAAGCATTCCATATATCACTTGCACTTTCAAGACCTCTAATGGGAGGTAGCAAGTAGTCATTGACTGCCATGTAGATAATGCTTCTGGCTTTAGCATCTCTCTTCATCCAAGTCTTCAAATATGATAATTCTTCCCTAGTTGGAACACTAGGATCTCTGAACTGAGGCTTCTCTTCTTCATCTGTAATATAACCTATCAAGTCTTTGCTCATAAGGTGAGCTTCCATCCTCATTGACCATGTTGGATAGTTCTCTCTATCCATTTTCTCTATTTGAAGAGAATATCCCATCCTTTCTTCACCTATGTATTAAATCCTTCAAGCTTTATGAGGAATAAGGTTACCTTTACTTTGAATGAATTTCCTTTTGTCTTCCTTGATATCTTCTGGCAACCTTCTCAAGCTTTGCTCTCAAGCTTTCACCTTTTGTATCTTCAAATGTTGAATTCTTTACAGCTGCAGCAGTCAGGGTCCTCCTTTCTTCAATTTTTTTGATGCTTCTTGCTCTGTCCAAAACTCTTTCTTTGTCATAGTGAGCCATTATTTTGCATGTGCAAATATGATATAGCTCAGGAATAGTTGTTTGGATATAGAACTAGTTGCACTTTGGATAGCTTATCAAGTCATATGTTTTGTGGTCTATTCTTGGCATAAACTAGATAAATAAATAGTAATATAGATAGAGAGATAGATAGATATGTAGATATATAGATATGTAGAGATAATTAATACCATGAAGTAGCCCAGACAGATAGCAATTTGATCCTTTCTTAGAATGTTGTAGATTCAATCCCCACATTGGGAAGATTATAAATAGTTCCGTTTTTCAAGAATATCCAACAAAATCCCAAAATGAAGGTTAACACGGGGCATCTTCACCGTGAGTAGTTGAATGGAGGAAGTAACATGTTAGTATGGATACCTGCATCTTCCATTTTTTGTGTAAGAGGAATGGGCATCTTGAGAGTGAGAGAAAAATAGTTGCACCTAAAAAAGGAAAAGAGCACACACGAACGGAAGTAATACTTATGAAACATATTTCATTCCCTCGGACAAGATGATCTTGCTACAAGGTTGCCATGGATGCTCAACTTGAGAGCTCTAATACGAGTTCTATAAACTAAGAGCATTAGGACCATCATGACTCTCCTCCCAACCTTATGCCTCTATATATAGCTCTCTCCAAGGGATTTCCCTCTCTAGCAAGTTGATACTATCCACCCAAGTGTCGGCCATGAAACTACATGTGGGTTGTCCTAATTAACTAGACTTAAATCAAGTGGATGGTTCTAGAAGGCTCTAGAGCTCTTGGGGAAAAACACTCTCCCATGTTTGTCATGGGATTTGAAGTCAAGACCTCCTCATCCCCAGCCATATGACTTAAATACTAGGCCAAGTGCCTTTGTTTGTTTAAAGAACACATGAATCTATGCTTTAGTCTACTCTCGAGAATTTGGCCATACACTAGAATGGCCAAATGGGGTTCGATTTTAGATATGACTCAACCAATCAGATGCCATGTCATAACCCTACTTTATAGCATTCCTCCTAGTTTCGAATTGTATAGATTGCCTTATCTATGCAAGGAAACTTTCGGTTTTGTTCATCCCTACTTCCTTAGCTTGTATGACTTCATTTATAATGCTTATAGAGGATCAACATGTATCAAAAGATTCTTGTCTTGATGAAGATGTTTTGAAGTGAATTCCTTGTATGACTTCTTTAGCCAATTGATATGATGCTCATCTATGTGCTTCTTTGACCTCCTCTTCTTTTGTAGGAGACTCTTCATCTTCATCAGGTCATGATTGCCATTGACTGTGTGAGCTAAAAACTTGGTGAAGCAAGACACAATACTTATCTCGCCTCCCATTTTCTTTCTTTGCTCGTGGTTAATGGCAGCTACAAATGGGCATTGTCTTCTTGGTTGTATAATCAATGCTTTACATTGGTTCATAGTCAAAGCGGAGGTGTAATTACAATTGTGCTATAGAGCTATATGGATGATTTTGGTCAAGGCTAGAGCAGTCTATTTGCTCCAATATCCATTCTATAATGTCTACAATCCTATTGATTCTTATGGCATCTAAGACTATGCGATAAATGTCTGTGGGGGATTATATACCTGCCTTGACTTGGAAAACAAAAAATGTTGTTGTAGTAATTGTAGTTTCACATTAAATTCTCTATTGTTTAAGATTTTTAATGTCTTATTCTTCTTGAAATTTTATTTAGGAGGTACATTGATGTTGACAATGTTCTTTATCCAACATTTGAAGTTTAATGCATCTTGAATCAACTACCTGGTGAGGTAAATGGTGAATTTTCCCTTTGAAACTTTGTGACTATGAAACTTGGATGCTTCAGATGCCCTTGCATTGTCTTACATGAAGTGATAATTTCAACCACATAATTGAAATCTGGATGAACAAATAATTTCCATAGCCTTCCATGCAATGATCAATTTTGACGTTCTCTACTTTTCACCAAATTCCACATAGTTTACATGCATGACCATATATAACTTGTTGGCATACAAAAAATTTGTTTTTTTGTCTCTCATGGGGTGATCACTTTCTTTCAACCAATGCCCTCTAGGGTATGCTACTGAGCCGATTAGCATTTCTAGCAAGGTCACTACTGGTGGGTTATTTTGGGAATTTTGGTGGTATCTCTATACAATCGATTTCTATGACTTCCTCTTGTCTTTGAGAGGTTCCTACCTACTGCAAGGACTACATTGGTTGAGTGGGTGACATTCCTCCTCTTGGTGTTCCTTCTCCTATACTTTTGCTTGAATCCATTCTGATAAGGCCTTGTTTTGATTGAGAGATGATTTAACCATTGAGAGAAGCAAAGAAAAATAGTGAATGTTGGTGATTCTTGAGTGCATCAAGCCTAGTGTGATGTGATTCTCAACAAAGCATTCAAGAAAATTTCAAAATATTACAAGGAGTTGGGGGTGTGAAGTGGCTTGTGTTGTCCATGTGTATATTCAAGACTCACATATATGTGCTTGTGTTTGAAATCCCACATACAAGAAAAAAATTAAAGGAAAGAATAAGGCTCACTTCAACACAAACAAAGCCATATTATTTAAAAGACTCATAGGTTATAAATTTCTTGTAGAAAAGAATAATTTTTTATTTTTGGTGATTTGAATATTTGTTTGGATTTTTTAGTTATTTTGAACTTTTTGGTATTTTCATTTATCCCCCCTTCCTAGCGGTTTTTGTAAAAGTGCATGGGTTGTAAACATGTGGTTTCTCCTCCACGTCCATGTAAGTTGTACCTACATATGCTTACTTTAGGTGGATGATCACTTATGGTGTGACTATGGAATGTCCTTAATGATGCATCAAGGGGATTCTTAAGATGAGACATCTATTCCATGTCCCTTCATTGCCAAGTGTATGCTCATTGTACTTATCTCATAGCCATTGGAGTTCTCCAACACCTCCAAGAATTTTGCTTTACATTTCAATACATATAATTTAAGTTTCATCATTATATTGAGTTATTGTATGTTGTTAGGATCACACTTGTGCGTTCTTATGTACATTGCCACTCGCTAACCACTCTAAATTCATGATATAAATTGTATTAGATAATCTAAATTCCTATTGAAGTTTTGCAAAACGATTTCGATCAATTAGTATCAAATTAGAAGCACTTAACATTTTTCTTAATACCTTCTTCCATAAATAAAAGGTTTTCAATTCATGCTCAAAACTTGAAACGTCTATCTTTACTCACACATTTGAGATCAATGTTCCAAAGAACTATGTTCATATTTATGTATAATTTCCACATTTAGGAAGTCTAATAAAGTTTCCAAGCAAGAAATAGGCTGGTCTGGAGCATGTTTTTGCAAAGAACCTCTCATATTTATACTCTGCCATCACATTCTCATTGTGGTATCAGAGCGTCATCATAATATATACATTATGGGTGATATTTTTCCTTCTTCAACCGATAAATTAGATCAGGCATATTTGCAAGTAAGAAATCTTTATGGATACATCTCTAGAGATGAGATGATGTGTGTGCTAAGGACTAATGGACAACCAAGTCAAGAAGAGCAAGAGAGGTTGAATACATGGTGTGAAAAGGATGCTTTTGTCAGTTTGTATATTTTAAACTCTAATTTTGATTTGAATCATTATTCTCCTCAAGCAACAAGGCTAGGAAGAATCAACTATGGATGGTGTTCACCTCCCTCACAAAGCAAACCAAGCAGAATGTCACCAACTTTGTCGCCAAGATAAAGGACATAGTTGATCGATAAGGAAGCATTGGAGAGGTTATAGATGAAGAGCAAATAGTCAGAAAAGTCATCAATGGAATCAAAGCAGATGATAAGTGGGAAGCATTCACCATTTCCATGGACTTATACATGGAATGCAACTACTAGATTCCAACATACTCATGGAAAACTCTTCACCCATGAAGCCAAGCTTATGAAGAATGTAGATACAAGCATCACCAATTGTTGAAGGGCATCATGATTTCTCATCAGACATAGTCATTGTGGACTACAAAAATCCTTGATTGGTACATTGCAAATTCCCCTAGAATAGGGAAATGATTTAGTGGGACATTGTGATCAAATTTTTCTCGCAAATCTTTTTGGGAATCTTTGAATTCGAGCTCATGCGACTATTCATTGGGATGTTTTGTACGTGGTTATAGCTTCAAATCATGAAGAAAACAACTATCTCAGAGAAAGTGGACTTATGGAGAGAAGTGTGGTCGTTTTCATATGATTAGAGCTTATCCTGGAACCTAAGACACTTTTTTGGGGTCCAGGTATTCTTAGATCTCGAGTGTTTCTTGAATTTTCTCTTATTTAGGTGTTACTTCATGATAAAACACTTAAGTACTAGAAACAAAAAACCTATAATTAATCAAGATATATAAAGAATAAACCATCCATGTAAGTTTTAAGTGAGAAGGGAATTGAAGAACATAGGTTTATGCACTTGGGGTCTAAAAGAGTTAGGAAGTCAAAGAAGTTGGATCTCATCAAACAAAATCATAACTCAAAATCTCACACAATCATCCTGCTTGAATACTTTGAGTGAGTCAAACTTAAGAGTCAGAGGAAATGGAGCAATCTAAGGTTATCATAGATCAAATATGAGTGGACGAATTGATTTTAATGATAGAAGGAGAATATCATACTTAAATTTTTTGTTGAATAATGCACTAGGAGCTTTCATCTACCTAAATGGACTTGATCAATCATTCAAGTTAAAAGAAACTAAAGGAAGTGTAGTAAAAGCTTTATCCACTACGAAATTTGAAGGATTTTACTACATTGGTAAAATAGGATGCCTATACATAGTGAGCGATCATCTTGAGGAGGCCAATTATATTGGCAAGGTGGTAATCAAAAATAAAAAACTAGGAGATGTTGGGAGACTATCTCCAAATTTAGATGGAAGTCAATGCTAACAAGAGTTTAAAGAGAGCTTGGTATCAGATGATGAAAAAGTCGATAGAAATCTAGTTGATCAAGGGATTTTATTATGTATTATGGGCCTTATTTCTTTTTAATGGAACAAGACCCATACTTGTAATAATCTTATAAGTTGAAAGATACTACTGAAAGTTGGTGGAATAGGGGAAAGCAATGTACACATGCTTAGGCCAAGCTTAGTCCCTATAAAGGAAACTACCACTATTATAGGCAATAATGGGGTAGGATCATGCTCTAAACAAGGAAATGGGAATGAAGGGCATTCATCATGGATGAATATGTCCCCCTATCCATCGGTGCTTCCTCATATACTACTTCAACCATTAGATTCAAGGGCTATATCATATCCAATCTTTATATGAACTATCCCTATCCATGTAAGAATGGTACCTGTAGTCAAACTAGGGGTAGGAAAAGGGCATCAAGTAAGACCCAATTTGTATTTGGTTCCTTGACCCATAGATGGAGGCATACAACAACCTTCCAAATTAATGGTGTATGAAGAGTTGGTACGATCACTCAAGATAGATGTTGTTATTCATGGAATTATGGGATTTATCATATGTTATTTATTCTACTTTCCGCATAATAGTAAGTTGTTACATGTGAAAATAGATATAGCAATTTAATGTGTTTTTTGTTTCAATGAGTAGGTGAAGGATCATGATGCCATGGACATCTCACTTGAGATTGTATATTTTTTGAACGTAGAAACCTTCTACTTGAAGGGTTAATCACTCATAAATTTGCTATTATTTTTTAAATATATGCATGTGCACATTTTTCTATACATAGATATACAAATCACCTCTTACGGAACTTTTTGTAAAAACAACAATCAACTATTCCCTTTTTTTTTCTAATTTGTAAGGAAAAGCTATATTCATATTATAGAATCACTTGTAAATACACACACGTTGGGACATATTCAATGAAGCATGAGGGGAGAGATTGCACCCATTATTGTGCAAGTTAATTGTCTCTTTCTCTCTCTTTTAATAGTTTAATTTTTTCACACATGTTTGGCATTCTCTATATGCGCATGCATGAATGTTCCCCTCTTTCTCTCTTTGGGCAATACCTCTTCCTACATCCACCCACCCACACACTACAAATTACATGAACTTGCAAGAAGACCCTTATGATCACAATAGAATTCAAACGTATTGAGGATGGAACAAGTAGATAAGATGTTCAAACAATATGAAGCATTTGGATTGCCTTTAGTCGATACAAACCTTGGTTGGTTCCAACCTCTTAAAAAAAAAAACTTTGAGCTGATTGATTAGCTTCTCTAAGAATTTATAAGCGAATACGAGAAGGGTTTCATACATATTCTCTTATCCATAATTTTAAACAAGTTCGAAATAAGATAGTTAGACTTTCTCCTAGATACTTCAAATAATGTGAAGATAGGTGTCCTAAGAGCAGACTTCTCTCACAAGGGAAGTTGATTTTCTTTTTTCTAGATGGACTAACTAATGGAGAATTGAGAGCCTTGATGTATGACTAGACACCATCATTGCTTGAAAACAAGTCCTCTTGGGAGAAGCGATTGGATGCTCTGCGGCTCTCTGGAACGCAATCAGAGGGGAAGTCCTGTGGAAAATTTGGCGAGAGCGGTGTGCTCTCAACTTCGGCGACCCCCCCAGGGAGTGGTCGATTGAAAAATCTCTTTTCCTCCTTGGCAAAAGGATCGTCAACAGTAAGAAATCCCCCCCCTTCAGACACCATCAAGTCCTCATTTTGATCAACAACAAGCTCAAACCCAAGTGGGTCCCGCATGAGGGCGACGAGAGGGTGATCAACCTTCTTTGTAATGCAACCTAGGAATCAACCATGCTTCCCCTGCTTTGTGGGATTTGGGGGGTCCCGTGGGCACTAGACCCCTTTTCTTGTACCTTTGTTTCTTAATTTAATTCAAGTCCGGGAGAGTAGGCTATTGCCGAACTTCCTTTATATTAAAAAAAAAAAAAGATTTGAACTTATTGCAAAACTCCATTAGATCAGGGTATGCAAAGACTATGACCTCTCAAACACCATCAATAGAAGAACTAGGCCATCTAGTAGCTAAGAAAATTGGAATGCACCCAAATACTTTTTTTATGAAAATATCCACTCCAGCATACAAGAGACAACCAATGCTAAGACCTCTATATTGTGGAATAGAGTATAAATGGACCAATGATGACATAAAAATTTGCTATTATAAGAGGAAACATGTGAGACAATCGCTATCAACTAGAATGTATCCATACTAGCCTAGAGACCAACATAAAGAGGCACCTAGATATTTGTTATACCCAATACCATATCAAACTCCAATTCCTTATTAATAGCAAATTTATATGTGACCTCAACTAATGTTAGGATAATAACCTCCTCACCCACAGAATGTAATCCCAATCAAATACACAAAGCCTGAAGAAAAGTCTGAGAAATATTTAGTGTGAGTTACATCAACTAAAACCCGTGATCAAATAAACTCGAGGTATGAGAGTCAATACTTAGAATATTCCTGTTATGAAGAGCGAATAAAAAAACTTTGGAAGTTCATATGAATAGCCATAATATGATCATGAAGCTTATGTTGAATCATATTGTGTTGAGTATGCCAACCTCATGTACGCAAATCCTCAAACCTCCAATAGGCCAACTCAGAAGCCTCCACCTAAAAGACCTTTTTATAGGTGTAGTAATGACCATTTCATTAAGGAATTTCCCATTCCAAACTTGCCATAAGGAAAAAAAATGAAGTGTGCTTATTGTTCCAATTGCATAGAAGATCACCTCTATTGAGATTTCTCCTAGAACCCTTGTAACAACTAACCTCCTACCAACTCAATGTGATTGAAATTTCATATCCTTCATGATGTGTGATGGAAACTCTTGTGCTGATCCAAAGCCATTAGAAGAGCCCTATCAAAAAGATAAATTGTAGATGAGGAGGACTTGAAAGAAACTAAGAAGAATATTCATGATTCATAGTAGAAGAATCAATAGAGCCATCAAAGTCCCAAAGTCACAAATGAGACAGAGTCAGGACCCTTTTTCGGCTAGAAAATTGTAGGCCAATGATGGCTTGCAAACACGATCACAAACTAGAGAATCACGAGAGAGAGAGAGAGAGGGAAAGGGCCATCGACCTTAAGAAACACCCAATATGGAGCTAGGATGACCCCTTTTGCCCTTCCTCTAGCCGTGTTGACAAATCATAACACGAAAGAAAAATTTCATCCATAGCTAGGTTGCTTGATGCATTGACAAGAAAGTAGAACTCGTGGTTTTGGCAAGTTTATCCATTGTATGAAGAAATCACTTAAAATTTCCAAAGCATCATCAACAATTATCAAAGAGAAAGTCATATAATAGGAAGGAATGGCAAGAACTATAAGTCATCTTGCATTAACAAGATTAGAGTTGGTATATCATTCAAGGAGAATAAGTACATGTGCATCAATACAAAGTGTTGAAAAGGTCATGACAGGGATATGAACATAGCAAGAGGAGGTGATGACCAAATTAAAGACACAAACAATAAAAGGGTTGAGTCAAAGAGCACAACCTACATATAAACAACCAATTACTCATAAAGAAAATAAGGTGGAGACGATAAAAAGATTGCAAATGGGGTATGCAGAGAACTCTTTAGTCCCATAGCTAATTTTTTTTATGAGCGGACACCACATATCACCCTTCCAAGAAAGCAACCAACAAGTAGATTGGATACCAAGGGCCTAGTGGATAGCTCAAGTATTCGAAGAGGATGACATGTATGAATCTACATGGCACTCAACTTAGCGAGAAGGATCTATAAGCAGACAACATGAAACAATGAAAGAAGAACTAGGTAAAACAACAAAACTAGAAATAACAATCACTTTATCCACACCTCACTTTTTCTATATTTTTAGATTTAGATACTATGGACACATCTAGACTGAACTCATCCCCACCAATGGATTAGACCTCACCTTTTTCTCTAGGGTACATCTAGACATCAAGTAGATTGCTCAATCATTGTCTATTGAATGTTGATTTAACAAATGCAACGACAATAAGAGAAGCAAAACAATATTAGATGATAGAGATACAACAAGAGATAATGATTCTAAAGATGGTGCATGCTTTATAATATATGGAACTTGAATAGTCAAAGAAATAGATTTTGATAGATAAGAAACCATTAAGAGGCTACAACATGCTATGTTTGATAGAACAATAGAACACATGAAGAAAACCGTTCTAAATCTTATGGAGGATAATAGTAAGAGGATTTACAACAACAATTATTGTTTGTATGCTTTACTAGCGATGCACGCATAGAAAGAGACTTTTAACCCATCACGTAGTCAATGGATTACCAAGAAATAGTTGAAGAGTGTACTCACTAAGAGATAACACAACAAAAGGTGCCACAATTGCGGCACTGCAAGCACGGGTGAAGGAGTTGCAATAAAAAGCTGCAAAAAGTTCACAACATAAGCCCACCTTATCAACAATTTGTCAAGAAAATAGTAGAAACAACGCCTTACTCTAGAACCTGAAGAAGAACTTCAACCAATGGAGCAGTTGATAGTATGATTGCAAACTATTAAATGATCAGATTATGTTGAGGAAATAACTATGAATGATGAAGCATAAGAACAAATATATTAGCTAATTCAAGAGTTGTGCATAGAATTCAAAAAGACAGTAATTGAATCTTCTTTCTTGGAGTAAATTTCGCATGCAACACTCAAAAAGATCTATCTTCCATACCCACCACCCTCGGGAGTAATCAAGCATAGTGCTCTAAAAGAGTATGAGAATTAATAGCTAGACAAGTTGGAATCTATTGGATCATTTGGACCTTATCAAGAATTGATGTACCCAAAGTGGAGGAAAAGATTTTTAGATGACAATTCACATCTAAATGAAGTGTCCAATAGGCACCCAAGTAGCTTCAATATAACCTTGTATATTGTCCTTTGAATAGAAGAAGAATGGATGCACAATATCAAGTAATTAAGCATAACCACAATAATAGAGTGGAGTGGTTGACCCATTCATTGTCATTCCACCTAAAGGAATACCTCCAAATGAAGGATATATGTTAACAATCTTCAATTTTTGGGCCAACGAGACAAGAAATGTTCTTGAATCTACATGTATCATGCTCATGAAGTTTTTTATCATGATTTAGGCATGCTTTATTTCTTCTAAAGGCACACCAAGTATGCACTTGAATAGACAAGGGTTTAAGCATGGGAACTATCCCATGGTATATGATTTACAGGAGACTCTAGAATTTGAGATTGTGATGGCATTCTATCATAGACTAAAAAACTACCAAGTCATTATATTCAAACTTTAAAAATCTTTCCAAATGGGCTTCTTCGAAAAACATTGAGAAATATTTTGCAAAAAGTATGCTATATTTGCCACGTGAATTGCTACATCAAAACTCATGCATTACAAGCTCTCACCCCAACTCAACAAATTAGATGGAACCAAACCATTTGTAGGCTTGCAACAAATTATGTAAATAAGAATGCAAAAAGTATGAGAATCTAGCAAAGGAATATGAACTATCGAGCTCCTAGATGTGCTATCAAGGATGACAACATTCAAGAGGGGAAAGTGTTATGAATACATCTAACAAAGAAGGACAACTACACACAATAAAGAAGACAAAGAGATGCATGCATGAGAAGTGGAAGAATACTTTAAGACAAAGAGACATCCATACAAGTATTCTAAGACTATTTTTAACTATAAAACTATGGAGTAGCCTTTTTCTTGCATTGAAGGCCTCATGCACACATAGGGAGCTCCAAATTAAGATAAGCTCATTTTTTAAGTTCACATAGAGACAATTTTCTATCTGCAATTTTTTCTTATTGAAGGTCGATTAAATAGAGCATGTAGAAATTTTTGTTTTACATGTTTTGATATGCAACAAAGGTCAATGTCTCTTATGTATTGAGAGATACACCTATCCAAAGTTTAGAAACTTGTCGAATCCGAGATCAGACCTTTCCTCTTCCATTTCTCTTCTTCCATAGGATCTCTTTTTAGGTTTTGATGCCCCCAACTCGGTAAGATACTTCATTGAAAATTTGGTATTAGTTAATTGCCCATTTGAAGCCAATAATCATCTCTTTTTGGGCTTGCAATCTATGATGAACATAGTATCACGATGATTTTGTTTGGAATTACAAAGACTTGAAGGAGTAAACCTAGAAATCTATTGGTATAGGATACCTACGAATCCCCTAAGATAAAGCCAACAAAATAGAGACCATAGACATACAATAAAATCTATTGTTCCAAGATAAAAGAGGAGAAAAAAAGGTTATTCATAGTAGGATTCATCTATGAGATTGAATACATGGAATGGGTGTCACCCATAGTCGTTTTCCTTGTAATGCCATAATGTACCTTCTTGTAATTAGCCTTGGAATTCTAGTAGTGTGGCTTAGGATGGTTCCAAAAAGGGGTGCAAATTGGAGTTTCACCATGTTCATGGAGCCATTTTTAATTGAAATACTTAGTTTTTATCATCTTTTTACACCTAGTCATTTTTCAACTATCTCATTCTATTAAATTCTAGTTGTAGCTAGAACATCATCCACTGGAACAACAACTTAGGAGATTTTTGCTGATTTTATCCCATACACCCCTCAAGATCATAGTATTTTTTCAATTTTGTCTTATGTATAAGGAATCTCTATAATCGATTCTGGTTGCAATTTGATGGAGCATAACTCAAGCTAGGAGTTCCCGATTTTCGTTATTTTTAAGTACTTTTGGGGTTTTCTTGACATTTTGTATGAAGGAGATTTTCAATGACCTCGTTCAAGAAGTGTGTACCTCTATCAGTAACCAACTCTATTGGTAACCCATATCTAGTGAACATGTTTTCGAATAAGAACTTAGCCGTTGTTTGAGCATCATTCTTTGTTGTGGCTTTTACTTCTACCCACTTGGTAAGGTAATCAGTGGCTACAATAATGTACTCCACGTGGGAGTTTCTAGATGGAGGGTTAATAGGACCAACAAAGTCTATACCCAACTTCGAGAATGTGCACCCTCCCATCATTGGCCTCAAAGGCATCTCATCTTTTCTTATCGGATATTGGGCACATTGGCATGTGTCACATTTCTTCACATAAGTATGTGCATCCATATGAAGAGTGGGCCACCAAAGTCCTAAGAATAGAATGGTCTTAATTACTCATTTAAGCCCAAAGTGTCCACCTGCAACACCACTATGTGCAGTTTCTAAGACTTTCAAGTAGTCTGATTCATGAACGCAGAATCTTAGATAACCATCTTTTCCTCTTCGGTATAGGTTGTCTCCTACTAATGCATAGTCTTGAGCCTCTTGCTCCATGCTTCTTCTTCTTGCTAGACTAGCCTCGTTTGTTAGTGTTCCTGATCTCATAAATTCTACCAATGGAGCGCTCCAATCTGGAATTAATGACACGTGATAAAGAGTGGCATGCTCCACTGGGGGTCTCTTTTGGCACACTGGACAATTCTTAATCCACTCATGTATTTCTTTGTCCATGCTAGGCCAATACACTCCTAAACGTTTTAGGTTCTGCAATGTTCATTGTTTAGAGTAGTGATTTCCTAGCAATCCTTTATGGGCTTGTTGCAACCAACTAGTATGTTCATCATCCTCGACACAACAAGCTAGTACACCCTCAATATCTTGCTTGTACATACTTCTTGCCAATATTTGATATTGTTGTGATCGTACAATTTCTTCTTTGTTTGTTTTTACGTTCTTATTTGCACGTCCAAAGGTTAGGACAGGTACTAACTTATTTGCCAATTTAGGAACAACTTCTAAATTGAACAAGTAAGCATCAGGTAGTTCATCCGACACTCCTTGTAGTGGCTCTCCTGAAGTGATGTGAGAAAGATGGTCCGCCCTAAGGTGGGTCCTACCTTTCCTAACAACCACTTCAAAATTGTATTCCATTAGTAAGAGGAACCATCTTACTAAGCGTCTAGTATTGCAAGGTTTATTGACCAAATATAATAGAGCTTGATGATCAGTGAAAAACTTGAACTTGTTGGCCAATAGATGGTGTCTAAACTTCTTCACAGCATATACCATGCCTAGACCTTCTCTTTCTGTTGTGGTATAATTTCGTTCAGCCACATTTAATTGCCTAATAGCATATGCTATCGGCAAATCTAGGTTTCCTTCACATGTGGGTTGTGCTAGCACACATCCTATAGCATGATTGGATGCATCCACATGGACATGGAATGGTTTATTCCAATCAGGAGTGGTCAGTATTGGTGTTGAACACAAATGTCTCTTCAGCTCATTGAAAGAATTCTTGCATTCATCATTCCATTCAAAATTTGTCAACAACCCATAAAGAGGTTTAGCTATGATGGCATACATGTGGATAAACCTGCGGTAATATCCACAATGGCCCATAAAGGCTTGTACCTTTTTAACATTCCTTGGTCTGGGCAGCTCTGCTATTGCTCTTACTTTGTCCTCATCTGTTGAAATTCCATTCTTAGAAAAAATGTGACCTAAGATTTTACCTTGTCGTACCATGAACACACACTTCTCTGGGTTCAGACACACTCGATATTCCCTACATTTGTAAGATCTGTCTGAGCTCAGGGATGTGGTATCTTCGTTGTTGGGAATCAGCACATAAATCATCCACATATACTTCTAAGATCTTTCGCAAGAACTCTTTGAAGACATGACACATGAGCCTCTGGAATGTTGCAGGTGCATTGGTGAGCCCAAATGGCATCACACGAAATGCAAAGATTCCCCATTCAGTAGCAAAAACCGTCTTGTGTTGATCTTCTGGGGCAATGGCTACTTGGTTGTAACCCGAAAATCCATCAAGAAAGCTATAAACTTCCTTGCCTGCCACACGCTCCAATAAATGTTCAGTGATTGGAAGCGGATAACTATCTTGAATCGTAGCAGCATTAACTTTTTTAAGGTTAATACACACTCGCAATTTTCCATTCTTCTTGGGCACCACTACAATGGGGGACACCCATTCAGTATGCTCAATCTCATAGATGAATCCAGCTTCAATCAGCGTGTCAATTTCTTCTTTTATTTTAGCTGCATAAGTGTCATTATATGTGTAGGGCTTTTGTTTGGAGGGCTTGGCATCGGCGGTCATGGGGATAGTATGAGAGCAAATTTTTGGATCTACTCCCTTCAAATCTCTATAGTGCCATGCAAACACATCCCTATATTCCTTTAATAGAGCTACAAGCTCTGCTTCTTCTTTTGCACTTAGGCCGTCTCCTATGTACGTACATCGCTCTTCATTTCCTTCAATGGTTACTACAACTTTTTTGGTCTTTTCTTTGTTATCATATGCTTCTCCTATGATGGCCTCTCTCTTCGGCATTCGTACCAAAATTTTTCGGTCTTCCAGTTCATATTTCTTGAAGTTTTCTGGTACTTCAAACAATGATTCCTCCTCTTCTTGTTTCACTGCTTTTCGTTTCTTTTTCGTTTGACTTCCTTCACTTCCTTCCTTTGAATTTACAGTTTTGATGCTTGTGAGGGGTTCTTCTTCTTTTTGAGTCAATACTCCTACACCTTCTAGATAGTGCTCTTTTGAGATGAAGCAACTATCCATCACAATGGACTCTAGATCATCGTCATTCTCTTCTTCTTCTATGACATCACTAGGGTCACATTCTTCCAACAAGGGCTGACACATGAATACGGAAATATCATAACCCTCCTCATCACAATGAGGTGTCCATTGTTCTTCATTGACTGCAATGTCCATGGTAGCTAAGATTTCTGCCCAACCGTGAGGCTCAAATTCCTCATCTGGAAATATCATCGGTGTATAGGCTGGGTCTTTAACTAGTCTATCTCGTGGGGAAGTTCCTTCTTCTCTTGCTTTTAGGTGCTTTTCCTCTTCCTCTGCGACCTTGCACATCCACAAATGAGTATCTTCATGTAGCCATGATGGATCAGGTGTAGTTTCAAAATGCACAAAGATAGAATCTTCTTTTGCTTTGTGGATAGGATTCCATTGTAGGGGTGGTACATCTCTGAAGGTGTAATCCTTCAAATTGACCTTGGTTGTGACCCCTAAGTGTTGTAAGTACAAGGAGTTAGTTCCCCAATCCTGTACTATTTGCAATTGTCGTAGGAAGGGTCTTCCCAGGATCATCTCATAGACATTATTTTTCTCAAAGTCACATATAGCAAATGTATGTTCAAACTCTACACCACAAGTGGTTAGAGTTATCCCTTCGAGCGATCCTAGAGGTCTTTCAAAATGACCATCTGCCATTTGAAGCTTCATTCTAGTTGGTCTTAATGTGGGTTTGCCCCATCGCTTCCACAAGGAGGTGGTCGCAATAGCAACACCAGCACCCGAGTCTACAATTGCTTTGGTTGTGTAACCTTGATAGGTGATCGAAAGATAAGTATTACCTTCTTCACCTTCGCTCATGTCTCCTATTTTATCAAGAGGTATCTCTGGAACTTTTTGCTTAGAGCCTACTTTTGGCATACTGGAATCAAGTTCTGGAACCTGATCCTTCACATGATTCCATAGCTCGGGTTTTGCTTTGAGAAGCTCTTCCACAATGAGATGACACTAAACCTTAGTGTTCTTCACGACGTCAATGTTCCTTGGAACCACTGAGTCTTCGTTTCTTACCAATATTGTGGGAGCTCTGATCTGAAGAGATTCAGATTCCCATGGGCCTGGGAATTGTGGCAACTCTTGTAAAGAATTAGATTCGAAATCTAATCTTTCATCTTCATGTTGCTCTGTTTGGTCTCCATAGATAGACAGAATGTCTTGGGGAAATTGATCATGAAGGTCATCAATCTCAGGAATAGGAGGGGGATTACCCTTCTCCTTGGCCCATTTCTCTTCTTGTATTTCCCGCAAGAACTCTTGAGAGTACTGTTGCATTGAAAGAGGTGTTCCATCATCTATGGAATAAGGAACGTAAGCTTTTCTTGGTGGTAAGCTTTCTATTTCAACAACTGGTTGAGCCTATGGAGGTAAAGAAACCTGCGGCTTGTTTACCAACTGCTCTAATCTTTCTAGTAAGCCTTGGAAATGCAAATCTGGCTTGACAGAGTTTGTCTGATTGAACTTTTGACTAGTCTCAAGCATAGCTTGAGCTACTTCTACCATTTTCATGCACATTTTTGTCCATTCAATCTCTAAATCTGCTCTCGGGTAACTCTTGTCCAGGTTTGCAGTTGTTGGCCCTTCTTGAAGGCGAGTGTGGTAGGCCTTGAACATCATGTCCAAGCCTTCTAGGGTTGGATCTGCAAGAACAGACCCTGGTTGTGGGTTATTTACAATGGGTGGTGGGGTGGGATGAGGTGGAGTGGATGGAGCTTCGGCATGCGAGGGGCTTTGAGATGCAATGTCTTCTATTTTTGTTTTGGTATCCCTTAGGCTTTCTTCTAGCTCAGATAGCTTTTTGTTCCACTTGCGATTAGCCTTCTCTCTGGTATCCTTCCATGTTCTTGGTTTCCTCTTACTAGGATCTCCTGACTCACTTGACTCCGATTGCTCATATGGTTTTGCTTGTTGTGTAGCATGTGCCCTAGTAACTGCCTGTACAGGAGCCACATTATTGCTACTTGAACTTGAATCAGCCACTAAGCCTACCACATTGATGAGTGTAACCTTGGGTGCATGAGAGGGGTTTCTAGGACATTCTCTTAGGAGATGTTCCTTACCGCACTCAGGACAAAAGCCTTGTATTGTGATGTTTTGTCTTGTGCAAGTGCTGGTTGATGGGGACATTCACGAATGAAATGGTCGCCTTGACATCTAAAGCATGGTCCTCTAGGGGCTTGTGGTCTTACTTGTGTCACTTGGGGCCTAGCATTTGGATTCGTGTACATGACATTGGAGTATTCTGGCTCCCAATTTTGTTCCATAGGTGCTGCCTCATATTGATACGGAGAAGTCTCACTTTGCTCAGGTGACTCTATGTAATAAGCTTGTGAACTATCTTCATGGAAGTAGTCTAAACTATGAGCATGAGGGTCATTTTCTGAGACCAACGGGGTTAGTGGCACCAATGCTCTATTATGGTTCTCCTCCGCTATCATATATTTAACTAGGATCACATTGGCAGGAGCTGGTGATTGGTTTCCTAGGACTGGTTGTGGCGTGTTTGGTGTCTGATATTGCTGGTGGTATTGAGGTTGATATTGTTGTTGTGGCCTATAATATGGCTGTTGGTATTGGTTCTGATACCTACCCTGCTGGTAAGGTTGCTGATAATTTTGTTTAACAGCCTGCCTGTTATAGGGACAATCTTGAGCCATATGGTTCGTGTATTTTCTCTCAATAGTGCAATATAGAGCATTAGGGTTTCCTTGGGGCTGAGCCATCATTGGGCAAACATTAGCCATGTGGTCTCCTCCATAGTTGTAACATCGATTCAATGAGGTGACCCTTGGCATTTGTCTATTTTGAACTCCTAGCCTCTTGGCAACCTGCTCCGCTATCTCATCTATCTCATTGGAGGCTCTAAAGGTATGACTAGTAGAACTGTCAGAATCTTTATAGAGTTTGGACAGTCCTAACTCCTCACCCAAGTTGTCTTCTATGTCAATACACATGCGCACACATTGTTCTATGGATCTAGTCTCTTTCAAGTACATGTATAACCTTAACTTTGTGTTGAGTAAACCGTCTAAAAACAAGGCCACTTGTTTGGCTGCTATGGGTAATTATGGCATAGGGAATCTTTCCAAGTACTGTCTAAACCTTCTTCCTGCAAGTCGCATTGTTTCTTGGGGTGTCTGCTTAAATCTGTGGATCAAGGATGATGTGTTATGCCTGATACCACTCTTGGAAAACTCTACAATGAATTCTTCTAGTAGTTGGCCTATGTCTCGATAGTTGCGACTATTTAGGGGTTGAAACCAAGCTAAGGTAGTACCTTTAAGAGTCAAACCAAATGCTTCGAATTGAGTGAACAAGTCCTCGACCTGTTCAGCTCTTAACACTTGTTTGAACTCGGTCACATGATCATAAGGATCTCTTGACCCATCAAAATAGTTCTTCATTGTCTTAACCACTTGAGAGGGTCTAAGGGTTCTTGAGTGCTCTCGTGGTCTAGGCAATGGAAAATCATGCTCATCTCTTTGATGCCTATGTACTCTATGTCTCTCCCTTTCAGGTCTTTCCGTTCCATATCCTGATCTGTCTCTGCCCACAATGTCTGCAATGCTTACCTCCGGTCTCTCTCTAGTTCTTTCCCTCTGGGTTTCATGAGCCTTGGATGATCCCGCTCCTTGGAGGCTATGGGAAACATTAGATCTTGGTGGAGGGAAAATTGATTCACCTTGCCAAGTGTAAGCATGTCTGTCATGATCTAATACCAAGAATAATTTCTCAGATGTGTGATCTAGATAGACAACTTTCCGTGGTGTCTCTAGATCCTTGAATTCATAGATGGTGACTACTGGGCTGGGTTGATCTGGCCTAAATCTCCAAAAGGCTTCCTCTGTTTCTCTATTCAAGAATAGTTCTATACTTTTGTTATCTTGAGGAATCCATTCTGGAGTGAGCACTCTGGTCAAGATTGACTTACCTCTAGGAGTCTTCGGTTCTCCCCCTAGGTTCCCTTGCTCTAGGTCTCCTATCTCATTCTCAGGAATAACATTTCCAAAATCATCCGTCCTATCTGGTAAGTTGGTAACCACATACATGGTTCCTTCCTTATCAATGTATGCACCCTCTTCGAACTTGACCATTGGGTGTTCAAGTCCGAAGGGTTGATTAGGATATCTGAGTTGGACCACTGATCGTCTCAGACCATCCTCATAGATGCGAGCACCTAAGTGGTTGGTCCTGATATACTCCAATTGTGTCTTATAGGGACCTTCTGGTGTCTGTAAATAAGCAGTGCCTGAACTACGTGTGGGTCTCTCCATGCTAAAAGACATTTCTAAATCACTTGTGTCGAAACTTAGTGTGTAGGGATACCCACTTAGTTGTTGTGCCCAAGACTAGCCTCAGATGATCTAATGCTTTGTCTATCCTCGCCTAAGTGTCTGCCAGATCTCACGTTCATAAGCTTTGTCTACAAGTCCAAAATTTCCCCTTGTATTGCTCAAAATCCTTTGGAACTCCTTGGTCTCCTAGTCCACCTGAGGGTCAACTTGAAAATACTATATCTAATAATCTCCACTGGCTTTCCAACAAACCCAAAATCACTGCAAACGAATTTCGTATGAGAAAGTTATGCCAGTTCAGGATTCTGGGGGTTAAAACAGGGAAACATGACCTCTCAGGAAGTGCTTCAAAAACAGGCGATACATGACACTTAGTAAGTATCACGATACTTGGAAGATGACAATACATGATACTTGGAATTCCACGACACACGATATTTGACCCAAGAGAAAACCCACGATACTCGATACTTGACACACTGGAAAAGTCATGATACTCGATATGTGACGAATGTTGCGAAAGATCACGATACTCGACACTTGCAGAATATCACGATACTTGACTCCACGATACTCGATACTTAGGCCACACGATACACGATACTCGACCAACTAGACATATCATGATACTCGATATCCAGCAAGTATCGCTGAAGGACCCTCACGATATTTGATATTGTGCAGGTATCGCCAAGAGGAATCCCACGATACATGATACTCGATATCAGGCGAGAGTTAGACTCACGATACTTGACACTGCAGGTCATGATACACGATATTGGGTGGGTATCGCGAAAAAAAATCATGATACACGATACTTGGAATTCCCATGATATTCGATATTCCTCAAGTATTGTTTTCAAGTCTCTACGATACTCGATACGTGACCAATATCGTGAGAAATTTTCAGACGATACTCGATATCTACCAGGTATCGTGAAAATTAACTCCATGATACACGATGCACGATATCTGTCTAGTATCGTGAATGTTTCTCAGTGATACATGATACTCGATATGTGACCACTGCAAGTATTGCGATACTCGACCACAGGAGTTTCACGATATCCAGGTATCGCGATACTTCAACCTCGGGAGAACACGATACTTGGATTTTTTTGGAGTCCAAATTCAAAATTTTTTGCAAGTATGAGTACCTTGTGTCCTCCTTGTCACTCCTATGTGTCTGTAGATGCCAAATCTCCCTTCAAACCCACGATATTGCACTCACAATACTTGGTGCAGGTTGTGTCACGTCCGGAGCTGTTCACTCTGATTTTATGCTATTTTGGTACTATTTCTTCAGCATTTTAGTTCTGCACCCTCTCTAAGGCTCTTTCTCACAACCACAAGTAAAAAGCGAGGTGAATGGACTCTAAAAAATGGAAAAAACTGAGAATACGAAGGTGGGTGGAGATGGTGATGATGATGAAGATGAAGGAGAAGAAAAACTCAAAAACTGAACTAAAAATGGTGATATTTTTACCTTCCAACATCGCTACTCTACGTCTTACCGTCACACGCTCTTCCTCCAAGCTCTCTCCCCGGCAATGGCACCAAATTTGGTGTCACTCTAGCACAATGGCAAGTACCAACGTGAGGAGCTTCACCTCATAAATGTCAATCCTTGGAGACGTGAGGACCGGTATGAAGACCGTGAGCAAGTGATGGCACAAGTGCATGAGTGAAAGCACACAAGCATGCACACACATA
This sequence comes from Ceratopteris richardii, assembly GCA_020310875.1. NCBI lineage: Eukaryota > Viridiplantae > Streptophyta > Polypodiopsida > Polypodiales > Pteridaceae > Ceratopteris > Ceratopteris richardii. The sequence continues at coordinate 24,552,424 of CM035430.1, forward strand.
CACACACACACACACAAGGTAAGAGCAAAGAGTGGAACAATGGAAGATCTTCGATTGCAAATGAACTCTCTTACAAAGCTGAAATCTACAACCAGCTAACCTCAAAAATGAGCTCTCCAGCCCTTTTTATAGTTTTTTGAGTGGTTTTGGCCCTCTCCAAACCTAGTGTCTAGCCTAGTTAAAAAATAGGTTCCAGGGCTTATTTGGGGGCTCAAACGGAGTCTAAAAATTATGAAAATTGGTAGGATGATAGTTATAATACTCCTCAAGCTCGAGGACTCCTCGGCTTGAACAAAATGGAGTTGCAAAAATGGAAAATGGTATTTACAATGGTTTTTAGTGATAAAAATCACTATTTTTATAGGGATTTCTTCTGAAAATTTGACAGGTGCTTCTTGGAGCTCCCTACTTGCTCCTTCTTCTTGTGTGTCCACTTCCTTGATGCACTTCCATGCTTTGTCCTTGACCTTGAGCTTCAACAGCAAGTATGGTTCAGCTTTGGGTTCATCAAAATTAAAGCCTCAATCTTCCTCTTCCACTCATTCCTCTAATGATTTTGATTTTCAAAAGAAGAAGAGATGCAAATATTGCTCAAAGGCTGTTCATACTATTGATGAGTGTAGAAAGCTTGCTAAGCACAATGAAAAAAAGAAGGAATCCAGCATGTTTATTGCTGAAAATTCAGCAAACGCAAAGAATGATGAAGCTAACATGCCTCAAGATTTTTGGGCATGCATTGTTACATGTCATTATGATGCATCTTTGCATTCTAAATGTATGGTTGTGAGTGAGGCTGATTCATATTGGTTCTTTGATAGTGGTGCTTCAAATCACATAACTTCATGCAAAAGATTTTTTGCATCTTTGAAAGATGCACTCGAAGCAGGACATGTGGTGTGTGCAAAGAATGCTTCTTATCCTATCATTGGTCTAGGAGAAATTGAGCTTATGGCTGCAATTGGAGGTGTGATTCTCTTGAAAAATGCATTGTATATGCTCGATATCAAGAAGAACTTAATTTTAGTTTCGTTGATTGCCAAAGATAAACTTCATGTACACTTTGTTGATAATAAGTGAATGGTTCATGATTTCAGCAATGGCCATATTATCGTGATGTCTGGTACATTATGTAATGGTTTTTATTGCATGAATGCATAAAAGAGGGCTGCCTCGAATGCCTTGGTTTCTCATACTTCTTTTCAATCTGAAATGGAGCTTTGGCATGCTCATTTTGGTCGCTTGAATTTCAATAGTTTTCTTTACTTGCAAAAGAAGGACATGGTTATTGTTTTTCCAACACTTGAATCCATTGAAAAGCATGCATATGAAGGTTGCATTCTTGGAAAAATGCATCATACTTCTTTTCCAAAAGATAGCAATACACACACCACAAGAAAATTCCAGCTTGTTAATAGTGATGTATGTGGTCCCATCAAGACTCCATCTTTTGAGCATCGTGTATATTTTGTTACCTTCATCAAAGCATTTTTAATTATGGCAAAAAAAAATCTTTGAACAAGCTTTTGACTCTACACATGGATTGTGGTGGTGAATAAATGTCACATGAGTTTAATTTTTTTCTTCATTAAAGAGGTATTTCACACCAATGTACAATGCCATATACACCTTAGCAAAATGGTGTTGCCTAGCGTAAACATAGAACACTCCTTGAAATGGCACGATGTATAGTTTAAAAGAAAGCACCTTTCTAGTAAGCTTTGGATGGACGCGATCATGTGTGCAAACTATGTGTTGAATCACTACCCTACAAAAGCATTGAGAATCATCACTCCTTATGAGTCTTGGAATGGACATAAGCCTATGGTAAGTCATATGTGCATGTTTGGTTGTTTGGCATATGCTCTTGTGCCATCACAACAACGTCACAAACTTGATGAAAAGCCAAATAAATGTATATTTGTTGGTTATAATGTTGAAAATAAGGGATATCATTTGTACCATCCATTCACGAACACAATTATTATGAGTCAAGATGTGGTATTTGCTGAAAATTCACTTTTCCCTCTACTGAATTCAAAAAACAGCCAACAATTAGCTCACAAGATGTGTTCAATACACTCATGCCTTTGTTCCAAAGTGGTGCGCTTGACTATGGCCATGTAGACCAGCCAACTAAGGCTCAAAGCACTAAAAGATTCTAGCAAAATAGAACTAAAAATGTAGAGAATTTCCAACCAAACATGGCTGAAATTTTTCAATAAAAAATTATTGAAACTGCTGGAAATTTCTAGCCACATATGGCTGAACATTTGCATCAAAATATGGCTGAAAATGAGCATGAAATTTATCCCACACATGATTTACATGTTGACAATGTATTACATAATGAACACATGTCTATCAAGAGTGCACAAAGTATGCCAAAGTGGCTGAAACAAACTTTGCAAGACAGCAAATTGAGTGCACCTTTACTTGGTAGAACAAGATCAAGCTCTCACCATGCATCAAGTAATTTTGTAGATTTATGTAATGAAGAGTCAGTTACTTTGAAGATGCATGTGACAATCCACAATGGATGATGTTATCCAATAAAAAATGGACTTCATACATAAGAATGGTACTTAGGATTTATGTAAATTGCCAAAAGGAAAAAATGCCATTGGTACAAAGTGGGTTTACAAGTTTAAGAGAAAGTCTAATGGTAGCATTGATTGCTACAAAGCTAGATTGGTTGCCAAAGGATATGCACAATAATATGGCATTGACTATGAGGAAAATTTTACACCTACTTCATGCATGACTACCATTAATATCATGGTTGCATTGGCTACCCATCGAGGTTGGAAAGTACATCAATTGGACATAAAAATAGCTTTCTTGAATGATGATTTTCAAGAAGAGGTCTATGTGAAGCAAACTCCTAGATTTTCTATGAAAGGGAAAGAGCATATGGTTTTTTGCTTGCATAAAGCCTTGTATGGTCTCAAGCAAGCTCCATGTGCATGGTATAACAAAATCCATAAGCACTTGATTGCTCTTGGCTTCACATGTAGTCCAATTTAAAGTACACTATGTACGCAAAGGTGCGGTTGATCTGGCAGTGCTTGTTCTTTATGTCGATGAAATACTTTTAACTGGGTCATGTGATGCAAAACTTGACATTGTTATGGCTAATTTGCAGCATACGTTTGACGTCACTTATCTTGCTCTTTTGAGCTACTATCTTGGCATCTAGTTTGCACCCATTCAAGGGGGAATTGTTATGCATCAAGAAAAGTATATTAAAAAAACCATTAGGAAAAAAGGTGAACCCTGCATGGGCCTTTTAGCTTAAGGAGTGATTAGTGATGGACCAATCAGAACAGGGTGGTGGCCACAATCTATACCCTATAAAATACTAGGCTGAAGGGGGAAGAGGGGACAAGATTCCTCTACGTTCAGATTTGTCTTCTAGAGAGAGAAAAAATCTCGTAATCAAGTTGGGCCCAAAAATTCAAAATTTGTAACAACTTGTAAAACTCATCATAATACCATTAAATGGCCTCCATATTGCTTTTCAGGGTCAAAAGTGCTACTTTTGACTTCTAATTCAAAATCCATGTGCAACAGCGTAACGACTGCAAATGCTTATGAATGAATGACTCTCCTCCCAACCTTATGCCTGTATATATAGCTGCTTGAACTAATGAGGACCACAAATGTAACTAGAGTCCACAAGTGCATGTGCAATCTCCTCCACTCCTTTCATATCCACCACTAGAGTCTATTAGTGGCTGGAGTGATCTCGACCACTACTTTAGTACCTTCCACTAGAGTCCACTAGTGGTTGTTGTACTCACCTCTTGAGTTAAGTCCACTGGACTCAAGTTAACTCACGTTAACTTGAGTTAGAAGGCTCTAGAGCTCTTTGGGCAAAACTCTCTTCCCATGCTCCCCATGGGAGTTGAACCCAAGACCTCTTCCTTCACAACCATGAGACTTAACCACTAGGCTAAGTAGATTACTTGAATATGAGAGCACATGACTTATGCTTGAGTCTACTCTTGAGATCTTTGGTCCTACAGACGAGTGACCAAACGGTATCCGATTTCAGATCTGTCTGAAGCCATCGGATCCCTAGATCATAGACTTACTTTATTACATTCTTCCCCCCTTGGGAAAGATTTTTGTCCTCGAAAATAAAGCTATATATATAACTGTAGGCAACCCCCGAGCCTCATGTTCTAAACTTGAAGAACATGCATTCATTCAATCAGGTTATTTACTTAGAAGCTTGAAAGTAAAAACCTTCTTTAGTTGGGACCAACTTAAAACTTGAAAGCTGGAAAACGTCGTTGGATTGTGGAAACTTTTTCCCATGTTGAATTTTCTTCAGTTCCATCCTTCCATTTTACTAAGCACTCTTCATACAAGTGGCTTCTTGTACGTTTATCTCGGGTGCGAAGTATCCTTTCAGGTTCATGAGGAACTGTTTCATTTACTGGAATAGGAAGTATAACCTGTTGTCCAACTAGATTATCTGAATCTGTTAGACTCTTCCTAAGTCGACTAACATGGAACACTGGATGAATCCAACTATCATCTGGAAGTTGTAGTTCATAAGCCCACAAACCAACTTTCTTGGTGATTGGAAAAGGACCGCAATACCTAGGTGACAACTTGGCACATTGACCAGTCTTGAATTTTTCCGATCTTTCAGGAATACGAAGATAAACTTGATCACCAACCTGAAAACTAACATCTCTACGCTTCGGATCGGCATAAGCCTTTGCACGATCTTGAGCTTTCTTTAGGTTTTCTTTAGCTAACTTGAGCTTAAAGTTCATGTCTTGAAGGAACTCTTGAGCTGCTTGAACTCGTTCATTATGAAGTCCTACTGCATAAGGAGATCTAGGCTGGAAACCATACATCAACATGAATGGGCTAAATTCAGTTGATGAATTCTTGGCACTATTATAGGCAAATTCAGCTAATGGAAGATAATCTTCCCAGTCAGTCTGTTTGGAAGTAACATAAGCTCTGAGTATGTCTTCGAAAATCTGATTGACATTTTCTGTCTGTCCATCCGTCTGGGGATGTTCAGCTGTACTTAAACTTAGTTTAGTTTCAAGTCTACTAAAGACTGCTCGCCAAAAATGACTTGTAAATCGAGCATCTCTATCAGAAACTATGTCTACTGGAAGACCATAGAGTCTATAAAGTTGATTTACAAATATTTTTGCAAGTTCTGGAGTCTTATAAGTAGTCTTGACTGGAATAAACTGAGCAAGTTTAGTCAATCGATCAACTACAACCCAAACTGAATCAAAGCCCTTCTGAGTGCGGGGTAATCCAGAAATGAAATCCATGGAAATACTTTCCCACTTTCCTTTGGGAATTTCCAATGGATGCAGCAATCCTCCAAATTTAAGTCGTTCAAATTTATTTAATTGACATTTATGGCACTTAGATACATAGTTTTGCACATCTCGATGTAAACTAGGCCAATAAAAATGTCTTTTTACTAACTCATAGGTTCTGTTAATACCAGGATGTCCTGCACTTGGAGCATCATGGCATTCGAAAAGTACTTGATTTCGTATGTCCAAGGTACTTGGAACACAAACCTTACCTTTATAAAGCAAATATTCATCTTGGAGAGAATAGTGTTTAAACTTTCTTTCAGAAGTACTTGCTTCATTTTGTTTATCTTGTTCAGCTGCTTTCCATGCTTGACTGAAGCTTGGATCCTCTTTGCAGCTTCCTTTCAAAGTTGAAATAAATTCACTTTGAATTTGTACAAAACTTAGATTGTTCAGCATAGGCATCCGACTTAAGGCGTCTGCCACTGCGTTGAACTTTCCTTTTCTATACCTGAGTTCATAATCGAACTCTTGCAACTGCTCGGCCCACCTCGCTTTTCTACCTCTTAGATCAGGTTGGTTTGCAAACCACTTTATGCTCTCTTGATCAAAAACTATGGTCAGCTTTGATCCATATAGATAATGGCGCCATTTCTTCAGAGCATTGATAATAGCGAACATCTCTCGCTCATAGGTAGAGTAATTTTGCTGAGCAGGACTTAGCTTTCTACTCTCGAAAGCTATTGGTCGACCATCTTGGCTTAGTACTGCTCCTACTGCAGATGAACTTGCATCTGTCTCTAATTGGAAAGGCTTGTTCGGATCTACAATTTGTAGAACCGGGGCCGAAGCTAAAGCAAGTTTCAGTTCTTGAAAACTCTTTGCTTGCTCTTCTTTCCAATTTAACTTCTGATGCTTCCCTTTGAGTTGATCAGTCAAAGGTACTGCAATCTTGGCATATCTAGCCACAAACTTCCGATAATATCCTGCCAATCCGAGAAAACTTTGTAATTCTCGAACCGTCTTGGGCTCAGGCCATTCAAGAATCGCTTGGACCTTTTCCGGGTCAACTTTGATTCCTTCCGCGAAAATAATATGACCTAAATACTTTACTTCTGGGGTAAAGAATTCACATTTTGACTCTTTACCATAAAGTTTATTATCGCGAAGAAGTTGAAAAACTTTTTTCAAGTGCTCTAAGTGACTTTCATGATCTTTACTGTAGATCAGAATATCATCGAGAAAATCTACAACAAATTTTCCCAGATACGGCTTCAGCACTTGATTCATCAAAGTCATAAATGTTGCGGGTGCATTTGTCAACCCGAACGGCATCACTAAAAACTCGTAGTGACCAAACTTTGTTCGAAAAGCTGTTTTAGGAATATCATCATCTTTGATCCTGATCTGATGATAACCTTGGCGTAAATCAATCTTAGAAAAGACTGTAGCCCCTTTTAAACTATCCAAAAGATCTTCGACTAGTGGCATGGGATACTTGTTCTTTATCGTAAGATTGTTTAACGCCCTATAATCTACGCACAACCTCATAGTTCCATCTTTCTTTTTCACTAGAAGGATGGGTGCTGCCCATGGAGACTGGCTTGGGCGGATAAATCCTTTATCCAAATACTCTTGGATTTGATTTTCTACTTCTTGATTCTGGACATAGGGGAGGCGGTAAGGGTTTTGAGATTTTGGCTTGGTACCCGGAAACAGATCTATACTGTGATCAATGTTTCCACGAGAGGGTGGCAAGCCGTAGGGGAGTTCCTTAGGGAACACATCTTTAAATTCCTTCATTAAATTGTTAAATTTAACATAAACTTCTCGAGGAATAAAGGACGAGACATAAGAAACTTGATTTATATTATCAGAATCTATTACATCGGTGCCAAGGACAAGAAAAGCTTGAGTCCTGGCTTCTTTATTGACAAGTTTCTGAAGTTCAGTGTATGATATCAAAGGGATACTTGGAACATCATGCTCACCCTTGATTTTATACACTACACCGTCACGCTGGAATTCCAAAGTATTTGTAAAATAACACCTGGTCAATGAAGGACCTAGACTCCATAGCCACTCTCTCCCTAAAACAAGATCTACCCGATCCATGTTCATTATTTGGAAGTCCAAGGTATCTTTAAATCCTTGGATTTCTAGTTCCAAATTACATATCATTGTGTCCCAAACACGGGTGTCTTGACCGTGCATCATGGAGACAATGTATTTATGAGGAGATGGTTCCTGAGGAAGAGCCAGTTTTTTTACTAACGCATAATTGATAAAATTATGCGTAGCAGAATCATCCACCATTATCCGAATGGTGTGTCCTTTTACTGATCCATGCAACTTGACCAAATCATGTGGACCAAACTCTTGAGGTTGCCACATGTTTTTGGAAATTTGGCATGAATGGGTACTGTCGCAGTGCATAATCTGAACCTTCTTTGCACCTGAATTTGCATCCAAGTTCAAAGATTGAATCAGATTGATTTGCTGCTTACCCTTTCCCTTACTTTCCCTTCCGACTGGACAGGCACGGCTTCGATGTCCAGGCTTGAGACATTTAAAGCACAAGTTTTCTTTTTGTGCTTTATCATGATCTTCTGGAGAAAGGATGTGTCTAAAAATACGAGGTTTCTTAGACACTCTTTCATTAGATCTAGTCCCTTTGCCCTTACGCTTAAAGTTATTCTTCTAGGAATAACTGCTTTCCTGCGGGACATCCAAACGTGAATTGTCCTCATAAATCTGTGCGACCTTAATCGCCTCTTCCAGGGATTTAGGCGCATGCCTCTTAACTTCACTTCGAATTCGCTGGTTAAGTCCTCTGACAAAACCGCGAAGTCGATGGAAGTCATCTAAATTCTTTAACTTCAGAATTACATCTCTGTATTCTGAAATATACACCAATAGCGGTCTACCCTTCTGCTGAATTTTATCCCAAGCTTCCCAATTGCGTTCCTCCTCATTCTCGGGGAGAAACTCTTTCTTGAAAAGATGGGAAAATTCATTCCAAGTGGTGGGTTTCTTGTGAGTCTCAGAGAGACTCATCCACCATGTATAAGCTTTCGGTCCTAGCGACAAACTGGCTTCTACTACTCTCACATGATCCGGGGTATGTTTGAGTTCATGGACATCTTTCCATTTCTCTAAGAAAGTCAAAACCGCGTCCTTATTCCTATCCTTATCCTCTCCAGAGAAATAAGGAGGACGGATCTCCTTTCCCAAGGAAAGATCCACAGGGCGGTTATGAGTTTCTAACATACCTACCGAAGCAACGCACAAGGGAGTAGAAGACGCTAGACTCAAACGGCTCATACTTCCCGCTAAAGGAAACATGTCTATTTGGGGAGAGGATAATTCCTTATCCTTTTCCATCCTAACAGACATCGGTGAAGTTGCGATCGTATCTGTGTGACTACCTAAAATAGTCTTACTGAAATCCTTAGGCGTCTGAAGTAAGTTCAGAATGGCCTTAAGGTGATCCTGGATTCCATCAACAGATTGACGGAGTACTGCAACCTCATCCGGAACACTGGACAACCGTCCAAGCTTTTGCTCAACTAGCAACATCCTACTCTCCATATCTTTCCTCTCGTTTAGAGTAGTGATTGTTTCCCCTTTACTCGCAAATTCCTCAACGTCTAATGCTACAATCGTCGCTGATTCTATTTTAGATGCATCAGACGCATGACTTGTATTTGAAACCATAGGTGCAGATGAATGCAATGCACGTGCAACTATTGGTGGTCTAGGCATGAATGAGGATGTTACTAAAATAGGAACAGAAACAAACACTGACGTACTAGTAGTACTCGTAAGCGAGACGTGGCTAGAAGTCCCCTCCATCGCACACAAAGCGTTATTAAACTTACTAAGTATTCCTAACGCAAGTGGTGTGTGCAACAAAATCAAAAGAGCTATGCAAGAATATCACAAGAAAGAGTCCCTGATGATTTGGTCCGTTGAGGTCGACTTGATTCTAGCCGAGAGTGCTAGAATTATGACGAAGATAGGCCTCCGGATCTTCACTCCACAACTCCACTTCCTTCAAGCTTTGCTCAATCTTTGGTTCTCCTTGTTTGTTTCTTTGGCTAAAAGCAACATACTCCTCGGGTTCCAGCCTGCAGCAATTGACTTGGCTCCGTGGATGGATGAGAGGGCTTGGCTTCTTGAATGGAGAGAATTTTGGCTTGCACTTCAGCTCTGATCACTGTTTTAGTAAGATTTCTTCTGCAATAGATAATAAGGAAAACGCCTTGGCGCCTTGGTCAAAGCAATCGGCTCTTAAACTGTGCACGCGGGTTCGATTCCCACAGACGACGCAGCGCGTGAAGCTCTTTTTTTTTGTTTCTCTTTAGCTCCACGTTCTTCAGCGCCTGTTAAACCAAGATGAAGACACGGCCGATGCAGAGCACGACTGCCCGTGAACGCGTTGGGTAGAAGATCACGCTCTAGCTGGGGGGGCGAAGGTTCGAATCCCCTTCGGCTCACAGTAGAGGATAATGTTTTTTGCTTATGCTGCTGCTCCAAAGCTAAGCCAACATGCGAAATTCAGCGGCGCACTTTATCTGATCATCCGCGAGCAATGCACACGCATATAGGAGAGAGCAAACTCATGAGCAAGATGATGAAAAGTAGAGAGCTATGGAGAGAATGAAGCTCTGATACCAATGCAACAGCGTAACGACTGCAAATGCTTATGAATGAATGACTCTCCTCCCAACCTTATGCCTGTATATATAGCTGCTTGAACTAATGAGGACCACAAATGTAACTAGAGTCCACAAGTGCATGTGCAATCTCCTCCACTCCTTTCATATCCACCACTAGAGTCTATTAGTGGCTGGAGTGATCTCGACCACTACTTTAGTACCTTCCACTAGAGTCCACTAGTGGTTGTTGTACTCACCTCTTGAGTTAAGTCCACTGGACTCAAGTTAACTCACGTTAACTTGAGTTAGAAGGCTCTAGAGCTCTTTGGGCAAAACTCTCTTCCCATGCTCCCCATGGGAGTTGAACCCAAGACCTCTTCCTTCACAACCATGAGACTTAACCACTAGGCTAAGTAGATTACTTGAATATGAGAGCACATGACTTATGCTTGAGTCTACTCTTGAGATCTTTGGTCCTACAGACGAGTGACCAAACGGTATCCGATTTCAGATCTGTCTGAAGCCATCGGATCCCTAGATCATAGACTTACTTTATTACACCATGCATGTTTTTGAGCTAAAAAAATGATTTTTTTCAAAATAACTCAAAAAACTCTACTTTCCCTCTTCAAACTCCCATTTTCATACCCAAAACCCAAAAAATCATATTTTTCACCTCTATTCCCTCCATACCATACAACAAAAGCTTTGTTTCTCCTCCTACCATTCTCCCAACTTTTGCAGTAATGACAACAACTCTTACTCCCATGGAAACCTCTAGAGCTCATAGGCGACCAAAAGACGAAGTTCACACAATGATGTGCCACAACATCAAAACAATGGAAGGAAGTTGGCTACCACAAGAGTTTTGCAAAGGTGCATGGGTGTACATGCAGCCATCTAGACTTGCTCCTCATCGTGTTGGAGATCGTGGAAATTTGGATCTTCATTGGAAAGGTAAGCTCTTAGGCTTCAAGCAGCAAACACATGGTGGGATGGTTGCTATTGTACAACACGTCTTCACAGTTTCAACCATGAAGTTAGAAAACTCTAATAGAATTATATATCCAATCCATTGTGAGTATTTCTATTTTTTCAATGCTTCATGGTGTTAAATGTCTTAATTACTCATCTCATATGTTTTCCTTTGTTACAGTCATATTTCCTTCTAGTTTAGTGGAAGAGCAACCACTTCATAGTCTTACAGGAACTTTCAAAGCATTACATGCAGACATTGGGGCATTAGTGTTTCCAGATGTAGCTCCTGCTAAACTTATTCGTGAAAGGATCTTCTTTTACACTCACAAGTACATTGTTCCTTCTACAGATGGTGAATATGAAAGGTTGGAGATTATCAAAGTTGATTCTCTTCTTAGTTTAGAATGGCCAAAACCTGATTTTTGGTCCAAATCATCTTTCAAGCATAAGATGGTGATGGACATACATAACTCTTTGAAATTCATGCGAGTGTCTAGATCAATAGGTCTTCATTGGACTCTACCAATCCATTGCTTTGTTTTCATATTTCAAGGCATTCCTTTTGTAGAAACTCCTACAATGTTCCTATGTAAAGATATTACATATGAGGTAGTAGAAGGTTTGGTAGGGGAAAATTGGGGTTATGTAGAAGGATTGTCAAAAGGGGATAGATATCGTTGTAGAATTGGTGACACAGGTATAGGGTTTCACTATTTAAAACATCGCACCTCTTTGTACATTAGATTTTATTATGATCGTTGGATGTGTAAACTAGGAGTGTGGATACCTTTGCAAAGCTTGGAGGGATCTTTATCTTCATTTGAAATTAATGTGAAGTTACCAAACAACGATATGGAGGTGGTTTTAGTTAATCAACACTGGAACTTGGCCAACTTGAGAGAGCACTTACTTATCATGGGATATGATGATCTTCATGATTTCAAATTTCGAATATGAGGGAAAAAGGTAAGAGTTGTATTCCATATATACATACATACATATATATATATATATATATATATATATATATATATATATATATATATATATATATATATATATATATATATATATATATATATATATATATCCTATTCTATCACTCTTGTTCATGATTTCAAAATGTTTTACTCTTTTATGAATTGTCCACAGATTGGAAAGACATTGGAAGACAAATTCAAGGTTCTTGCATATTGGAGCATGGATGGAACTAAAATTTCATTGTCATAGCTCTTTTTTGTAAAGATAGTGTGTAACCTGTAAACAAACCTATTTTTGCAATGAAAATATTTTCACATTTGCTTCAAGGATATTTTGGCCACATTCTACTTGTATCTGTACATTCTCAAGGTTTTTCTTGAAAGAGCATTCTTATTGTTTATTTTCTTTGATGTGATCTCAAATGTCAAAGTTTTCCTTTCCAAGACTCTTATGTTTTAATTTAAGGAAAAGTCACTTCTATGAGAAAGTGGGACCCATCACTTAAAAATTCTAGAAAAGTTATAAATAGGAGTCCTCTCTCCTCATTTCTCACTTTCGCAACTACATTGAGTGATAGAGCAGTCCGTATTTGCAAGCTATGGCTTCCATCTCTGTACCTACTAAGAGCGCACGCCAGAAGTTTCTAGAATTTTTGGAGGATTCAGATTATAAAGGTCAACATGACCTATATGATCTTCTCTCCAAGGTTCCTGACCTCCATGGAACCGTGCAAATGGATGTGGATGCTTTGGAGGAGCTACTTCAACATATGCAAGTTCATATATTGTGTTTCTCCATCAAAATACCACCATATGATGGAACATGGGTTCCATGTGACCTTCTCACCTACATTCACAAAGGTGATGAGGCATTTGCAAAAGGATTGAAAGGGTTCCAGGTAATTGCAGAGGAAGCAGGGCACCTTCTTGATGAAACTGTTCCACTTATAAGGAGATTGAATAGGAAACGCAAGATGGGTTCAAAATATCTATCATTCATTGTTGCCACAATTTTCTTTGTGAATGAGGAACCAGAACCAATTCCTCATGATATCCCTCATCTTCTTATAGGTGGTTTTGTCGATGATAAAAAGGAACCACCTCAAGAACCCTTGAATCTCCTATTAGAGAGAGAAGCTATTGAGAAAACTTATCCTCTTGGTGTGGATGATAAGTTGAAAGAAGTGCCTAAGCCATCCACCTCTTACGAGCCAGAAGCGACTATTCGAGAGGTGGAGATTGAAACTTTTTCAGTGGTTCTTGTCAAGGGACAAGAATATTTGTTTTTACATGATGTAGAGAAAGGATTCAGGCTATGGCTCGATGAATGCTTAAGTTTGTTTTGTACTTTGTCAGAGTGTCCTTTGGATAGTACCTCTGACTTGTTGGAGAAAAAGTGTTTGCCATTTGGTGACTCACTGGCCGACACAATAAAATTTGTTTGCAATGACATACTTACAAGTGAACATCAACATAGCACATAAGAACAATTTAGTAATGCACAAGAAAGGATATTGGAATCAGAGGTTCCTGCCTCACCAGTAATCGAGCAGAGTGGGATGTCCCACTTGTTGGTGATAGACGTCTACGGAAGCACGCGAACAGCACAAGGAACGAGAAGAAGCTTGGAGCACAACACACAATATTGTATGTATTACTAGAGAATGTACAAAGATAAGTAGCCCATTAGGGCAATAGGCGTATATACAAGCTGGGGGAAAAAACCTCCTAAAGAGGGAAAAAAGTGCCATGGTGGTCCTAGAGTGTTCAACCACATCACTACCTAAATATATCAACAAATCCCCCCTGGGAGTGATGCGGTGAACAAGTGGCTGGCACTCATGTATAAGGAAGTGCCAAGCTATGTGGAAGTCACTCCACAAAAGGAAGTAAGCCCAAAGCTTTGCAGAAAGCTTCAAACTTCTCTCTGGGCAGAGCCTTCGTGAAAAGGTTTGCAATGTTCTCCTGCGTGGGCACATATTCCAAGCTGATCTCCCCAGCAAAGAACCTCTCCCTGACATAGTGATAATGCACCTCAATGTGCTTAGTGCAAGCATGGAACACAAGGTTCCTCGCAATTGCCAATGCGCTCTGACTGTCAATGAAGATGGTGGTGGCAAAATTCTAACCAACACCCAAATCAGCCATAAGGCGTCTGAGCCACACACACTCAACAGTAGCTGTGAAAGCTACCCTATACTCAGCTTCACAACTCAAAGTGGCCACAGTAGGCAACTTCTTGCTCAACCAAGATATAGATGAGCTACCAAGCATGAAGCAAAAGCCACTAAAGGACACACAAGTGTCATGGCAACCAGCCCAATCAGAGTCAGAAAAAGCATGCAAATTTGGCGGTAGTGATCCCCCCTTGGGATAAAACAACCCAAGTATCCGAGCACCACTCAAGTAGCGAAAGATGCGCTTAACCGCCTGCCAATGCTTGACTCCTGGGCAATGCATAAACCTGCTCATCTGTGAGACAGCAAACTGAATATCTGGTCGAGTAATGCATAAGTAAATCAAGCATCCAACAGCTTGCTGATAGAGAACAGCATCAAATGCATCTCCAGCATCATGAAGACTCAAATGTAAACCCGTCTCCATAGGAGTGGCAATAGGCTTACAATCTTCAAGTCCAAAACGTTGCAATAATGTGTCAATATATTTCGTTTGACACAAAGCCATTCTACCATCAACTTGCATAAAATGAATGCCCAAATAGTGATGCAAATGCCCCAAATCAGACATCTCAAATGAGGCATGCAAATTAGCCTTAAAATCAGCAACATGCCTCTCATGAGGACCAGTGAGCAGCATGTCATCAACATAAACCACAATGATCAGAAGTACATCATTAGCACACTTAACATATAAGGTGCTTTCAGTTGGACTGCTCTCAAAATTGTGTTCAATCAGATAGGCATGTATCTTCTCATACCAAGCACGTGGTGCTTGCTTTAAACCATATAATGCCTTCTTTAACCTACACACCTGGTTTTCATGCCCTTTCTGCACAAAGCCACGGGACTGAAAAACATACACTTCTTCATGCAAGTCCCCATTCAGAAATGCAGTTTTAATGTCCAACTGATGTACATTCCAACCATGATGGGCTGCAAATGCAAAAATGCTCCGAAGAGTAGTCATACGGCATGTAGGTGCAAAGGTCTCATGAAAATCAATGCCTCTTTCCTGTGCATAACCCTTTGCAACAAGCCTAGCCTTATACCTGTCAACTGTACCATCAGGTTTACGCTTCAGCTTGTATACCCACTTAGTGCCAATGGCCTTCTTGCCAGGAGGCAAGTCACATAAAGACCAAGTACCATTCTTCATTATTGCATCATATTCTGAATGCATAGTAGCCATCCAATTTTCTGAATTTTGTGCTTCATCAAATGAAACAAGCTCATTCTCATCACAGAGACTAGATGCAGCCATAGCATAGCAATCTGATGCAAAAGAGGCACTATGAGAGCTTGAACGAGTACGATATGATAGAGGTGCATGTAATTTGTGATCACGCAAAGTCTGCACCAGCCATTTTGGCATAGTTTTTGCCTGCTCAATATCAGCTCTCTCATCAACTAGTGCATCATGTAAATCTGCATCAGAAATGGAATGATCTCCGTCATCACATGAAACTTGCAAAGGCTGAGAATTTGCCTCATTAGGACCAGCACTAGACTGTCCACCTGTAAAAAGACGCAGCAAAGTATCATACATCTCTTTGGAGCTAACAAATGTCTCCTTAGTACATGAAAGCAGTGTCTGAATAGCATCTTCCACAAAAACAACATCACGGCCAACTAGAATGAGTTTAGTCTGTGGATGATATAGACGATAGCCTTTACTTTCAAAACTGTACCCAACAAAAATACATTTTACTCCTTTATCATCCAATTTTCTGCGATGTTGTTCAGGCACTAATGCATATGCCAAACAACCAAAAACACGTAGATGAGCAACAGATGGCTTGCGATCATGCCTAGCCTCATATGGAGTGATAGACTGCAGTGCTTTAGTGGGACACCTGTTAAGTACATATGCTGCACACATGACAGCCTCAAGCCAGAAACTATGTGGTAAAGCCTAACTCTTGACCATACACCTCGCCATCTCCATGAGTGACCTGTTCTTTCGTTCAGCAACTCCATTCTTTTGAGGTGTATACGGCATTGTACACTACTGTTTTATCCCACGTTCAACCAGAAATGCATTAAAATCAGAAGACACATTTCCCCCCCCTCGATCAGAATGGAGGGTGCCCATTTCACATGTTGACAGATTTTTAGCCAAAACCAAAAATTGTTTGAAGCACATGAACACTTCGGACTTTACCTTCAATGGATATACCCATGCATGCCTGGAAAAATCATTGATGAAAGTCACGAAGTAAAGATAATTCCCAAAAGAAGGTGTCTGCATAGGCGCACAGACATCACTATGTACAAGCTGCAATTTCTGAGTAGCCCGATCTGAACCATCTTTTGGAAAGGATGAACGTTGCATTTTGCCCAAAATACAGCCTTCACAAACATGTTTTCCAGGTGCCTCAAGTTTGGGCAAAGAGGAAACCATTTTCAGATTTTTGTAGGCGTAGCAAACTAGCAAAATTCAGATGACCAAAGCGTGCATGCCAAAGCTTTGCATCTGACATAGCATGAGAATCATTTACTGCACATGCCAAATCATTTTCAGATCTTTCATAGTCTATGAGCTTATACAGCCCACGACATAAAATGCCAGAAGCAATAATCACATCGCCATTTGACAGATCATGAACTGTACACCTGTCATTCACAACCAAGCCAATCTTGGCTAATGCAGAAACTGATAACAGGTTCTTCTTGATCCCTGGCACAAATAAAGCATCTGACAAAGTGAAAGAACTACCATCAGCAGTAGTCAAAATGATCTTACCAAATCCCATAACAGGATAAGAGGATTTGTTGGCACATGTAACAGTATTCCGTGTAGGGGCAGGCTCGAGTGAAGAGAAGAAACTGCGCTGCGAGGTAATATGTTTGGTCGCCCCATTGTCAAAATACTGGCAAACATCTGATTCTACTACAGACATGCACTGCTCATGACAAGATGGGTCAAAACTGCAGACAGTAGTAAACGACCATTCTTCTTCCTGCACAAGATTAGCAGACTCTATTTTTGGTGTAGAGGCCTCTACAACAACCATTCCAGCCTCTTTCTTCTTTGCCTCTTTAGCAGTCAATTTTGGACAGTTCTTTATGAGATGATCATTCCCTTTACAATACTTACAAAACAATTTCTGCTTTTCTGATTTCTTCTCATCTTTATCTTCCTTCTTCGAATATGCAGAATTAGCAGATTTCTGCTTACTAGTTGAAGAGCTCCATTTTCCTTTGCCCTTCTGACTAGCCAAGAAGGCTTGATCTTCCTACAACATAACAGAGACTAACTCCTAAAATGATAAGGCATTCGGATTGCCTTTCATCATCAAACGACGAGTAGAAGCAAAACTCAGATATGAATCAGGAAGACCATTCAGAACGGTCTGCACAAGTGAGCTATCTGGTATAACCTCATCAGCAGAAATCAACTATTCCTTCAAATCTTTGATCTTCGTTAGGAAACTATCCATAGAATCACCTTCATTCATGTGCTCACTCTCCAACTGTTTTCAAAGGTAAGCAACACAAGCCTCATTCCTAGCTTGTTACAATGTGGTAAGTGTATCCCAAGCATCCTTAGCTGTTCTCCAAGAGTGAATGTGAGGAATAATGGCACGTTTGAAAGACAAAGCTATCAATGCATGTGCCTGGGCATCTCTGCCATTCCAGCGAATCTGCTCAGTAGTAGGTGCAGCAGAAACCGCAGCACAAACAGGAATATGCAGAATATCATCATCTTCGATAACTTCTGCATCAGCTTCAGTACCTGTAGTTGTAACAGTTGTAGGTGTGATAGGACGTTTTTCGATACCCTGCACAATGTTCCATAGTCCTTTTGCAACCAATACATGTCGCATCATATAAGCCCATAATGGGTAGTTGGTACCATCCAACTTATCCTCAATAGCCAACATATGGAATACATCACTGCTTTCAGCCATGGCCGGTGACTAAAATACCTTGATGCAGAAAATTGACTGTAGCTCAAAAAGTTGAACAGAACTGCCCAAACGAATTCTGCTAGACCTGTAGCAGACTTCGAGACGCTTATACTGGCGAATAGAAACTGGTATATACTTTTGGCACAAAAAGACAAAATAGCCTGCATAAGCACTACGATAATGCATTTGGAGGTCGAAACGAGCTCAAATCGCGATTTTGGCACCACACAGCAAAGCTGTTTTGATCTCGAAAACACGCTTAAGTATACTCACCAAAATTCATGCGATTCTGAGACTGCAAACGGAGGAGTGTCGACGGTGCCCTAGATGAAGTGACGACCTGCTCTGATACCAATTGTTGGTGATAGACATCTGCGGAAGCACGCGAACAGCACAAGGAAGGAGAAGAAGCTTGGAGCACAACACACAATATTGAATGTATTACTAGAGAATGTACAAAGATAAGTAGCCCATTAGGGCAATATGCGTATATATAAGCCGGGGGAAAAAACCTCCTAAAGAGGGAAAAAAGTGCCCCGGCAGTCCTAGAGTGTTCACACACATCACTACCTAAATATATCAACACCACTCCAGCATTAATTTACATCTTCAAGAGAGATGAGAAGAAGAAGATAGAGTTCAAGATGTAAGTATCTTCAATTCATGTCATTCATTCTTACAACCACATGCAGCTACTAATCATAAAACTTTGTGTAGGAGGTGATTGAAGTCGATAAGTTTGCCGCAAGGAGTGGAGGTGATCGAGTGGCTCGTGGAGGTGGCTCGTCCCTTGCAAACTACATTGGGAAACTTCCCAAAGAACATTTTGTAATTATCCATAAAGAGTTCAGTCGTCAGGGCCACTTCATGACATGGTGTCTAAAGGCCTTAAGTAAATTGCTTTTTTTATCAACCATTGCGCAGGGGAGTAATTGTATCTTTTTAGTTAAGAAATCCCTTGTAACTACAACCTTAGGTTCCAACTTCCGTGGAAAGATCTTGGGTCAAATAGGTATATCTCTAGGTCTAGGAGTTAGAAATGTTGATGAAATAGCAACCTCAATTTTTACTTACACCCTACCCTTGGCTTTGGAGCATCGAAAGAGAGTCATTGAGAAACTCAAAGCCAATTGATGTAAACAATTGAATTAATATCAAATTTTTACTTTGCTTTATTTACAATTGTCTCAAGTCTTTCTTTTTGAGTATATTATGTGAAATTCTTTTGGATCTGCATGTAATTTATTGAGCATGACTTCACTCCTCTCTGGTAAGGTCATCTAGGGCATTGGGAAACCAAAGAAATCCCTGCCACAGAAACGTGGGAGAATGGCATGCAAAGGTTTTGCATGCCATTCTCCCGCGTTTCTGTGGCAGGGCTTTCTTTGGTCTCCCAATGCCCTAGATGACCTTACGAGAGAGTACAACTACACTAAATGCATGTTTTCAAGAATGAAAATTTTCTAAGTTTCAAAATGGTGTGCTCATATGTCTCCAAGCTATGTTTTTCATGTATGTATTTGGAAATTCATAGTGCAAGGTATAGGGAGGTCAAAAGTAGTCCATCTTACACTTGCAAGTAATTTATTGAGCATGACTTCACTCCTCATGAACTAGTTTTACTCTTCATGAACCTTGATGTGAAAATATGGCATTTTTAGAAAGAAATAAGCCTTGCCATAGAAACGCCAGAGAATGGCATGCAAAACATTTGTTTCTATGGCAGGGCTTCTTTTGCTCTCCCAATGCCCTAGATGACCTTACCAGAGAGTACAACTATAGTAAATGCATGTTTTCAAGAATGAAAATTTTCTAAGTTTCAAAATGGTGTGCTCATATGTCCCACAGCTATGTTTTTCATGTATGTATTTAGAAATTCATAGTACAAGGTATAGGGAGGTCAAAAGTAGTCCATCTTACAAATTAGGCTTCATAAGATTACCTTGGTATACAGCATCCAAACACTCATTGCAAGCCCAAAAACTCATCCAAATTGACCATACAATCAAAAAACATTCATAGAAGGCCCAATTAGGCCCAGCCACAGAAACGCGGGAGAAGGCATTCCAAATGCTTTGGAATAGCTTCTCCCGCATTTTCGTGGTTGGCCTTGGTTTTAGCATTTAATCAATATACAATGGACAAAATGACAAGATAAGAAAACAATCACTGATATGTGAGAGATTATCACAAGAAAACACATGGAAATGTATAATGATTGCTCATGTTTCATTCTAAATAATGAGATTATAAAGAGAATGGAGGAGAAGTGCTCATGTTTCATTGAAAATGGCATAATTTACAAAAAATCTCTTGTCTGTAGAGATCAATTACAAAACTTAGCTACGATCACCCCTAATTCTCCTAGCTAACTGTATGTCCTTCCATTGTATAGTGACTCGCTTAGCATGGATGGCACACAGGTTGGAATCCTCAAGCATTGATATCAAATATGCTTCAGCTATCTCTTGTAAAGCTACTAAAGCTAGAGCTTGGATCCTTAACCCTGCACAATACCTTTGTAACTCTTCTTTAACCACCATTGCAAAGGGTCTTTAGGTATCAGAAGCTCAACTGTCTTTTGATAGTGCCTTATCTCTGCAAATGCCTTCATATATCTTCTTCTTCGTTGTGGTGCTCTAGCATGTGGTGGTGGTGGTCTTCGTTCGACATTTTCCTATGGTCTTGGTTGGGGTGGTCTACAACGGGGTTGAAAGACTTTCTTCTTACGTTGCACCCGTTGAGCTTTCTCCTTGTTCACGATGTTGTTGCTGGCTTTGCTGCCTCTCTTGATCATTTGGTATGGCCCCCTAATTTGTTGGTAGAGTCTTTCCCGCTACAGTAACCCTATGATTCGCAGGTATTTCTTGGTTAACCCATGGTGGCATTGTTTGACTCTCCTCACTTGATTTTGAACATTGTTGAGACACATCCTCATGTGATTCATCAGAATCGTCATAAGAAACTACCTCCCTGTGAGCACGCTCCTTCACCCTTGTCTTTTTTGGTCTCTTTGGTGATGGAGGCTCATCATATGATGATGGTGGTGATTGGGGTTGATTTACGGCCTCTTTCCTGGATTGTCCATGTGCCACTTTTTCATGCAATTGTTCACTCCCAGAGGTATGACCACCACCTGTTTCGCGATGGGATGCAGAGCGTGAGACACTACGTGGCCTTTTGTGGTGATTCATCCATGGTGGCTTCTGAGTGCCTTGCACATAGCTAGGAAAGTTAATGGGATCCTTCCTTGCATTTTTCTTTGTTTGTGTCATCCTCTATAGTGCTAGAATGTTGAAATGAGACAATGAGTCTCCTTTTATAATGTTTCACTTAAAAAGGTTCTGTTCACATATGAATGGACAAAAAATAGTTAAAAAATACAAAATTACCTTAAAAAATTGCAAACAAGAGATTAGTGTGTAGCAAACCTTATGAATTATTCAAAAAATGCCATGAATGTATTAAATGACTTCATTTCCATGATGAAACCTGCCGTGTTCTTGTAGCCCACCATTGAGCATGACGTAAAGGTCCCAATGATGACTTCCATTTTTCACTAGCTAAGTTGTGTTGATTAATTCTTGCAACTTTCGACTCCTTGGCTCATTCCATTACATATTTCCTTGAAAATACAGTACGATAAAACCAATTAAACATCTCTTCCATATAGTTTGATTGCATTGCACCACCACCATGTCATGTGTTCTTGAAGTAAACACATCTAGCCTTGTAATGTGACTTCTCCATTCCTTGTGTACTAAAAATCTCCAATGAACCATGTCAATGCATAAAAAATGCTCCATGTGCAAATAAAATATGTTGAAATGATATAAGTACATATAACACACTCTTATCAACAAGAAAATTGAAGAAATAAGAAAACTTACAATGTAATGTGTAATATTGCTCTCTCCCCAAGATAGGATGAAACACTTTGCAAACTCCATTAATGTATCTTGAAACAACTGACAGTTATTTTTGTTGGAGCTATTAAGACTCATTAAGCCTACCAACTTATCTAAGCATGACCAAACCTTCTTTCACCTATTACTACGATCAATTTGAGAATCATTATCAGTGGTGATCATGCACAAGTCTTTCCATAGCTCCCCACATTCATTTTTCTTAGGGCTCATACCTCTTCTGAAAAATTTTCTTGCCTTCTTCCCTGTCATTGACACTTGTTGCAAACTATTTTGCAATTCACTAGGTTTTTTGACAACTAGAAGTACATTACCACCATGACAACCAATCGAATTAAACAACTCTTCCAATTTTTTGATGGCTTGTACAAATTTATCAATTGGCTTCATGGAAAATGCATATTCTATGTGGAGCTTCAATAATCTATCAAATATTCTCATGCAGGCATGCGATGTGCAAAAGTGAACATTAACTAATGGAAATGGAATAATGGGATTCCAATCTTTATCTAATGTGTCACGGTTAGGTATTTCTAACATTGGACACCTTAACAAAGGTCTATCCCATTCCGTGGAAGTAGGTGCATCTATGTATTCATCTAAGCTAGATGGTCTTTTTTGTTGTCCTTTGTTACTTTATAGCCTCGTGTACAGAATGGACATGGATAACAAGCAGATGCACCTTGCTTGCAACCTAACATGCATTTGATAGTTTTTAAATCCCCACCCAAGTGCCAATCTATCTCAAAACCACCTAAGTTTTCTATGTTGAGCTTTGCACCATGAATTTGAGAAACTATTACCTTAGTGATCCATGGGGTCCTACTAAAAATCCATGAAAGAACATCATTGGATTCTTTAGGTACTTCAATAGCACCTAACCACCATATAGCTTTCTCAGATTGAACACTATATGTAGAGTTAGAGCTAGAGTTACTACTTTCATCAGATATGGCATTTGTCATAGCTTCATTCATGAGTGTCAAACTCAATCTCTCCATTCGTCGTCCCTTTATGATCTAGCATTCATCTAGCTTCAATATAAAATTTAATTTGGTATTACAATCTGCATAAATTACCAAAATTTTTATAACATCAAAATACAATGTATATCAAGGTAACAATAGTGGGCATACCTAGTATAGTAGATTTGTAAAATCGAACCATTGCATGTTGAAGCCTCTCCAAATCCAACAAATATGTTGTTGTACTTTGTGTAAGGAAATCCATTTCCAGCTACGCTTTTCAACTCTTTTTTGGATGTTGATAAATGATAAATGGACATAGGCATAATATCTGCTATATATAAGTAGTTTCCAAGAATACTAGCTATATCTTCATTGGACATTGACTTCTTAAGCAATACCTTGTAAGGAGATGGAAACATATTCTAAAAAATACCTTCTCTTTGTAATGAATGCTTCAAAAGATTGTACAATGCATTGTATCCTTAAGTACTAATTCCTACTTCATCACATACCATCTGCACGTCTCTAGGAGTGATAATATCTTGTAACTTTTTTTGTGAAATCTTTAGTCACTTGCTTCTTGATAAGGTTTCCTATTCGTGAATCCAAAATTTTAACCACCTGCTTGTTGGTCAAACAAGAATTTAATAAGTTGAATTGATCCTCTATTGTTGATGAAGCACTAACATCTTAAACGAATGACCTACATAACTATATATATATATATATATATATATATATATATATATATATATATATATATATATATATATATATATATATATATATATATATAAGTCTTCCAAAAAGAGAAACAAATACAAGCCAAACCTTATCGCAAAAACTCATCGTTTGTGTGCTCCACCACCAATTGAAAGAGATTTAAAGGATGTTAATGATCGTCTCCTATGTCGCATACCACGTGGAGTCTCTCTCAAGTGTTGGAAAGTGTTTTTTAATTTCTCAAGTGTTCTCTCCTTTTCTTCCATATGCTTTTCAAGCTCTGCAAGCCCTTTCAAGTAAATAAACACTAAAATTGACACTTTAAAAAAAAAATCATTTTTTTGTTCCCATACATGCTCGAGTTTGATGATGTGGAAAGTAGATTCCCTTTCTCTCTCTCTAATAGAAGAGAGAGAGGAGCCTACCAAGCCTTAAAAAAAGCCTACTCCAGCCTACTAAAAAGTGCCCTATTAAATGCACTTTGTCCCCTTAAACAACAACAAAATTAGGCTTAATCCCTAAGAATTAGGGATCCTTACAAGGCCCATGCAGGGTTCACCTTTTTTCCTAATGTTCAACGTTTTGACTTTGAGGATTGCAAGCCAGTTTCCACAGTAGTTGAGACAGGATTTAGGTTCTTAGTTGATGATTCCAATGATGCATTTGACACTTCTCTTTATCAGTAAGTTGTGGGATGTCTTATATATGCATGCAACACAAGGACAGATATATAATATGCAGTCTCCCAGTTGAGTTGATTCATGCATAGCCCTGGCACTAAGCATTGACAAGCGGTGAAACATGTGTTTAGATATCTCAAAGACACTTTGAGTTCAGGTCTCTTTTATGGAAGAGATATTCATCCATGCTTGCATGCTTTTACAAATAGTGATTGGGCAGGTTGTTATGATACTCGCATATCCACTAGTGGTAATTGCTTTTTGCTTGGAGACTCATGCATATCTTAGTTGAGTAAGAAGAAATCTAGAGTGGTGACATTGAGTTGTGAAGCTGAGTATAGGGCAGCTTTCACAACTATAGTGCAGTGTATATGGTCGAGATGCCTATTGATGGATCTTTGCATGGAGATTGATGTTGCCACACATATTGTCACTGATAGTCAGAGTGCATTGGCTATTGCACCAAAACCTAGTGTTTCATGCATGGACCAAACATATTGAGGTGCATTATCACTATGTGAGAGAGCACCTTCATGTGGAAGATATTGATTTGGTATATGTGCCTACACAAGATAATGTGGAATACATATTCACCAAAGCTCTTCCATGGGAAAAGTTTGAAGCTTTTTGCAAAGCTTTAGGCTTTTTACCTTGTGAGTGCTAATTTTTCACTCCCTATATGTGTTCACATCATTCCCTCCAAGGGTTTTTGTTACACTTATGTGTTCCTCGAGTAGCTTTGATGTGAACTGGTGGTACTTTGTACTTAGAGATATTATTCAGCTCTTACTTCAGTTTTGATCATGTTCAATAGTGAGAGATATTCCAGTCATCCAGCTTCTCTATGTGTCTTGTTGTGTTTGTGCTCCTTGTGTGTGCTTGTCGTGTGTGTCTCGCACTTCTACACACCCAACATATACCTCCATTTAAGATCCATCTTTCAAGACCAAGAACAAAAGGAACATCCATAGCATAGTCTTCAACCCCTCCCCACCCATTTGAGTTTCAATTTACAATAACAAGAAGTTTAGAAAACTTGGGCACATTTGATTTTGAACAGATGTTGCAGGGGGTACAATTTTTTGATGTGGATATATATTCTGAAATAGAAGTCACTCTGCAACCAATAGGAAGAAATTGCGAACAACCACAAATTGAAGCATGCCATGTTCAATGGTACAAGATCAACACACTACTCACATATAGGAGCAAGAAGACGAGAACGGAAAGAAGATGACCAAGAAGAAGAAGAACGAGCACCTACATACACATCTAAGCTTAGATGATTACAATAGATGCCAAGAGTTCACAGAATCCTAATGTGCGTTAGTCGAGAGTTTTTGTGTAATAGAAGGTATTCTCCATATGTTACAAAGGCCATGAGTACAGCATGATGATTGACATCTCCACACATGGCAACAATCGGGTAAAAAATTAAGATTCCACTAAACTCAACTACAACAATGGTATCTGCCCCTATCATGATAGACATCACCTCCACTTCCATACCACTAACATCCATGGAAACAATAACTCTAACTAATAAAACCATTTTAAAACTCCCCCATTTCACCCATTAGTGCCACTGAAACTCACTGAACAACCACTACTAAAACAATCCGTCAAGTGTAGAACCCATCTTCCATACTCCCCCTAACTCATCATCTAGTATGATTAAACCCATTCTAATTGAAATCACAAAAGTACAAGTAACCACTCAAATCTCTTGTCGTTGATGTATGTCTTGTCACCAACACAATAACTACATTCCCTATTTTCACATTTCATAGGCCCATCTCATAGCCACAACTTTTTTCCTCCATTGACAGCCCAATGTATACTACTACCACATCAAAACCCTCCCAATTCCTATCCAAACAACTCCTTGTCTACAACCACAATCACTTCATTTGTTACACAAGCCACCTTCACCTCATTCCCACCTACCCAACCATACTCATTCTCAATGCCATAATCATCCCCTGTTTCCTCCATCTTTCAACCACAACTACCTCGACCCTCCTTTTGGGACTCACTTGGTCCTTCTTTTATGCAACAATGTCCTATGTATTTACCACCTTGTTAGCAGCCAAGGTGGACTGAGCCACCAAGGAGGCATGTGGCAAGGAAGTCAAAGACAAGACAGCTAGAGAGAAGAGCAAGAAGGACCAAGCAAGCAAAGCAGTGAATGTCGATCATGTAAGGAATATGCCTATTCACATTTTTCCAAAATCAATCACATCTTCAAATAGTGATTTTAATCACTACCATTCATTGTAATCATCCACTTTTGGTAGTTTCCACTCCATTTTGTTGAAGCCAAGGAGTCCTTGAGCTTGGTGTTAGGAGAACTGGCATACCAATTTTCATAATTTTTAGATTTCATTTGAGCCTCCAAAATAGCTTAGTAACCTATTTTTTAAATAGGCCAGACACTAGGTTTAAACTAGACCAAAACTAGTCTAAAAACTTTAAAAAGAGGTAGAGAGTGTTGTTGCAAGTCCCAAGCCTACACACTTGGCTATATACAACAAGATCTTATGTGCAATTGATTGAAGACCCATGAGAACCATTGCTATGGATTCTTTACCTTTTTACCATTTGTAAAAGTCTATTTGACTTAGAGGAATATTTGTAGCTACCACTAAACCCCGTGGAGTTTGTTAGATGGAAAAGCTACGACTTCATTTGGATAGAATATCTCCTAGATTAGGGGATCACCTTTTTTAGTGAGAGCC
The DNA here is from genome assembly GCA_020310875.1 of Ceratopteris richardii. Classification (NCBI taxonomy): domain Eukaryota; kingdom Viridiplantae; phylum Streptophyta; class Polypodiopsida; order Polypodiales; family Pteridaceae; genus Ceratopteris; species Ceratopteris richardii. Next base: position 24,579,472 of record CM035430.1, read on the forward strand.
AAAGTTGAATTCAAACTCAAATTTTGAATGAATCATCTATAAAAGATGAATGTAAAACTCGCAGGACAGATCACTCCAATTCTGAGACATTAGCTGATCATATTGTAAGAGAGTGAGGCTCACATCATAGCCTACACCTCTATCTATCATTGGACATTGATTATCATGCCAATGATTATGTACAACATTGTTTCATAATACAATAGATCATTCACTATATTTGTTGAACTCTTTGTTATTGTCACTCAAAATAGTCACTTTGTATTGCTCATATCTCAGTCAGTACTCCACCATTTTCAATGACCTATAGCTCATTGGAATCCGCTTTAAGTCCTCTACATGCTGACAAATTTTGAAGACAATCCATTTAGTAGATTTGGAGAAAAGCACATCGCCCACTTGTCAAACTCTGTAGAGGTCCTAAAAAATCAGGGGTAATGCTATACTTGCTAAATTGATTGCTCTCTGTATAGTCAATCATTGTAAGTGATTCCACTTGGAATCATTAGCTTTTTAATTTACTTTGATATCTCCAAAAGAAACTTTTCTAATTCCTATTGTACTGGAAGCACTGAGCAGCAGGTGTGTGAACCAAAATAGAAGGTTTCCATTCATCTTTGAATTTGGAAGTAGTCTGTTTTGTATCAAAGATTACTTGCATCATTTGCAAATCACATAGGCACTTATTTGATGTCATTGGAAAGCTAAGAGGGCCTACAACACAACTTTGAAGTCTAAAAGGGTTGGTACAAAGTAGGGATTAGAAGTCCCTACTCATTTCTTGAAGGGTCCATCCATCTTTCCCAACACTGTTATCAGAGAAAAGTTAAGGTAAAATGGGAGATGGTTTTCCTTCTTTCATTGATAAATTGGATAGGAACAACTATCAAGAATGGTCCTCGAGGATGAAGACATACTTGCAAGGAAGGATTCTCTATGGATACATCTCAAGAGATGAGGAGATGCCCATTTTCAGAAGCAAAGGACAACCTACAAGAGAGGAGCATGAAAGACTCAATTCATGGTGTGCCAAGGATGCATTAGCAAGGCCATACTTACTTAACTCAATCTCTGATTTTCTTCTTCCATACATTAGGAACTATAAGACATCCCAAGAGACTTGGGAAACATTGTCTTCATATTTTTCTTCCAAGACAAGGGCTAGGAAGAGCCAATTGTGGATTGAGTTTACCACTCAAAGAAAGCAACCCAAGAAAAGCATCTCAGAGTATGTGACTAAAGTCAAGGATGTAGCTGACCAATTGGCAAGCATAGGAGAGGAGATTGAAGAGGAGCAAATTGTGAGGCAAATAATCAATGGCATTAAGGAAAATGACAAATGGGAGAGTTTCACAACTGTTATGGACTTGTACATGGACATGCAGATTCCAGATCTTACCACACTCATGGGGCAACTCTTTACCCATGAAGCCAAGCTCAAAAAGAATGGAGATTCATCAAGTGGTAATAGCTCTTTGTCCCTATACAGAGATAAAGGCAAGTCTAAAGGGAAAGGAAAAAACAAGAAGGCTGAGGATGAAGGAACAACCTCTCAAGCCAACTATGCAGGGAGAGGTAGAAACTCAAGAGGTAGGGGCAGAGGAGGTAAGCAAGGTAGGGGGAGACTTTATAACTCCTCACCATGTAATATTTGTGGTTTGTCAAATCATACTACATATGAGTGTTACAAGAACTTCAAGAATCAGAGAGGTAGAGGTTTCCAAAGAGGTGGATATACACAATCAAGAGGAAGATTCAACCATCATCAAGGCTACAATAACAACTACAACAACAACTACAACAACAACTACAATAACAACTACCAAGGAGGCTACAAATCCAGGAAAGATTACAACAACTATAAAGAGGAGCAAGAGGATTCTCTTTTGATTATGAATATGACTTCAAAACCAGGTATAAATGATGATCATCTCTTCTACATTGACTCAGGATGCTCAAACCATGTGGCAGGCAATGTAGCTCTTCTCTTTGATCTTGAGGAACCTAAGGGTAAACATCAAGTACAAAAAGGTGATGACACCAAGCACTCAGTGATCAAGGTAGGAAATGTTAAAACCTATGATGGAAATAGAAATCTATTGAGCAGGGTTCCATATCTATTGGAGATAGACGTCTGTGGAAGCACACGAACAACACAAGGAAGAAGAAGAAGCTTGGAGCACAACACACAATACTGAATGTATTACTAGAGAATGTACAAAGATAAGTAGCCCATTAGGGCACTAGGCATATATACAAGCCGGGGGAAAAAACCTCCTAAAGAGGGAAAAAAGTGCCCCGATGGTCCTAGTGTGTTCACACACATCACTACCTAAATATATCAAAAAATCCCCCCTGGGAGTGATGCGTTGAACAAGGAGTTGGCACTCATGTATAAGGAAGTGCCAAGCTATGTGGAAATCACTCCACAAAAGGAAGTAAGCCCAAAGCTTTGTGAAAAGCTTCAAACTTCTCCCTAGGCAAAGCCTTCGTGAAAAGGTTTGCAATGTTCTCCTGCGTGGCCACATATGCCAAGATGATCTCCCTAGCAGAGAACCTCTCCCTGACATAATGATAATGCACCTCAATGTGCTTAGTGCGAGCATGGAACACATGGATCCTCGCAATTGCCAATGTGCTCTGACTATCAGTGAAGATGGTGGTGGTAGAAGACTGACCAGCACCCAAATCAACCATAAGGCATCTGAGCCACACACACTCAACAGTAGCTGTGAAAGCTACCCTATACTCAGCCTCACAACTAGAAGTGGTCATAGTAGGCTGCTTCTTGCTCAACCAAGATATACATGAGCTACCAAGCATGAAGCAAAAGCCACTAGTGGACACACAAGTGTCATAGCAACCAACCCAATCAGAGTTAGAGAAAGCATGCAAATCTGGCGGTAGTGATCCCCCCTTGGGATAAAACAACCCAAGTAGCCAATTACCACTCGAGTAGCGAAAGATAAGCTTAATCACCTGCCAATGCTTGACTCTTCGGCAATGCATAAACCTGCTCATCTGTGAGACAGCAAACTGAATATCTGGTCGAGTAATGCATAAGTAAATCAAGCATCCAATAGCATGCTGATAGAGAACAACATCAAATGCATCTCCAGCATCATGAAGACTCAATCATAAACCTGTCTCCATAGGAGTGGCAATAGGCTTACAGTCTTCAAGGCCAAAATGCTACAATAATGTGTCAATAGATTTTGTTTGACACAAAGCCATTCCACCATCAACGTGCATAAACTGAATGCCCAAATAATGATGCAAATGCCCCAAATCAGACATCTCAAATGAGGCATGCAAATCAGTCTTAAAATCAGCAATATGCCTCTCATGAGGACCAATGAGCAGCATGTCATCAACATAAACCACAATGATGAGAAGTACATCATTAGCATGCTTAACATATAAGGTGCTTTCAGTTGGATTGTTCTCAAAACCATGTGCAATCAAATAGGCATGTATCTTTTCATACCAAGCACGTGGTGCTTGCTTTGAACCATATAATGCCTTCTTTAACCTGCACACCTGGTTCTCATGCCCTTTCTGCACAAAGCCACAGGGCTAAAAAACATACACTTCTTCATGCAAGTCCCCATTCCGAAATGCAGTTTTAATGTCCAACTAATGTACATTCCAACCATGATGGGCTGCAAGTGCACAGATGCTCCGAACAGTAGTCATAGGGCATGTAGGTGCAAAGGTCTCATCAATATCAATGCCTCTTTCCTGTGCATAACCCTTTGCAACAAGCCTAGCCTTATACCTGTCAATTGTACCATCAGATTTATGTTTCAGCTTGTATACCCACTTAGTGCCAATGGCCTTCTTGCTAGGAGGCAAGTCACATAAAGAATAAGTACCATTCTTCATTATTGCATCATATTCAGATTGCATAGCAGCCATCCAATTTTCTGAATTTTATGTTTCATCAAACGAAATAGGCTTTGTCTCATCACAGAGACTAGATGCAACCATAGCATAGCAATCTGATGCAAAAGAGGAACTATGAGAGCCTGATCAAGTACGATATGATAGAGGTGCATCTAATTTGTTGTCACGCAAGGTCTGCACCAGCCATTTTGGCATAGTTCTTGCCTGCTCAATATCAGCTCTCTCATCAATAAGTGCATCTTGTAAATCTGCATCAGAAATGGAATGATCTGCATCATCACATGAAACCTGCAAAGCCTGAGAATTTGCCTCATTAGGACCAGCACTAGGCTGTCCACCTCTAGAAAGAGGTAGCAAAGTATCATACATGTCTTTGGAGCTAACAGATGTCTCCTTAGTACATGAAAGCAATGGCTGAATAGCATCTTCCACAAAAACAACATCACAGCTAACTAGAATGCATTTAGTCTATGGATGATACAGACGATAGCCTTTACTTTCAGAACTGTACCCAACAAAAATACATTTTTACTACTTTATCATCCAATTTTCTACGATGTTGCTCGGGCACTAATGCATATGCCAAACAACCAAAAACACGCAGATGAGCAACAGATGGCTTGCGGTCATGCCAAGCCTCATATGGAGTGATAGACTGCAATGCTTTAGTGGGACACCTGTTAAGTACATATGATGCACACATGACAACCTCAAGCCAGAAATTATGTGGTAGAGCCTGACTCTTGACCATACACCTCACCATCTCCATGAGTGACATGTTCTTTCGTTCAGCAACTCCATTCTTTTGAGGTGTATGTACAGTGGTGTTTTATCCCACGTTCAGCCAGAAATGCATTAAAATCAGAAGACGTATATTCCCCCCCTCAATCAGAACGGAGGGTGCCCATTTTACATGCTGATAGATTTTCAACCAAAACTAAAAACTATTTGAAGCACATGAACACTTCGAACTTTGCCTTCAATGGATATACCCATGCATGCCTGGAAAAATCATCGATGAAAGTCACGAAGTAAAGATAATTCCCAAAAGAAGGTGTCTGCATAGGACCATAGTCATCACTATGTACAAGCTGCAATTTCTGAGTAGCCTGATCTGAACCATCTTTTGGAAATGAGGAATGCTGCATTTTGCCCAAAATACAGCCTTCACAAACATGTTTTCCAGGTGCCTCAAGTTTGGGCAAAGAGGACACCATTTCAGATTTCTGCAGGCGTAGCAAACTAGCAAAATTCAGATGACCAAACTGTGCATGCCAAAGCTTTGCATCTGACATAGCCTGAGAATCATATACTGCACATGCCAAATCATTCACAAATCTTTCTTAGTCTATGAGATTATACAGCCCATGACATAAAATGCCAGAAGCAATAATCACATTGCCATTTGACAGATCATGAACTGTACACCTATCATCAACAAATTTCACAATCAAGCCAATCTTGGCTAATGCAAAAACTGATAACAGGTTCTTCTTGATCCCTAGCACAAATAAAGCATCTGACAAAGTGAAAGAACTACCATCAACAGTAGTCAAAATGATCCTACCAACTCCCATAACAGGATAAGAGGAATTGTTGGCGCATGTAACAGTATTCCCTGTAGGGGTAGGCTTGAGTGAAGAGAAGAAACTATGCTGTGAGGTAATATGTTTGGTCGCCCCACTGTCAAAATACCAAACATCTGAGTCTACTGCAGACATGCACTGCTCATGAGAAGAAGGGTCAAAACTGTAGAGAGTAGTAAACACCCATTCTTCTTCCTGCACAAGATTAGCATACTCCATTTTTGGTGTAGAGGCTTCTGCAACAACCATTCAAGCCTCTTTCTTCTTTGCCTCTTTAACAGCCAGTTTTGGACAGTTCTTTATGATATGATCATTACCTTTACAGTACTTGCAAAACAATTTCTGCTTTTCTGATTTTTTCTCATCTTTATCTTGGTTCTTCGAATGTGCAGCATTTGCAGATTTCTGCTTACTAGTAGAAGAGCTCCATTCTCCTTTGCACTTTTGACTAGCCAGGAAAGCTTGATCTGCAACACGCATAATGGACCTATTCTGCTTGGACTGATCTTCTTGCAACAGAACAGAGACTAACTCCTCAAATGATAAGGCATTTGGATTGCCTTTCATCATCAACCGAAGTGTAGAAGCAAAACTCCGATATGAATCAGGAAGACCATTCAGAACGGTCTGCACAAGTGAGCTATCTGGTATAACCTCATCAGCAGAAATCAATTGTTCCTTCAAGTCTTTGATCTTCATTAGGAAATTGTCCATAGAATCACCTTCATTCATGTGCTCACTGCGGCATTGATTATCATGCCAATGATTATGTACAACATTGTTTCATAATACAACAGATCATTCATTATATCTGTTGAACTCTTTGTTATTGTCACTCAGAATAGTCACCTTGTATTGCTCATATATCAATCAATACTCCACTATTTTTTATGATCTATAGCTCATTGGAATCAGCTCTAAGTCCTCTACATGCTAACAAATTTTGAAGGCAATACATGCGATAGATTGGAGAAAATCACATCGAAGTACCCACTAGTCAAACTCTATAGAGGTCCTAAAAAATTGGGGGTAATGCTATACTTGCTAATTTGATTTCTCTGTGTATAGTCAATAATTTTAAGCGATTCCACTTGGAATCATTAGCTTAGTAAGCTAATTTGATATATCCAAAAGCAAGTTTTTTAATTCCTACTATACTGGAATCATTGAGCTTAACCAGCAGCAAGTGTGTGAAGCAAAATAGAAGGTTTCCATTGATCGTTGAATTTCGAAGTAGTGTGCTCTATACCAAACATTACTTGCATCATTTGCAAAGCACATAGGCACTTATTTGATGTCATTGTAAAGCTAAGAGGGCATACAACACAACTCTGAAGTCTAAAAGGGTTGGTACAAAGGCAGGGATTAGGAGTACCTACTCATTTCTTGAAGTGTCCATCCATCTTTCCCAATAGAGAGCTCATTGTAGAGGTTAGCATTTTTGGAATTTGAGCTTGTAAGAGCATAATTGTATCTTGTAATTATTTCTATAAAATATTACATTGTTCACTCTTTGTTCTTACCTTGTGTGCATGTGTGTGTGTGTGTATGTGTGGGCACGCTAGTGTGCTTCTCACTCACGGACTTTTGAACTCTCCTTGCTCTTCGTCATTATTCCATCCTCATGTCTCCATGGATTGAAAATCATGAGGTTTATCTCCTCATGTTGGTACTCACGATTGCGTTGGAGTGACACTAAATTTGGCATCATTGCTAGGGAGCAAGCTTCAACAACAAGCATGTGACGATAAGATGTACAGTTTTGACGTTGGAATCATAGGAAATTTTCTATTTTCTTTACTTTTTACTTTCTTCAGCATCATCCCTACCATCCCTACTCTATCCTACCTCCATCTCTTTCATTGCAAAATTGTCAGCCCTTTGGTCATATCCCCACCTTCACTTCATTCCTTTCATTTCACTTGTGAGAGTGATCTAGTGCATATCCCCACCTTTGGTCATATCCCCACCTTCACTTCATTCCTTTCATTTCACTTGTGAGAGTGATCTAGTGCATTGTGTTTTTTGAGCTTTGTGGTAGGTTCCAACATCTACAACAGTAGCAACATAAGCATGTATGATAGAATTCTACATGCATCCCAAGACAACGACCTCTATCTGTCGTGACAAACAAAAATTTTTCAATATTTGGTAAATGCAAGTGGAGCACAATAGAATACACACTAACAACACCACAAATCATAGGAATTTTTTTTTTCCATCTCGATAGATGGTATCCATCATGGCAGACACCCTATCCATTGTGATAGACACACATATTGAACATCCTATCCATCGCAACAAACTCATCCATCCATCCCAATAGACAATCCCACAAGTATTATGTACATCAAGACAAACCCACTTGGCCAATAAACTCTATCCATTGCATGAAAGATGACAGAAAAGTACCACGATAGATTCATCCATCGTGATAGACAAACACAACACACAACAGACGATATGCAAAAGTCTTTTCCCATCATGATAGACACATGTATTATGATAGACATGTCCATTGCGATAGAATCATCCATCCTGATAGACATGTCTATCGCACCAATCAACCACTCACAATAAACTCTATCCATCATGATAGACTGGTCTGTCCATTATGATAGATAGGTCTGTCTATCGTGATAGGTAGGGAAAATGGGAATTTTAAGGCTTCTAAGCAAATGAGACCCTAAGTACCTAGTGAACCCTGCTTCAAACCATACAAAGCTCTCTTGAGCTTACATACATAATCTGGATACCTTTCATCTCTGAATCTTGTGGTTGCTCCGTGAAAACATCATCTGAAATATAACCATTTAGAAAAGCATTCTTCACATCTAATTGACATAACTTCCAACCTTTACATGCAGCAATGGCTATGAGTGTCCTGATGGTTGTCATCTTTGCCACAGGACTATAGGTCTCATCATAATTTATACCATATGTCTGAGCAAACCCTTTCACAACAAGTCTAGCTTTATACCTAGACACACTTCCATCTGCAAACCTCTTTGTCTTGTAGACCCATTTACATCCAATGATCTTCTGGCTATTTGGTTTAAACCAAACCCCATGTCTGATTCTCATCAATGCATCATACTCTTCTTGCATAGCTTTCTCCCAATTTTCCTTATATTTTGCCTCTTCATATGTAGAAGGGTCTTCATCTACCTTTATCATATAATCATAATCTTTGGTAGCCAAAAAAGAAGTGTCATAGCTATACCTTGTAGGTTGCCATTTGTACCTTGATGACCTTCTGAGTTCTCCACTTCTTGAGGTTTTTGGTTCGTCACACTCTGGATCAAATCTTGGCACTTCTTCAACTTCAACATGTACTTCATTGTTCTCTTCTTCATCAAATATCTGAACCTTTGATTTACCTTTCTTTTGATTCACAACTTCTTCATCACCTACATAAATATTGATTGTACCTGCATACCAAGTACCTTGCTCATCAAATGTAACATCCTTTGACACAATCAATTGCTTTGTGGATGGACTCCACAACCTATATCCCATCTGCTTATCATCATATCCAATAAACACATACTTTTCAGCTTTAGGTTCCAATTTGTGCCTTAATTGAGATGGCACAAATGCATATGCCAAACATCCAAATACTTTGCAATGATCTAGAGTAGGTCTCTTACCCCACCATGCCTCATATGGTGTCATACCCCGCAAAGCTTTACGTGGTAACCTATTAACCAAATAAGTAGCTGTGTTTACAGCCTCAGCCCACAAGTAATTTGGGCAATTTTTCTCCTTCATCATGGATCTTGCAAACTCAACAAGAGTTCTATTCCTCCTTTTTGCTACACCATTTTGTTGAGGAGAGTACCTGCAAGTAATTTCCCTTTTTATACCTGCATTCCACAAGTAATCACTAAACTCATTAGAGAAATACTCTCTCCCTCCATCTGACCTTAGCCTCTTCAACTTATGACCTGTAATTCTCTCTGCATACACATGATAATGTTTGAATGTATTGAATACCTCTGACTTATCTTTGATCACATAGATAGTGATCCATCTGGTAGCATCATCAACATAAATCACATAATACCTTGAACCATTGATTGAAATCTTTTGATGGTCCCCACACATCTCTGTGTACCAATTCAAGCTTCTCTGAATACATAAAACCATGCTTGGAATAAGATTGCTTATGAGCCTTACCTAATTGACATGCCTCACATCTGTATGTCATATGTTGACCTGCAATATTAGGCAATCCAAGCACTGAAGCATTATTAACCATATCTTTGATACCTCTTTCATTGAAATGTCCAAGCCTCTTGTGCCAAAGATCTAACTCAGAGATATTATGTCCTCCATAAGTGAACAAAGCATGACCAACATTACCTTGGGTCTTCAATGTGAACAATCTTCCTTCTTTCTTCCCTGAAACAATTTGTTTATACCCATTGCTAGGGTCTTCCACAAACACTCCTTCATTAGTGAACCTAACTTCATAACCTTTTTCAACAATTTGTCCTACACTTATCAAATTCTTTGGAATTGTAGGAACATACAAAACCTTACTCAAGAGAGTACTACCATCCTTGGCCTTCATTGATCCAATTGACTTTACATTGTGCTTTGTATTGTCACCTGTTTGAACTACATGGTTAGTTACCTTACTATCCAAATCAATCATCAAAGCTATGTTACCACTCAGGTGATTTCTACACCCTGAGTCAATGTAGAAGACTCTTTGGTCTTCACTTTGCCTTTCACAAGTTGCATTCATTATCAATGTTGAATCCTCCTTCTGATCTGCAGCATAATTGTAGTAGGTATTGTTGTATTGTTGACTTTGGAATCCTCTACCTGCATTTCTTCCAAAGTAACCTCTACTACCTCTACCTTTGAAATTACCTCTTTGATTTCTGCCACCTCTTCCTCTTGAATTAAAGTTCTGATTATATCCACCATTACTCTGAGTATTATGCCAACAATCATTAGCTAAGTGATTTGTCTTACCACAAATCCAACAAGCTTTGGCTCCATCTTTATTACTCCTGCCTCTTCCTCTACCTTGGCAGACCTCCTCTTCCTCTTTGGAAGTTAGCTTGGCTAGTTGTAACTTCATCTTCATTTGCTTGTTGCTTCCCTCTGATATTCTTCTTCTTATCCTTTGAATACATTGCATGACCTGTACTTTTATCACTTTCTCCTTTGACATCCTGCTCAAAGGTTAGCATGTGTCCTAGCAACTGATTTAGGTCAAGAGTAAAATGATCTAGTGATAATTCCGTAGACACAATGAATGGCTTCCATTTACCATCACCTCTTAAACCTGTGAGGATTTGCCTTACCAATTATCTTCCTCAATATCTTCATCAACTGCTCCTAATGCATCTGCAATGTCCTTCATCCTTGTTACATAATCTGAGATGGATTGAGAGGCCTTCTTCTTGAATGTGGTAAATTCTGCCCACAAGGATGCCTTCCTTGACTTTGTGGGGTTTTGGAAATGCTCTTCCAAAGCATTCCATATATCACTTGCACTTTCAAGACCTCTAATGTGAGGTAGCAAGTATTCATTGACTGCCATGTAGATAATGCTCCTGGCTTGAGCATCTCTCTTCATCCAAGTCTTCAAATCTGATAATTCTTCCCTAGTTGGAACACTAGGATCTCTGAACTGAGGCTTTTCTTCTTCACCTATAATATAACCTATCAACTCTTTGCTCATAAGGTGAGCTTCCATCCTCATTGACCATGCTGGATAGTTCTCTCTATCCATTTTCTCTATTTGAAGAGAATCTCCCATCCTTTCTTCACCTGTGTATTAAATCCTTCAAGCTTTATGAGGAATAAGGTTACCTTTACTTCGAATGAATTTCCTTTTGTCTTCCTTGATATCTTCTGGACTCCTTCTCAAGATTTGCTCTCAAGCTTTCACCTTTTGTATCTTCAAATGTTGAATTCTTTATAGCTGCAGCAGTCGGGGTCCTCCTTTCTTCAATTTTGATGCTTCCTGCTCTGATACTGATGGAGAGTTTTAATCTCCAAAAGAACAAGCTACTCTTGAAGTTAGAGCACCTCTATATCAAGAGTAACGCAAAACTTTCATCAATTTAGAGGATCAATGATCAATTACCAAGATTTTGATCAAAATATTCACCTCCTCCATCAAATCTTAATGTCTAAATATATTTCCTTGTGTGCTTTTCCACCATAGTCTTGAAATTCTGAAAGTGATTAGACACCTCACTCTCTTTCATGAAGTATACCCATACTTTCTGTTATGGTCATGAATGAAAGTAGAACTTGTAGCCTCCCATAGATGTGGTCTTTGCAGAACCCCAAACCTTTGTATGTACTATTTCTAGCACATTCCCACTAACATGCTTGTCATGCAGAAATGATGCCCTTGACTATTTACCAAATTGGCATGCTTCACATATCTTTTGCATCTCTGCAACCTTGAAATCTGATAGTCCATTGACAAGCTCCTTTGCAAATTTGCATATCCAATTCACTTATGCCAAATCTCTATGTCAGCAATAATATCTGCACCTTTTGCAAACATGGTTGCATTCATTTCACAAATTTTAACATGCAAGATGAACATCCTACCCACTTTGTTTCCTTTTTCAATCAACCTTCCATTTTGTTTGTACTCTTCTACATATAAACCATCAACATTGAACCTAACTTTTTATCCCTAATCAAACATTTGTGCAACAAAAACTAGGTTCTTTGTTATATTTGTAACATGCAATACATCAACAAGATGTTTTACCTTCCCATCCTCCAAGGATAGTGTTGTGTTTCCTATATACTCAATAGGATGTGATGTATCATCGCATGTTTCAATAAATCCAAGAACATACAAATTTCTCCAAACTATTAAACCATTATGCACGGTTGTTTATGTGATTTGAAGCAATTGAATCAACATACCATATAATGCTATTCGACTTTGAAACTTCAATACACATTGAGTTCATCATGTGATGTTGGACCATGAATAGCTTCTCTGAATCATCTGTACTTGTGGATGCATAGTTGTTTTGTTGCTTTCTATTATTTTGATCCTTCAACCTGCAATGATATTCAAAGTGTCCAAGTTTACCACAATTCCAACATACTTATTGTCATTACCTGAATCATTTCTTTGGAAATTTCTACGGCCTCTTTGTTTCCCCTTGCCTCGAAATTGTCCTCTACCTCTTGCATTACTTTCTTTATGACCTTGGTCTTGGCTACTATTTCCTCTTCCACTTCCGAAGCCTCTTTCTTGGACTTTTCCTCTTCCAGAGTAGAGCATGTGCTCAGAACCAAATTTTCCTTGGGATTTTGAGTCTTCATCAAGGTTCTTTTCTTCAATTATCATCATGGACACAAGATCATCAAAATTTAGAATATTCTCCCTTGTCTGAATAGAGGTTCTTAACTGCTTATATGTAGTTCCTAAACCATGAAGGCACACTTCCATCTTATCATCATCATCATCTACATTGATGCCTATAGATGCAAGTGACACACATATGCTTTTGATTTTTAAGGTATAGTCACTTACTAACATGCTCTTTTTCTGCAATGTATGTATTGGTCTCATACAATGTGAACAAACTGTTCCAAGCTTCTTTCAGAGTTTTGGATCTTTGATTCCACTCTTCATATGATCTTAGCTGGTCCGTCATCCGGTTCCTCTCTAGTAATTGTGGAGCATTTTCATTGTCTCCTCTGATGTACTTCAAGTAGGCTTTTCCTATCAAGAAATTCATCATTCTAAATCTTCAAACATGAAAGTTGTTCTTGTCCAACTTATTGCGTATAAGTTGACTCATTCCATAGAGCTCTCATACACTCACATGTACAAAGAGAGGAGCACACATAGATTGAGGCAAGGAAGAATGATCTTCTTCTTCTTATTTTTCTATTACATAATCAAAATATACAAGAATGACCTAAAACAACAATACAAGCATTATAATATATAAAAAATAGTACATAAAGAAAACCCTTGTGTCCACAAATGAGTGAGTTGGCAAGAAAACAAATGTGCCATCACTTTTGGTAGATAAATTTGGTACAACTCACTAAAAATGTCCCTGACATATATCGGTGTAACCACTACATGTCAGAAAGATAAAAAAGTGATAAGTGTCATCCTCGATGCAAATTCACTCTCATATGCTCTCCTCCATTATAACCATACATGTATACTACACCCTACGCTATAGTAGCCAACAAAATTCTTATTTTTAATAGTTGTTTAAAGAGTCCTGTTCCTTTTGACGTTATTACTTCGATTCCCATGGTGATGTAAACAGTATCACAACGGGTCCCCGTAGTAGAGATAGAAATCCCCAAGAACAGTATGAAGTGAAACAAGCATAAAATATCTTCAATCCATTTGGAGGAAAATAGCTAAGTGGAAGTTAAAAGGTTATGGTTAAATGTTGAGAAAAAACAAGAAAGGACACCCTGAAACTTAAGCCATGTGCCCAAATAAGCATAAATTAGTTAAAATATTGACATGCTATTATACAAGTCCTTCTCTGTATTTTTTTTTTAATAACATGGACCTGAGTGGATTCTTTAAGGACTATCCTTGATAGAATCCGTGTCACCTTTAAATGCAGAGAATAAAGAACTTTTTTGGCCAAACCTCAGTGATCCCCAATTTCTACAAGCTCCTAAGAAAGTGTCCCACATGGTGACATTTGCAAAAGGAGCAATCTGCAGCATTGTCTCTGCAGTCTCCAAGTGTCCTACACAACCAAGAATGCTCACAATACAGCCATGATGCTTAATGTGTGGAACAACGCCATAATCCCTAGACATCATGTCCAGAAAAGTTTGGGTACTCTTTAAAGCACCAACACGAGCACACACAGTAAGCACCATGATGAAGGCAACTGAGTCTGGTTTTATTCCCTCAACAAGCATTCTCCTGAAAGTGAGGAATACCTTGCTACTCTCTCCTAACTGAGAGTATCCCATCATCAATGTTGTCCATGAGATCACATCTCGAACAGAAAGTCTGTCAAAAACCTCTTCTGCTTGTCCGATAAGACCATTTGTGGCATACATATTGAGTAAAGTATTGCTGAGAACAAGATCTTTACCCAGTAATCCTAGAGTTTCAATTTCTCTATGCAGCTCCTCACCCTTATTTAAAGCACCTACAGTTGTACAAGCTTTCAATGCTAATACAAACATAGGAGAATTTGGGAAGAGACCCTCTAATTGGACCCTTTCTAACCACTTGAAGGCCTCATCAAGCCCATGCTCTGCATAGCCAGAAAGCATTGTATTCCATGAGACACTATCTCGAACTATAAGCTCATCAAACACTTGCTTTCCTGTTTGAAGGAAACCACTTTTGATGTACATACTCAATAGAATGTTTCCAATAATGGTATCCTTTAACAAACCCTGCTCAATGATATCATAGTGTATCTCTCTTCCTTTATTCATGTCTCCAATAGAGCAACAAGCTTGTAAGCTGCATGAAAGTGTAACAGCATCAGGAATGACACCTTCAAACTTCATCTGCTCGAGGCATTCTAGTGCTTTCTCATAACAATCAAATTCACAAAATCCTGACATCAGAGCAGTCCATGCTACAGCATCTCGGGTATTAAGATTGTTGAATACTTTTTGAGCCATGCCAAGTGAGCCGCACTTGGCATACATATCAACCAGGGCATTTCCAACTGCAAGATCTCCTTCCAGTAGACCAACTAATGCAAGTTTAACATGTAATTCCTTGCCCTTGAAAATGAACTCAGGACTCCTACAAGTGCTTAAACAGGTTAGAAAAGTGACAATGTCTGGACAGATGCCCTCTAACTGAAGCTGATCAAAACATCTTGACATCTCGGAGCTGTCTGAACATCTGGTGAATCCAGACAAAATTGTATTCCATGTGACCAAGGATTTAAATGGAAGCTTGTAGAATACTTCCCTTGCAATTTCAGGCAAGCCACACCGGACATACATATCCAGCAATGCACCAGCAAGAACAGGGTCACTTTCAAGCAGTCCTCGTCTATCAAGCTCTGAATGTATTTTCCAGCCTCTATCTATGTCTTCCTTAAGGCCACAAGCCTTCAAACAACAAGCGTAAGTGACACCATTTGGAATGATACCTTTTACTTGCATCTCCTGAAAACATTCAATAGCCTTGTTATGATCCCCATGGTGAGCATAACCTGCAATAAGTGATGTCCATGCAACGATACTTTGCATTGGAAGCCTCTTGAAAACTTCTTCTGCAGCAGCAAGCAACCCCAACTTAGTATACATATGAACCAAAGAATTTCCAACAACAACATCAGCAGCGATCAACCCTTGCCTTTCAACTTCCCCATGCATCTCTTGTCCCTTATCAATGCTGTTACACGCACTCAATATGCAAGCAAATGTCACTGCATTAGGAGAGATACCATCATTCTGCATCTCATCGAAACATTTGAGTACATGCTCAAATTTATCTTGATCTGCATATGCCGAGATAAGAGCAGTCCATGATACCACGTCTTGACGTGGAAGCTTCCTGAAGACTTGCTCTGCCCTGGTAAGCGAGCCGCACTTTGCATACATAGCCAGCAACGTGCAATTGACATGAAGATTTGTCTCCAACAGTCCTGACTGAGCAATATGGCAATGTAATGCAAAGCCTCCATCTAGATTTTTTTGTTTGGTACACACCTTTAGTGCTGCCACAAACTCGAAGCCACCAGGATGCACCTCACGAAGATTCCTTTGCATTTAACAGATGGAGGTATCATTAGCCAATCTGGATACATAAGTACACTTGATCCATGTAAACACTCAGATGCATATTCGTATTGGGCCTGATCTCTTCAAAAAATGAGGTGATTCCTCAAGAAAAAACTCGAAACCACCGCCTATCAATTCTTCCTGAGCTGCCTCAATAGAAACACGTTCCACCTTCTTTTTTCTTTTCTTTTTTCTCTTCTCCTTTTTATTTCTGACACGATTGGGGATGTGCTGGAGGTGCCATCTGATAATCGCTTTCCTTTTTCGTTGAAAGAACTTTTCCATGCATTTTTGAGGATGTTGCTGAACATGGTTAGACAGACAAAGCTTCCCTGCCATATTCGTCCATCAGCAATTACTCTTTTACATTAGCTCAGCAAATTGAGCACTCCAATAGACCGTTTTCTTGGTCGCTCTTTTTCATGGGCGATATACATCAAATGTGGTGCATTGCCAGAATTGTAGCATACAGGGCACAGCTGTCGGTCGGAAGCCTTGTGTCTACGTTCAATTTCTACACTAGACACCTTCAAAGTGTCGACTCTCTGTCCAAGATCGAACCATATGATGGTCATCTTTAAAGTTATGTGGTAAACGTTGTACGTCCAAGATCGAACCATATAATGGGCATCTTCAAAGGTATGTGGTAAACGTTGTACGAAAGAAGAAGGGTAGGGGAACACCCATCAATGGGAATCATTAAGTGACCTATGGTTTGGTATAGCATGCCATAAGTGACACTATTGTTGGGATCCATAGAAGTGGCATGGTTCAAAGTCATGTACTTCGTTCAAACGTGCATCATGTAGGGAACAATGTATAGAGGTAGGCTTCTATAGAGAAGGTATAAAAATATGGCTTGTCCATATTACTACCATTAGTATATAGCTTTTAGGAATATACATATCAATACACATAAGTAAAATTGAAATGAGACATAATGTATCACTTCCACTACGAAGAGGTGCTCTTTACCTCCCAATCAAGCCTTCTATAAAGCTTGAGACATGAGGGTGAGATTATCTCGAGCGACTAACAACTACTTCCAAACCTATAACTTACAAGCATTGTGGATTGTCTACAACATGGGAAGTACCCAGGAGGAATTACACCTACTAGAAAGAAAGCACTTGAGATATAATGTCAAGATTACAAGATCATTAGAGGATGTCTATACAAAAGAGGAAAATATTATGTTCTATGATTGTATATTCTAGAGTCAGAGTACATTCCCATATTAGAAGTTGCACATGCGAGAATAGCTGCAAGACATTTTGCTCTTGCTAGGATAGCCACGTTGATATTGTTTGCAAGATTATGGTGGCCAACATTCCACATGGATGCACATGAGTATATGAAACAATGTAAGGTGTTTCAAGAAACATAGTATCCATTCAAAAAGGATTTCACGATACCCATGATAGGAAGTTGACATTTTCCCAAATGGGGCATTGAATTCACATGACCTATTGACCCACTAGTGAGAGGTTCTCATGCCAAATATATCTTAAAGATCAGTGGCTACTTGAAAAAAAGGGTAGAAGAAAGAGGTACTCAATGAAATGATGCACAAACCACGATCAAGTTCTTATTTGGAAACATCTTCTCAAGATTTGGTTTGCATATAGAGATTGTTAGTGATCGAGGTACTCACTTCCTTAGCGAAGTGATTGAATCATTGTTACATGAATTCTCATCACTCAAAAATGGTATGCACCATATCCTCCATAGGATAATGTTCAGACAGAGAGTACTAATAGACCTCTACATAGTGCTAATGAAATTAATAAATGATCGTAGGTTGATTGGGACAAAAAAATCCATCATCCTATTTTAGCATATAGAGTAGCCTACAAGATTGCTTTGGGATATGAGAAAAATTGTAATCCTCCCAATAGACTTTCTCATTCCAAATTTTAGAGTAGCTAAGAATTATGAATGGGTAGACCATGATTTCTCTAAGCAAGTGGACCAATTGGAGAAATTGCAAGAAACCATACTACAAGCGATAGCAAGGATATACCCTATAAAAAGAAGAAAGAAAGTATATTACAATAACCATATCAAGGAAAAGGGACTCAAGGAAAGATATTTAATCCTTGTCTACACCTTAAAGCATCATGCAAATAAACTACAAAAAAGGGGATATGGCAAACTCATTGTCACTCGCATTTCTACAAGTTGCACAAGCAGCCTTGCAACTCTAGACAAAGACATTCCACCAAACTACATTAGCAATTTCAAGGTAAAGTTTTACAACAAGCCACTTATAGATGACATCTTGGAATGAATGCTCATAGCCACAAAAAAAAGGGGAGGAAGCAAAAAGAATAAAACAGGAAGCTAGGCAAGAAGTCCTTGATAGAACAAGAAGAAGAAATTGTGGCAAAGACAACATGATGAAAGAATCTTACCTAAAAAACATCCATAACCATTGCCAATAGTCACTTACACTACCCTAAAATATATGATCTTAGACCAAAGACCATACTTGAACTTAGGACTAGGATACACCAACCTGTCCATACTATCAAATTTTATTGATATTGGAGTTGCACTCAACACCATCATGAGGTCTGTTATAGAGGTTTCAAGTAAAGATAATGCCCATGGAAGCCCAAATCATAGGCATAGGAGGACACCATATCAAGTTCTTAGGAGAAGTAGAATTTCCCATTCACTTGGGAAATGTACTCATGGTTACCACTTTTCAATCAAATGTGTAGCAACGAAGACCTTATAAAAGCAATCACATTAGAGCAAGATTGGTTACATCAACATTAATTTTTAAACTTTCTCAAGGAACATTGTCAAACATGCTAGAAGAACGAGAATCCTACATGAGATCAACCTATAGAAGAATTGTAGAAACTGAAACACATAGCCTCTAGTTAGAAGAAATACTCAAGCTAATCATTATGAAAATAGATGCTACTTCTTGTTCAATCATAAGGATTGAAGAGACCATTTCATTAGCAAGAGAGGAAGCATCAAATGTTCTCAAAGCAATGAAGAGTAGTTGAGGCACCATCTAATTAGTGTTGTAGGAAGGCTCACAAATCACCAATCATTTGCATAAAAGGAGTTCAAAGGCTAAACCAATTTGGGTGGTTAAGGGATCCTTGCCTTTTCCCACCAAGGAAGTAGGAACAAAATAGAGCTAGCCGATGTGTAGGTGGAAACCAAAACCTCGTAGTAGAAAACCAAGCTTCAGATGTTGTATATAGTACTCCTCAAAGGTCCTGCAAAATAGGTAGAAATCACACAACACACGATCAAGCTTACAGTCACATTGAGACTAACGATAACAATCTCCTACTAAAGGCCAATATGGCCAAAATGACTATGGGAGAAAAATAAAGAGTGATAAAGAGTGCCTAAGTGTAAGTATACAAACTATGCCTCCCACCTAATGGGCATGTTACATAGTATACAAGTAACTATGTAAGATCATGAATCAAGTAACCCCCATCAAGTGACAACAGTGTAAAAAGTTGGATATGGTAGAGCTTTAGCCAAAGCATTTGCATCATTATCTCGGGTATAAACCTTCTCATGAATAATGCATTGTGGCTAAGTAGTCTCTAATGTAGTGATACCTCACCTCAATGTGCTTGGCCTTTACATGATAGACCGGATTCTTCACCAAAGCAATGGCACTCTAACTATCACTGAGCAAACCAGGTATATGTTGAGCTAGAATCATATCACAAGCAAGAGGAGAAAACCACAATGCTTCCTTACATGCCTCACTTGTTGCAACATATTGTGCTTCTTTTGGAAACAGTAATAAATTCTTGAAGGTGGGATCTCCAAGAGATAGAACCTCTAGAAAAATGAAATATATACCATGATGTAGACTTCTAATTCTCTACATAAACAACATAATCAAAATCTTTGTAACCAATAATGGATGCCTTTCCTCTACCCAAGAATACACACTTGTCCTTAGTGTCATTCACATATTCCAAAACCATCTTTACTACTTCCCAATGCTTCTTGTGAGGATTAGACATATATTTGCTCACAAATCCCACTACAAATGCAATGTTTGGTCTTGTAGCTACCATAGCATACATGACACTACCAACAATAGATTCATAAGGAATTTTGGTCATGAATTTCTTTTCCTCATCTAATTTGCGGCAATCATCCTTGCTCAATTTCATATATGTGGGCAAAGGTGTACTCAATGTCTTGCCACCTTGCATATTGAGCCTATGAAGTATTTTGGATATGTTCTCACTTTGAGACAAGTATATGCATCTTTTACTCCTATCATGAGTAATGTGCATGCCAAGAATATGTTTGACATCCCCCAAATCCTTGATATCAAATGTCTCACTCAACTTCTTTTTGAGAAATGACAAGTCATAAGAGGACTTCCCAGCAATCAACATATCATGAATATAAAGTATCAAGCATATCAAGATGTCATCTAAGCATCTCTTTGTGTAGAGACAATGATCCTCAATTTCATAAAAGCAGCAAACTTTTGGTACCATTGTCGAGGGGACTATTTAATTCCATATAAGCTCTTCTTCAGCTTACAAACTAGATTTTCTTTGCATCTATAAGTTCTTCATGCAAGAAAGTAGTTTTCACATCCATTTGGACTAGCTCTAAGTCCTCCATTGCAAAGAATCCAAGCAACATGCACAGTGTAGTCATCTTGACTACAGGAGAGAAGATCTCCTCGAAATTAACACCATTTGTTGCTTAAAACCCGTTGCAACAAGTCATGCTTTCTACTTTGGACAAGCACTATCTGATGTGAATCTCAGCCTATATACCCATTTATATGGTACAGTTTTCCTTCCCTTTGGCAAAGGTACTAAATTCAAAGTATTATTCTTGTGAATAGAATCCAATTCACTCCTCATGGCATGCTACCACTTGACATGATCCTCTATCTACATAGCCTCTTTGTATCAAGAAGGCTCACTAGCATTTATTAGCATAACAAAATCCAAACCTGGAGCACATCTATCAAGTGGATGCAAGGCACATGTAGAATGTCTGAATGATTGCTCAACAAGAACATTTGCATATTGATTTGATTGGAAATTCTCCTGAACAACCCTATGCATAGCATTTTTATGCATGCTCACTAGAGGAATAGTATCCTCAAACACCACTCTTCTCACTTCAACCTCGTTAATTAGTTGTTTACGCATCTTAGACTCATTGAAAATGATATCACTACTTATGATCATTGATCATGTTTCAGGATCCCATAAATAATATCCAAATTTTCCTTCTCAACCATATCAAAGAAAAATGCATTTCTTTGTCTTATGGTTTGAAGAGCAAATGATCTTGTTAACCATTTTCTTGTCTCCACTTCATGTGCTTGGAAGCTCCTTCTCCTTCTTTGGGGGGCATTTTCTATGCCTTCGAATTTTTATCCACATTTGATCTTTCATGATTAGTCAAGTACCTTTAGTACCCCATGGCTTCAACTCTCCTTCAATGTGTGTGACTTGAATCTGCTTCAAGGTGTGCTGAAAAACTTGATGGGGGGGCCTTGGGGCCACGCATTGGGAGACCCCTAACCTAGGCCAAGGCCCTCAAGTTGGCTTGGGTGAGGCCAAGCCCTCAACATGACATGGGCGAGGCCAAGCCCTCAATAATGACTTGGGCAAGTCCAAGCCCTCAAGATGACATGGGTGAGGCCAAGCCCTCAATGATGACTTGGGAGAGGCCAAGCCCTCAAGGGTGACATGTGTGAGGCCCCTACTACCTCCTTCTCATCAAAATTAGGCGACCACCATATGGAGCAAGGCAAGAATTTGGGCAACCTCCAAATGTATGCATGCTAAGAATTGGTTGAATACTTTTTTTAGCATCTTTGGATGACCACCATTTCGAGAGTTTGGGTGTCTAACAATTATCCTCCTCATCACACCAAATTAGGCACCTACCACTATGGTTGGCTCACCAAAATGGGCAACTCCCTTTTTCTTGCTTCATCAAGATTGGGCGACTCCCTTTTTTGGCAACACCACATTGACTCCATGAATTGGGTGACTACCATGATGATTCAAGGTGACTACCATTTGTTAGCATGAAAAGCTAGGTGAGTACATAATTCTTTCTTCATCAAGAGTGGGCAACCACCTACTTGTACATGCCAAGGTAATTGGGTGACTACCCTTTCCTCACCACATCACCTGGGTGATCTCTTACTTGTGCATATGGGGTGACTAACACTTTTACTCATTACACCACTTATTTGGGGTGACTACTTATCTTTTGCAAAGGGTGACTGCACCACATCAATGACCTCCTAGGCCGCTATACATTATCAAATGCATCACCAAGGGAAAAACCTAATTAGAGGCTCTAAAGTAAGGCAATCAACAATATTTGGAAGTTAACTCTCTCAAAAGTTGTTATATTCATTGGCATAGTGAAGAAGAGAAATGGTAAGGAGGTAGGCCTCGAGTGGCCCAAAAATATCATATTATTAGAATTGGGTGCCACAAACCTCTGCTTTTGGACATGGTCAAAACTGGGTGTCTACTCCACCTGTTTTTGAAAGGACTACTACGGGTGACAAGTTATGGAGTATATTTTTAACAGTGAAGTGTGAATAAATGTAGGGAATGCCACCACCAAGCTCTAAAAGTGTTAGAAGCATGATTGGGGCCTAAAGGTGGTTAGCTACTAGAGTCATATTTAGCACACTCTTCCACCACTTTGGTGCATGCAGGAGTTAAGGCTGGGACTCACCAAGGCCACTCCTCTAGCCTCTGGAGTCTATAGAAACAAAGATTTGGCACTCATTTTGGGGGACGATCAATGAGTATTATCCATATTCTATCTCCGGCATCCATCTTATACCATGAAAGTCTTGGATTTCGTATTGCTCTCCTTTACTAGTTGGAGATATTTCTTGGCCACTCACTACACTATGTTGCAACTTGCATATTGTGTTTCGAGACCATTTTGTGGTGACTATACATAGTGTTTTCAGTTAGGTGGTAGTAAGCATTATAGAGTGATTGAGTAGTTTTGGACAGTACTTCTAAGTTTGAGTATGTTGCATTTCTCTTGTAGAGATTAATGGGTTGTTTTAGTACTTCTTCTTGTTGATTTCTTCTACTTTTCTCTTATATGTGTACTTGCAACTTTTCTATTTTTGTGTCTTCCTATCAGGTATTAGTGTACCTGCACACATACATGTTAGAGGGTATGCTTCCCTAAGGAAGAACTCCCCTTGAGTAGAAGAAGTACTGGAACTAAGGGTATAGAGGCCTCTTCTACATTTTGCCACTCTCCTATATTTTGATACCCCAATACCTCCTCTACAATTTGAAACCATTTTGTGGTGACTATATAAAGTGTTGGTTCTCATTTCAGTGGCAATAAGCATTACAGAGTGATTGAGTAGTTTTCATCACTAAAAACCATTGTAAATACCATTTTCCATTTTTGCAACTCCATTTTGTTCAAGCCGAGGAGTCCTTGAGCTAATACTTCTTAGTTTGAGTCTATTGCATTTCCCTTGTAAAGATTAATGGGTTGTTTCAGTACTTCTTGTTGTTGATTTCTTCTAGTGTGAGGAGCCCACTATAATGTTTTTTACTTATTGTAACTTATCTCATTCTTATGAAATTGGGCTTTTCTCTTATACGTGTACTTGCAACTTTTCTATTTCTATGTCTTCTTGCCTCATTCTTATGAAATTGGTCTTTTCTCTTATACGTGTACTTGCAACTTTTTGTTATTGTACCTAACAAAAATAGTGGCAAAATGAGAGTATGCGTTCATTTTTGTGCTTTGAATAAGGTGATAGTTCAAGATGGTTTTCCTCAACCTTTCATAGGGCAAGTCCTAGAAGAAGTAGCTAGGTACACTTTGTATAGTTTTCTAGGCGAATTTAGTGTCTACAATCAGATTCTTATTCATACCAAAGATAGGGACAAAACAACCTTTATTACTCCATGGGGAAGTTTTATCTACATGCACATTGCTTTGAAGTTTGTGTTCATGATGCTCCTTGTGTACTGTGTTTTTTTGTGTATTCTGGAGCCTCTATGCAAAGTAACATGTGTGGTGCTTGGAGCTCTGTTTCCTACTCCGAGGATATCATCATGGAGCTCTTGGGAAGAAGAGTGCACTGTGGTGCATTGCCATTGAAATACTTCACTGATATCAAAGCATTTTGTGCGAGCAAAGCGAGCAACTACCCACCCATCCAAGGCTTATGACTAAGGAAGCAACCAAGGCATAGACCTTGGCATACCTTGTCATCTGAGTCACGAAGTCACCATTGGTTCCGTTGGCTGCACGCGAGGGAGGACCTCAACAATCAAGGAAGATAGAGGTTCTCAGTACTTCTCGAGAGATCACCCATCCGAATATTGTTCCCCCCGGAGCTCGCTTAATTGTTGCAATCTCTTGCCACTAAGTTACACTCTTGTGGTGTCTGAACAAGGGGAAAGACTAAGTTTAACATTACCTTGAACATGTTTTGGTCCCTCAAAGCTTCATTGTTTGCTTTCAAAGCCTATTTTTGAAGCAATTTTGGGGTGATTTTTGAAGCCATATTGGAGTACTTTTGTTCATAGTTCTTTTCACTCAGGTCCAAGAAAATCAAGAAGAGAGCTTTTGTAGTTCTTTGACAATAAATATTCACCTTTGGGGCTGTATCTTCAGCCACACTCGTAAACTAGAGGTTTCTCGAAAGGTTTTCAATTGTGGTGGGAGCAGCCACTGCAAATTTATGCAAGTTTCTTAAACCTAAACGATAGAGCTAACAGACACTTGCAGGTGTTGTTGGCTAGTTTTTGGGTTGTGCATTCAGCCTTTCACTGTCATTTTATTTCATATATTGAGCACATATACACTATGTATGCTTCTGTGGATACCACTTATGTATGTCCATGTGGTCATTGATATAGCGTTTACGTTTTTTGCATAAAGCCTTTTATGTTTGATAAAGAGGGTCATGGTGAGGTTTTCTTAACTAGGAGACACCCAAATGTCGGGGTCTCTTTGATGATGCAGGTGGAAGACTTACCCAGCCTCACCATAGGAGATGTATGATAGTTGTTCATAGGTGCTTGACAAGCCTAGTTGGCTTCTTTTAGGTAACTGATTATATGCAGTGGAGTCAGTGATTCACTATGCAGGTAAACATGTCAACACTTGCAGTTTTATGATATTTTGACACTAGTCATTTTGCAGAGGATACTCTCGCAAAATTTTTCCAAATTTTTGGTTTTCTCAATTATATAGTGGTCGACTTACTCCTTGATACACTTATTGGTGTGAGCACATTTATTCTCACATACTCGACTTACTCCTTGATACACTTATTGGTGTGAGCACCTTTATTCTCACAAACTCCTTTTGGTTGGTCATTATTGTTCATTAATTCATTTTTCTAGGAAGGCTATTGAATTCTCTCCCAAAATCTGACACTTAGTCATCCTTCTTTGAGCCTTAGTGGGGCTTGGACTCTTCTAGCTCCATTATCCTTCTATTCAATTCTCTGTCATCATGGCATCAAAGGTCTTAGGCACGTCTGGTGGATCAGGGTCTAGTGTGAGTGTTCCAAGGAGGAGCTATATTTTGCAGGGCAAAGACCATTTTGGGATCCAAAAATTTTATGGCACAAACTTTTCTCTATGAAAGAATCAGATTAAAGATGTGTTGATTCAGAGGAGGCAATGGAAGCCATTAAATGGAATCTCAAAGAAGCCTGCTGACATGGATCAAGATTATTGGGATGAGCTAGATGAAATGGCCAAGTCTACCATTCAATTGCACTTGGTAGACAATGTTTACTTTACAGTATTAGACTGTGAAAGTGTAGAGGAGCTTTGGAAGAAGTTATGCAATAAATATGAAAAGAGACAACATCAAATAAGGTGTATCTAATGAGAAAGTTATATGACCTTCACATGAAGGACACAAATAGTGTTGTTTCTCATCTAAATGAGTTTGATCCTATATTCTCCGGGTTACAAGCTCAAAAAATGGCTATGGATAATGAAATGAAAGCAGTATTGTTGTTATGCACCTTGGCATCATCATGGGACACGTTTTGCAGAACTATTAGCAATAGTGCACCTTGTGGTAAACATATGTGGAGCACTCTTGAGAGAGAGGAGATTCATAGAAAATCTATGGTTGTCACTGAGAGTGGAGATGCATATAATGTTCGTGATTCTTACCAAGGAAAGAATCAACAACATAGTAGGAGCAAGAATAAGGAAAATAATGGTCAATGGAATAAGAGTAGAAGTAAATCAAGGAAGAGGGATATCGAATGCAATTATTGTCATAAGAAAGGACACATGAAGAAATATTTTTATGCATTAAAGAATGCTAATGGTAAAGGACATAATGTTGATGGGCATGTTAAACAACTACCTGCACCATCTGCTTCAACTATGAACCCCCCCACATCTATGTGAACTAATCATGAGCAGTCACCATTTTGGGTGCACATACTCCCTATGAAGAGAGTGAAGAAAACTCACAACCTCCTATCTCTTGCGATTGAAGTCAGTAAATCCCACATGTACGAGAAACCTTTGACAGTAAGTGCATATAGACCAAGGTGCAACATGTGCCCCACATCTATGTGAGCTAATCATGAGCAGTCACCATTTTGGGTGCACATATTCTCTGTGAAGAGAGTCTACAAGACCCACAACCTCCTATCTCTTGTGATTGCAGCCATTGAATCCCACATGTAGGAGAAACCTTCAACAATAATTCCATATAGAGAAAGGTGCAACATGCTCCACCTCTATGTGAGCTAATCACGAGCAGTCACCATTTTGGGTGCACATACTCTATGTAAAGAGAGTGGACAAGACTCACAACCTCCTATCTCTTGCGATTGCAGCCAATAAATCCCACATGTAACAGAAATCTTTGACAGTAAGTCCATATAGAGCAAGGTGCAATGATTTCTTATGAACGAGAATAAGAGGAATGGAATTCATGTGCACTACCAATGAAGGCCTAAAATTGATGAGGAAGCTAACCTTTCTTATGACAGGTAAAATTTTTCTGTCTTTCAATGATAGAGATTATTCAAATTTCCCTTGTCAAATGATCGGCAATTTCAACAGATGAAAAGTTTTCAAAATATGAGGAGATTGAAATGCTTTTAATCATGGTATATGAGTTAAAAACTTATAATCTATTTGATTATAAGTTTTTAACACATAAAAAGTTATAATCAAATCGATCAAATGTATCAATCTCAATGAGCCAAGTGTGCAACCAAAATAAAGTCAAAATCAACCTTAGCTACCAAAATTACATGAACTACACATCAGTAGCGTATAATCAGTAAAATATATAAATGTTCAACCCTCTATTGAATGGAGATGGTCAAAACTCAAATGGAAAGGCCACTAATTCCACTAAAATTAGAATTGACCTAGGTAATAAATTTACATGTGACAAATCTAAATAGTCAATTATATGACAAATGGAGCTATCAAATGGAAGGACCAGAGATTCTTGAGCAAACAATTTTGATGATATGAGCATGTCACCTGTAGTTTTTTTCTCATTATTGAATTTTCTTAATAGATAGCGCAAATAGTTAGGCCCCTTATTTCATGATTTTTATAAAGAAATATCCATGTGATCATTTTGTACTATACTTAATCCTCATTTTTGAGGAAGAAATACCCTCAATGCTATAGTCAAAATACTGAAGCATATGCATTTTACAACAACTTCAAATGATCAGTTTTTAACCTAAGCGCATTCTCCTTGGATAAGACTTTCAAATAATCAAATCAAAATTTATGTTTGTTGGATGATGAAAAATATTATAATGATTAGAAAATGAAATAACCAGGCCATTGCTGAATTTTATCATCAATATCTTCTTTACATGAGAATGTTCACATAAAACATGCTTATATTGATGAGAAACTTAGATTCACAAAATGAAAGAAACTTATGAACTTTTCATAGCGAAATTCATAGAACACTATCGGGTTGCACATCCAAAACTATGTTGATCAAACATGTGGACTCAATATGAAAATTTCAAATCTTAGTACTTTCAAAATCCCATGAGTATTATACTTCCAAATTAATTCAAGCTAATTGGGAAGAGTAATTTTGATTGAAATTCCTATATTAAAAAAATCAAATAAGATTAATTAAGAAAATACCCACTAAGATGAGATCATTAAGGGAGATTTTACATGCCAAACATGAGATCATAAAGGCAATAAAACAAGACAAAAAATGTTCACACTAGATTTCACTATCATTTTGCATGATAAAACAAAATTATAAAACTAAAACATGAGAAAAAGGTACTTTGTCGAAAGTCTAGATTCGATGTCACTAATCCAATGGCATGGCTCTTCTTTTCTTTGCATTCATCCACATGTCGAATACATTATTCCAATCTATTGATAGAATTCCATGAGCATCAATAGATAATAACATCATAGCATCTAATGTGTCTAATTCCAATGAAGATCTAGATATATTTTTTATAAAATTTTATCATGAAAAACTGTGCCCACATGAAGATGTGCTTGTAGGAATTACCAAACTCAATTGTCATAGTCTCATCATTTTTGGATATATATCCCACTATGTCTTTATTACACTAGAAGATCTCCATGCATCATGCATGCTTTTATAGTATTCCAACAAAATCTCCCCTCTCACTTATGCATTTTTGAATATCAAGTATGCGATGACTAAATACTTTTAACGTATTATAGAGAGGTATGTCTTCAAATTGTTTATTCGATGAATCTAAAATATTTGTTACATAAACTTTTGCCATAAAATATTTGTTACTTTGCACTATCACATGGTAATGAATTGAGATCTATACCACCATCGTCATATTCAGAATCACTAATTTCTTCAGCACTTTTTCCTTTTTATATCTATGGAAATAGGTTCACATATCAAAGCGGTGAATTGAGACCAAAATTCTCTACATCATCATCATGATATCTTCTTTTTAGCTTATCGATTGCCAAGTCAAGCATAGCAATAGTAGATATTACATCCATTTCATGTCTTTGGAATTCCATGTTGAGCTTGTTTAGATCATTTAACACATCAACCAAGGAGTATGTCATAAACTGCACTACCAAAATCGTGATTTTCTTATACCACATTTTCTCACATTGAAGAATAATAGGCATTATGCTTACAAGCCTCTCCATCACTTGTCCTCGTGAGAGCCATCTCAAAGTGTGAATTTTTAATGCTTTTATGTCTAGCATATCATACGCACTCATTATCTTCCAAAGCTCATCATGACAATTTGAAGACTTTCCCAACCATGTTTAATCTTTACCTTTCTCCAGAAAAGCACGTGTATGTGGGTGTGTTACAAAACCATCTTTTGTTGGAAGCTCTTGGCTATGGGCAATGCAATGTACTCCCATTATGTAACGCATAGACTCTTGAAAACGGGCAACTACACCTATCTTATGTCCCAATCATTACACATGCTCCATCTGTAGTAATGGCAATGAGTTTATGCACATCAAGCATATTGTCACTAAGAAATTTATTAACAACATCATAAACACATTTTGCACTTCCATTTTCCAATATAAGTAACTCAACATAGTCACACTTTATATGACATTTTCTTGCATCTATTATACATAAAATATATAAAATTAATGTTTATGAGTTGTATGATCTATACTCTCATCAATGAGTAGAGAGTAAAATGGACTTGCACATATTTCAAGCATCAATTTCATTTTTATATAATCACCCATTGCTAAGAGCATCTCTCTTCATGAAATTGCATTGATGTACAAACCATATTCATATGATGTAGGCATATTTGGTGTTCCAAGCTCTCTTCTCAAATGAGTTCAGTAGTTTTCTAAAAAGTCATGGAATTCGAAGGCAATTTTCATACAGGTACACACTACAAGAAAATGGCATTGTTGAATGCAAAAATAGAAATATTGTAGAAATAACAAGAGCTTTGATGGATGAAAAAAATATGCCTCATTGTTATTGGGTAGAAACTGTGCACACTGTTGTATAGATCATGAACAGAACTCTAATTGCTGTTATATATCAAGTTATAGTAGAAGAGAAGTTTACAAGTAAAAGGCCAAACTTATCACACATGAAAGTATTCAACTTTATTGCATATGTACATGTTCTAGATGAGTTGAGGATGAAGCTTGATCCAAAAGCACAAAAGTGTATCTTCATTGGGTATTTCCTTGATAAAGAGGGATATAAATATTACAACCCACTCAGAAGACAGGTGAAGGTAAGCAGAGATATGGTGCTTGATGAAATGTCAAGCTTCTATGCAGATGCAAAAGAAGGACTTAATCTTGACTCAAATGACAAAAGAAATATTAAAGACATGTGTAGAATCTCAAGTTTTGAGTGGACCTCATATGTCACCCAAGGAATAGTTCCAACTCAAACCCATAGAGTGGAAGATTGCATGGAAATTTCAATCCAAAAAATTCATTGACTACATCCAAGAAAGGTAAAGAAAAGGTTTCTGTTTGTAATAAAACATCTACAGATTTTGAAGATATTGATGGAGAATCAAGTGGTTTAGAAAAAGAGTCTTGATGATGAACTTGGATTTCCATCTGTGAAGACTCCAAGAATAAGAAAGGCATATGCAAACGATACAACAAGAAAAAGTGACCCAGAACCAAGACGATCTGGGAGGATGTAGAAATCAATGCAATGGTTGATGTATGATAACTACATGGCTCGTCATTGTGCCTACATGACCAAGGGAATAAAATATGTTGAACCTTCTTGTTTTGAAGATGCAATTGGAAATGTTGATTGGGAAAAAGCTATGGATGAGAAAATGGCTACACTTTATGGAAATGAAACATGGAAACTAGTTTCATTACCATGAGGAAAGAAACCCATAGGTTGCAAGTGGGTTTACAAGGTAAAGCACAATGCTGATGGTAGCATTAGCAAGTATAAAGCATGACTGGTAGAAAAAGGATATGCACAAACATAGGCATTGATTATGAGGAAACTTTCCTGTTAGAGCACTTTTGCATTGGCTACAACAAAAGGACAGATTTTTCATCAAATGGATGTGAAGAATGCCTTCTTACATGGTGAGTTGTAGGAAGAAGTATACATGGACTAGCCACAAGGATATGAGGATTCAAAGCACCTAAAAGAGGTTTGCAAGTTGCAAAAGGCTTTGTATGGGCTTAAACAAGCCCCTCGTGCTTAGCATGCAAGGATTGAAGATTATTTAAGCACCATTGGATGTTCTATGTGTGATGCAAATCACTCATTATATGCAAGAAAGCATGATGATGGCATCACGATAGTGGCTATTTATATTGATGATTTGATTGTAGGTGGTGATAATAAAGAAAGCATTAAAGAGGTAAAGAAACTCTATATGCTAGAACTTGACATGAAAAATCATGAAAAATCTTGGTGTGCTATGCTATATTTTGGGCATTGAATTTATACATACAAAAATAGGTATATGGATGTCGCAAAGACGATATGCTTGAGAATGTTGCAAAATTATGGTGTGGCTGATTGTAAGTCGATTTCTATGCCATTATATCAAAATTTGAAGTTGGGTATTATGTATAGGAAAATTGTAGGAAGTTTGATACATCTCACAATTATAAGGCTTGATCTAAGCTTCAAGGTCAATTTATGTAGACTCCTAGGAAACCACATTTAGATGCTTTGAGATGCACTCTACATTATGTGAGTACTATTGGAGGAGATGGTGGACACCTTCCAGAGATGAGATGGTGCTGCAAATTGCTTCACATCAACCAAAACTGGATTGAGAAGTGCAAATTAGACCTCTTGAGCTTTCCAAGAAGCACAAATAATCACCCAAGTACTTTGGAAGATGATCCCCAAATCATTGGATCAAAACAGATAACTTGGAATTTTCACTATGACAAAAAACTTGTTATTTTGGTCATCACACTTGCTCAGGAAAATGAACTGTACTCTTTTCTTAGTAACAATTGGACCAAATCCTTTTGGAAATATTTAATGGAATAAGGTAGCTAATTATCACAAGTTATTTCACTTGAGATGATCAACTATACTCATAGAATGATCTTTAGCAAAACTGAGATGTATCCTGACATTCTCGGGTGCTAACAGTATGCAGACCAATGGTCAATGTTTTGCACATAACTCGATAATGCCAATTAAAATGAAACTTTGTAGCAAGAAGTTAGATGGTCTAATGAATCTATAACAACTTGAATCACAACAAATGATCAAGTGCATGCTGAGAAATGGATAAGAGAAGCTCATAGTTCTCAGTAGTACATGACAGAGTAGAGATGAGATATGAGAAAACTATATGTATTAATGCACATAATTACATTGACATTGGAAATTAATGATTGCACAATGTGAGGGCAATAGAAGAGCTATAATGTGAGCTCAATATGCCACACAAATTCCTCTGAAATCTTTGCTATACCTTCCTCTTCTAGTTGCATATCCACACGACTAGATACTCCTCTTTTATAGCCTTTTGTTGGAGCCAAGATTCAAGTTTGAATTTGAATCTTTACCTAAAAGTGTTCCAAGGTTTTAGGACTTGATTTTCCATAAATCCTCACCAAATAATTCGTGGAAAGATTCTCCTATGAACTCGTTATTGGAAGTGATTCCACTTATGTACCTTGACAAGGAGTAAAAATCAATCTTTTACAAGAAATCATTCATGTGCTAATACATGAATGAACATATGAAATTTAGGATAAGTGATCAAGCATTTGGGCTTGCCAGTATTTGCACCAATAGCTCCCCCTCAAGCCCAACATGCTTGGGTTTCAACTCTCTTTAATCTCCTGCAGTCCAATCATCATCTTGAACCTGTTCAATTTAGTTCCATCCAAAGATCTAGTTAGCATATCTACACATTGCAAGTTTGTTGATGCATAGGACAATTGTATGTCCTTGCTAAGTAGCTTCTCTCTCACATAATGATAATGCACTTCAATGTGCCTAGTCCTTGCATGATATACATGATTAGCAACCAAATGTAGTGAGCTAGTATTATCTCCAAAGATCATTGGAGTGTAAGTATGTAACCCCAAGTCTAAGTAGAGTACCTTTAACCACATTGCCTCTTGTGTTGCATTTGCAAGTCCCCTATATTCAGCTTTAGTTGATGACAATGCCACAATTGGTTGTTTCTTTGATGACCATGAAATCAACTTAGATCCTGCAAAAGATAAGTAGTCAGAGGTGCTCCTCCTATCATCTTTTGAGCCAGCCCAATTTGCATCAGAATATAGCTTGATATCCAAGTCAAATGTAAATGGATAAAATAGCCCTTCATTTACGGTACCCTTCAAGTACTTTAAGATCCTTTTGGCATCTTCCATGTGAGGTTTTCTTGGTGTATGCATGAATTGACTCAATTTACTCACCCCATAGCATATATCCACTCTTATTAGGGTTGCATAATTGAGATTCCCAACAAGACTTTGATAATTTGTAATGTCTTCAAGCAGCTCTCCTTCATGAGCACTGAGTTTGTGGTTCAATTCCATGGGTATACCTGTAATTTTTCATTTTCCATTTTGAACTTGACTATTATATCATGGATATACTTTCTCTAAGTAATGAAAACACAAAAATCTATATAGACAATCTCTAAGCCAAGAAAATATGTAAGCAATCCAAGATCACTGACTTTAAATTCTTCATTCTTGTGAGCCTTGATCTTCTTGATGCCATTGGCATCATTCCTGTAATAATGATATCATCCACATAAACACATATATAAATAAACTCTAAATTAGTCTTCTTAATGAACAATGAAGAATCTACCTTGCTTGCAACAAAACCTTGATTCTGCAAGTATGTGACCAACCTATGGTTCCAAGCTATAGGAGCTTGCTTTAAACCATACAGTGCCTTCCTTAGTTTACATACATAATCAGGTTTGTCTTTGTCTTCATATCTTGGTGGTTGAGCCATCTAGACCTCTTTAGAGATTCACCCATTAAGGAATGCATTTTTAACATCTAATTGGTACATGTTCCAATTCTTTGAAGCAACAATACTTACTAAAACTCTTATAGTTGGCATCTTGGCCACATGTGAGAAGGTCTCCTCATAATCCACTCCATGGGTTTGAGAAAACCCCTTTGCTACTAGACTTGCTTTATACCTATTTATTGTGCCATCTGATTTTTTTTTTCACTTTGTAAATCCACCTCGATCTTATTACCTTCATGAATGGTTTTTTGGGAACCAAATCCCAAGTGCTATTCTCTTGAAGTGCTTCAATTTCTTCCTGCATAGCTTCTCTCCATTCTTCTTTCTTGTTGGCTTCTTGAAATGAAGAAGGTTCCTCTGACATAGAATCTTTAGTCATGTATATAGAATGCTTGATGACTAGTGATGTGTCATAGCCATATCTTATAGGTTTCTTGCTTTCCCTTTGAGATCTTCTAAGTGCCTGATTGGATGACTCTAGAATGTCTTCCAATTTTTTGAACTTTGCTTTGCCCTTGGACTTCCAAGCTTTGAAATCAATTTGTTCTTCACCTTCTGAGTTGACATCCTTTGATGCATGTGGTTTTTCTTTGGTTAGATTTGGAAAATAATTCTCCAAATCATAGGGTAGCTTTATTTTCCTACAAGTATCCAAAGACACGTTTCATCGCTCGCCAATGATTAGTTCAAGGGTTTTGCATGAAATGAATCAACTAAGAAATTGCATATTCCATATCCAACCTTGTGTTGCATGCATATCTAAGACATCCCACAACTTGGTGATAAAGAGAAGTATCAAATGGATCATTGGAATCCTCAACTTAAGAACCTAATCATGTCTCCACTAGTTTGGAAGCTGGCTTGCAATCTTTGAAGTCAACATGTTGTAGTTTTTTTTCAACACACTTTTCTTGATGCATAACAATTCCCCCCTCAACGGATACAAAATGGATGCCAAGATAGTAGCTCAAAAGTCCAAGATGAGTGACATCAAAGTATGTTGCAAATCAGCCATAAGGATATCAAGTTTTGCATCACATGACCTAGTCAAAACTATTTCATCGGCATAAAGAATAAGCACTATAAGATTAACCCCATCTTCGCTTACATGGAGTGTTCGTTCAATGGGACTACATTGGAAGCCAAGTGCAATCAAGTGCTTATGGATTTTGTTATACCATGTAAGTGGAGTTTTCTTGAGACCATACAAGGCTTTATGCAAATGATAAACCATATTCTCTTTCCCTTTCATGGCAAATCTAGGAAGTCACTTCACATAAAAATCTTTTTGCAAATCACCATTCAAGAAGTTGTTTTTATGTACAACTGATATAGTTTCCAACCTCTTCAGACAACCAATGCAACCACGATATGAATGGTATTCATGCATAAAGTAGGTGCAAAATTTTCCTCATAGTCAATGACATATTTTTTGTGCATACCCTTTGGCAACCAATGTAGCTTTATAGCGATCAATGCTACCATTCAAATTTCTCTTAATATTGTAAACCCACTTTGTGCCAATGGAATTTTTTCCTTTTGGCAAT
Organism: Ceratopteris richardii; assembly: GCA_020310875.1. Lineage (NCBI taxonomy): Eukaryota > Viridiplantae > Streptophyta > Polypodiopsida > Polypodiales > Pteridaceae > Ceratopteris > Ceratopteris richardii. The sequence goes on from CM035430.1 coordinate 24,615,251, forward strand.
TCACATAACTCCCAAGTACCATTCCTATGTATGGAATCCATTTTGATTTTATAATGCTCATCCAATGTGGATGATCACATACATCTTCAAAAGTAAGTGGCTCTTCATTACATGGTGTTGCAATAAGAGAATAATCTACATAATTACTTGATGCATGGCGAGATCTTGATCTTGTTCTACCAAGTAAAGGTGCACTCAATTTGCTGTCTTGAAAAGTTTGTTTTAACCACTTTGGCATAGTCTATGTACTCTTGATGGACATGTGTTCGTTATGTAATACATCATCAACATGTATATAATCTAAGCACTGAATTTCATGTTCATTTTTGAGCCATATTTTGATGCAAATCTTCAGCCATATGTGGCTAGAAATTTCCAACAGTTCAAGCATGTTTGGATGGAAAACTTTATCCATGCTTGGCTCAAAATTCTCTACATTTTTAGCTCTATTTTGTTGGAATGTTTGAGTCCTTTGAACCTCACTTGGTTGGTTTACATGGCCATAGTCAAGTGGAAAACTTTGGAATGAAGGCACGAGTGTATCAAACATATCTTATGAGCTAACTGTTTACTATTTTTTTTTGCATTCAATTTGAGGGAGAACTGAATTTTCAACAAATAACACATCTCAACTCACAATAGTTGTGTCCATAAATGGATGGTAAAAATGATATCCCTTGCTTTCAACACTATAACCAAAAAATATACATCTCTTTGCCTTCTCATGAAGTTTGTAACATTGTCGTGATGGCACAAGAGCATACGCCAAACAACTAACTAGGCACATATGGCTAACCATAGGTTTAAGTATATTGCAAGACTTATACGGAGTGATTAATCTCAAGGCTTTTGTAAGGTGGTGATTCAACACATGGTTAGCACACATGACCACTTCCATCCAAAACTTGTTAGGAAGGTGCTTTGCTTTAACCATACATCATGCAATTTCAAGGAGTGTTCTACTTTTACGCTTTGCAACACCATTTTGTTGAGGTGTATATGGAACCATAGATGGGTGTAAAATCCTTCTTTCACAAAGAAAATCATTAAAATCATGTGTCATGTATTCACCACCACAATCTATGCATAGAGTAAAAAACTTGTTCCAAGAAAAAAAAATTCAACCATGGATAAAACTTTGAAGCAAGAAAATACCTCATTCTTTTCTTTCACAGGATACACCCATGTATGGCGAGTAGCAACATCAATGAAGGTAACAAGATATACATGTTTCCCAAAAGATGGAGTCTTGATGGGACCACATACATCACTATGGACAAGCTATAATTTTTTTATAGTGTGTGTATGATTAACTTTGGGAAAAGAAGCACGATGCATTTTCCAAGAATAGAACCTTCACATGCATGCTTTTTGATGGACTCAAGTGTTTGGAAACCAATAGCCATGTGTTAGAAGAAGTATTTTTTGGAGTACTTTTGATGAAAAATAATTGTAAAATGCCAAAAACTTGTAAAAATATTTATGCAACTGATGTAAAAATAAGGAAGAGTCTTCCTTATGTAAAGTAGAATCTTATGTAATTTTTCTAGAATTTTTGGAAACTCCTAGATAGCATATTTTTAGAATAAAAGAGGAAAGGACCAAAATTCAAGTGTGAAAAGGGACACTTGAAAATGTATAAAAGACAATTTCCTCTATTATGAGAGAGTTGGTTAGTTGTATTACATGCTATCCAAGCAAATAGAGAGAGTTTCCTGCAGAAAATCGTGTTTCTCCCTTTTGTGTGATTTCTTTGATTAGTTGAAGTCTATTCTATGTGTATCCATGGAGATTTGTGAGCTTCTATTGTGAGTTTCTGATGAATGTGTATGAAGAGAGCTAATTACTGACATAATGAGTGAGAAACTGATGAAGAATGATGCTGGAGATGAAAATCGTCTGATTTTACAGAATCGCGATTGTCTCATCTGAAGGTTACAGGTATCATTTTTGAGTTTTGACTTCATGGTTGTATTCTGCTGAGAAAATAACATGCTTTAGACACCAAGATTGTGGAAAATGATGGAGATTTGTTCATCATAATTCAAACCCTAGAAATTCCTCTTCATCTTCATTATTCTCAAAAATCCAGCCAGTTTCTCTTATTTCTTAGATTCTATCATATGGAAGGGGCTGTGGTTTCATGTATACTTCTAGGATTGACAAAATAAAGATGTATTGTTAATTCTTTATACTAAATGATTGGAGAGGACAACTCCAAAGATCTATAACAAACATTTTTTGGCGCCGTTGCCGGGGAGTATATCAAAAGCTTCATTGAAGTTGGACTTTGCTGGATCTTCTAATGTGATGGTATTGAACACATGGAAAAGGTAATACTCTTTAATCAAGAAATGTAAACATGAAAAGGTAGATTTCTTTGTTTGTCTTTTGGGAAAAGAAAGCATTAGATAATCTTTTGAGAATAAGAAGTGTTGAAATTTTTGCAAATTGATAGTTGCTCATATCATTTTTTGGAAGTAAAGTGCAGGTGTGTGAAAAATTGAATCAAGAAAGCTGAAGATAAGGTAACATGTGTCTATTCTTGCATTTGTAGAGTGCTTTTTGATCAAGTACTAAGCAAAATTGTTGATCTTGGGTAGATGACAAGATTGCATTAAGGAAAAGTCAAGTTAAGTAGCTAGATACAAGTAGATAAGATCCACTTGTAGACAAGTCAAAGTAATAATCTTGAGAAAGCTGAATTGCATTTTGAAAAGAGAAATGTTTGAGTTTATCTTTGCAAAAATTGACATTTGCATTTCTTAACACATTTTTCTTTGGGAAATTTTGCTCATAAACTGTTTTGATAGTCAAAGCATAGGAGAGTATAACCAATCAAGGAACACAGGATCAATAGATCACCAAACAACAAACCCTAAGTGAAGTGTTTACCTTAATTTAGGGCAAAATACTAAAAAAATTCATTAAATTCATTAAAACAATCAAACAAATTTCTTTTCTCCTTAGGAAGTTGGACTGAAGTTTTGTTGACAAGAGTGGAAGAGACCAGGTGGTAAGAAAGCAAAAAAATTGCCAAAAACTGGAAAATTAGAAAAAACACGATTCTCTGCACAGGATCGCGATTTTCTGGATAAATTTGTGATTATGATGTAAAATTACAAGTGACAGCTGAACTAGAATTGGTAAAGGGTACTAAAGGGAAACAAGAGAAAAGAATACTCAAAATTGCAAAAAATAGGAAGTATAGAAAAAATACGATTCTCTGCACAAAATCGCGATTTTCTGTAAGAGAAAAATTTTTGGGAAGTTTGAGTACAATTGGGTTTTTGGAGAAAGGTAATTGTAAGAGATCTCGTTGAATAAGTGAAGGAAGTCAAGCTCATAAAACTCAGAGAGAATTGAGTATCAAGTGCAAGAAGTGGAAAAAAAGCACAAAATCCCGATTTTCACCAATAACTAATGAGAGTGATTAATCATGAAAAATTAAGATTTGAGGATTAAAACCATAAAGTAGTTGAAGAATGAAATTGGAAAAGTGAAAAAGTGAAAAATCAGTGGAAATTGCACAGAATCGCGATTGTATGGACACTATAAAAGTCTGGAATTTCAGAGAAAAATCATTTGTTGAGTGAGAGAGAGAGAGAGAGCAGGCATAGGATCGCGACTTTCTACAGCCAAAGTTTTGGAGAGTTTTTGAATCAAGCAAGCAAGGTAAGGGGCCTCAATACCATTTTTCTTGCATTTCTTTAAATTTTCATGATCATTAAGCATAGATAAGTAGGAAATAACTGAAAAACATGGAATCGCGATTTCTGATTTTTTGAAGTTTTTGTAAAAAAATAATAAATTTTTTAGAAAACTCTTTTATTGCGTGTTAAAAAATGGTTAAGGGGATTCTATAGAGGAAATAAAATACCTGGAAAATTTTTCAAAAAAGTGAACAGAATCGCGATTCTGTAGTCAGACACAAAATCGCGATTCTCTGAAACAAAGAACAAAATCGCGATTCCCAGAGCATGATTTTCTTAAGAGAATCATGTTTTTAACGATTGTGAGCAATCACGATTGTCTGGGAATAAAATCGTGAAAAACACGATTTTGATCACACAATCGTGAAAAACACGATTTTGACCACAGAATCGTGGAAATCACGATTTTCACACAAAATCGCGAAAAACACGATTTTGATCACACAATCGTGAAAAACACGATTTTGACCACAAAATCGTGGAAATCACGATTTTCACACAAAATCGTGAAAAACACGATTTTGATCACACAATCGTGAAAAACACGATTTTGACCACAAAATCGTGGAAATCACGATTTTCACACAAAATCGTGAAAAACACGATTTTGACCACAGAATCGTGGAAATCACGATTTTCACACAAAATCATGAAAAACACGATTTTGATCACAAAATCGTGAAAAACACGATTTTGATCACAGAATCGTGGAAATCACGATTTTCACACAAAATTGTGAAAAATACGATTTTGATCACAGAATCGTGGAAATCACGATTTTCACACAAAATCGTGAAAAACACGATTTTGATCACAGAATCGTGGAAATCACGATTTTCACACAAAATCGTGAAAAACACGATTTTGATCACAAAATCGTGGAAAACACGATTTTGATCACAGAATCGTGGAAATCACGATTTTCACACAAAATCGTGAAAAACACGATTTTGATCACAAAATCATGAAAAACACGATTTTGATCACAGAATCGTAGAAATCACTATTTTCACACAAAATCGTGAAAAACACGATTTTGATCACAAAATCGTGAAAAACACGATTTTGACCACAGAATCATGGAAATCACGATTTTGATCACAGAATCGTGGAAATTAATTGAATGATCCTTAGGTCTGGTAATAAATTGTACACACATTCCCATCAAGAACTGGGAAGGAAAGAAATAGAGACAGTGGTAGGGGAATTGTAAGAAAGAGTAGGGCAAGAAAACAACATGGAAAATTTAAATGAAACAAATGAGTCCATTGAGACTGGGGATTATAGAAACATCCTCAAATATATATATACAAATAGGTTTGGAACCTATGTATATCAGGATGGAATGCATAAGTTTCTCATTAGATTAAGAAACTTAGAAGTTCCCCTGAACATAACACCAGTAGCTCAATTCAAAGATGATAGATATGAGGATAGGCAGGGATGTGTATACATCTTCTCACAAGACCCTGAAAACTCAAATGACCTAGGGCAATGTGCAGACAAGAGACCTTGGGAACATAACCTAGGGCAATCAGATTTGCCAAGACCACATGGAATTCACAATAATGGTGAACAATCACAAGGTAGGAGAACACATACTTCCCCAAATCCTTTTGAAAAGGAACCAGAAGGATTTAATGATTTCCCACTAAGAAGAAGACATCATTGGCAAAATCAGGGTAGAATGCTTAGACCATATCAAGTAGCCAAATGCATGAAAAATCAATATGAAGGATATTCTGATCCTCATGCTCATGCTGCAGAATTTAGGCAATTAATTAGAGCTGAAGAAGTAGAGGATTACAAAGTCCAATTTGAAGCATTTGGTCTAACCCTAACAGGACCTGCCTTATCTTGGTTCATTCCCTTAAGAAAAGAAATGTATCTAGATATTGAATCCTTTCTAGAAGCCTTCATTGGGGAATCCTCAAAGACCGGAATAAAACATAGCACAGCCACACTAATACATAGCTTTAAGCAGCAAAAAGATGAAAATGTCAGAGAGGCAGCTAGGAGATTTAAGCAGTACATTGACAGATGTCCCAAAGAAGAAGTACCTTCCATGGCAAGACAGGTATCCCTATTCATAGAGGGATTAAGAAGTGCCCAATTAAGAACCCTAGTATATTATAGGAGATGCCCTGACCTAGGAGCATGTGTGAAAGAGGCAATAGATTTGGAAGATAATAGAGGCCAAGACCTGTTAGCATTTGATCAATTTAGAACAAATGAAGATAAAATCCCACCAACAGAAGAATTGGCTCAAGCCATAGCTAAAGCTCTAGAAGTCAGCACTAAAACCAATTTGATAAATACCAAGATAACAACAAATAAAAAATGCTATAATTGTGGAGAAAATCATTTGGTACAACAATGTCCATATCAAAAACCACAACACTTGCAAGATAGAAAAACACTCAAATATTGTACACTAGAGAGGAAATGGACAAATCATACTAGAGAAGACTGTTTTTACAACAAACAACCCATTAGGGAGAGAGATTATGCAAGTCAAAGAGAATCTGGATATATTGAGCAACCAAGACCTATACTTGGGCAACAACCTCCATTACCAACAAATGTGGTACCAGTTAAATACACACCAATAGAGGAGGGAAATTCAAGAATAAGATCACCATACAAGGAACATTATCAATGGAATGAAGGATATCAGGAAGAATGGGAAGGATATGAACTGAGAGAACCAGAACTACAAGCCTTAGATTTGGGAAATGGGAGAATTGAGATGGATACAGCCACATTCATGTATATAACCAATAATTATATGTCCAATCAAAAACCTCAGTTCAAAGGGGGATCAAAGATAACTTGTTATAGATGTGGGGGAGAACATTTCATTAGAGACTGTCCACAACCTCCTACATTAAGAATAGAGGGAGCCTATTGTAAGGATTGTGGCAGGGAACATTTAATAAAGGACTGTCCAAGAAATCCTCAAAAACAACAAAACACATCTAATAACATACCACTGAAAACAGTCAACATCATGGAGCAAGAAGAATTGAGTGACATTGACCAAGTGAATATAAATGCTATAACAAGGGCACAAGCTAAACAACAAGAAACAACAAAGGAACAAAATGAAGGATCAGTTTCAAAGGTGAAGAAAAATAGACAAAAAGGGAAATGGGAAAGGAAAAAAAGAATGGGTAAAAATTTGGAAGAGGAGAATAGGGAACAGTCAAACAGTACTCCCTCTCAAAAGACACAAACCCAGTCAGAGATAAGAAATTCACAAAGTCTAGATACCTTCATAAAAGCATACAAGGGAAGAATTCAAGAGGGACCAAGTCCTACAGATCATGTAATGGCTTATCCTATGCCAGACTTAGAACATGAAAGGATGCAGAAGTGTAAACAAATCATACAGGAAGCACAACTCAAACTGGGGGAAGTAGACAATTCTCAAAAAAAAATTGAGGAATCTGAGGCAATAAGAACAAGAGGAAATATTAATAAGGAAGAAAACCCACAAATAACATTCCAGGTGAATATAGATAAACAATGTACAATTCTATATCACACCACATTGGAGGAATTGATAAAACATAATCCTCACTTACAAAACAAAATTGAAAAAATGGGAAACAATACCAGAAAGTCTTCATCCACAACTGCAGGAATTGGAAGAATTGTGGTATATTCCCATTGATAAGATAGGAGGATATTGTGAAGGAGAAGAGGAAAACTCAACCCTAAAAATGTTGGTGCATTTTGCCCAAGCCTACATGCTTGATATGCTTGATATTATCCTCATTTGTAAGTCACATGAGTAGTCATGTGAACACCTCTTGTAAAAGAGTACATTTTATCTCTTGTAAATGGAAAAAGAAAAAAGTAAAAGGATGGCTTACCTCATCCATGATGTAAAAGCAAATTCGTGGCTCCAACTACCAAAATCACGAATTTTTGAGCTGAGGGAATCTCTCCTAACTTTGGGGATCACTTTTAGGTGGAGCCATTCGAATTCGAATTCAAAACTCCCTCCAAGAATTGCTATAAAAGGAGCAAGAAGGAAGAGGCGATTAGCAAGCCTTGTACGTGACCACTTCATGTCATTTTGTAGAGATTGAAGAGCTTACTCCATAGCTCTATCATTCTACTCCCATTGTGCAAAGATTCATTGCCAATGTGGTTGTAATCATATGTGAATCTATACATTTATTATCATCTACCTCTCTGTTTTGTTCTCTGCTATACTCACTCAGAGCAGTAACTTCAGAAGGTCATATCTCGAGTTTTACTGAACCTTTTTCAGTGTTTTAAAGTGCGTTGGATATCTCTCACTGTCTAGTTTCTACCTTTAAATTTTCAAGGTCATTGGATTTATACTTTTGGAGATATCTGCATTTTACTGCTTACTGGTCTATCTCTGCAGAGCCCCGAGAATTGTGGGAATGTTCCAGAACTTGATGAAACTTGTTCTCAGTGCTCAGTCCATCATTTGAAGTGTTTTAACTTGGAATAGGAAGCTTGCTAAGTCTATTTGCTATGCCCAAAAGGAATTTTTCTAATTCCTTCCAGGTTGAGAGCACTGTTCATTTTTTCCAGCAGGTGTATGTCCAAAAATAGCAAGTTTTGGGAGCTAGTCATTTCGCAACTTGTCGGTCTTGACTTAAACTTTTGGGATACATGTTCCAAAGTACTTGGCTGATATTTTGGTGGATTTAGGAAGCTCAAAGGGTCTACTAATCAACTCTGAAGTCTCAGTTGGCTGGTGTGAAGCTGGTTGTAGCGGCACCTACTCATCTTTGGATTGCATCCACCATCTCTCTTCACAGTGGTATCAGAGCATAGTCAAGCAACATGGGAGATGGATTTCCATCAACAATTGACAAATTGGATCGAAACAACTATCCGGCATGGTCTCTAAGGATGGAGGCTTACCTTCAAGGGAGGAATCTATATGGATTCATATCCGGAGATGAAGCAATGCCAACCATGAGGAACAAAGGGCAACCATCACATGAAGAAGTGGAAGGACTTTCGAATTGGTGTTCGAAGGATGCACTTGCAAGGTCCTATATTCTAAACTCAATCTCTGATTTTCTTTTACCTCATGTCAAGGGATGCAAGACATCAAGAGAAACCTGGAATGCACTTGCTTCTTTCTTCTCTTCCAACACTCGAGCAAGGAAGAACCAATTGTGGATGGAGTTCACAACAATGAAGAAAAGCCCGAAGCAAAATGTGACTGATTATGTCACAAAGATGAAGGAGATTTCCGACCAACTTGGAAGCATTGGAGAGGTAATTGAAGAGGAGCAAATCATAAGACAAATCATGAATGGAATCAAAGCAGACGACAAGTGGGAGTCATTCACAACAGCCATGGATTTATACATGGATATGCATGTACCCGACCTCAACACACTCATGGGCCAACTCTTCACTCATGAAGCAAAGATTAGCAAAGGTGGTGAGTCCTCAAAAGGTAATCAAACTTCTGCCTTATATTCTGATAAAGCTAAGGTCAAGGACAAGTCAAAGAATAGAAAGAATGAAGATGAAGGAAGCTCTTTCCAAGCAAACTTTGCAGGTAGAGGACGAGCTAGAGGAAGAGGCAGAAGTGGAAAGCAAGGCAGGGGGAGATTCCAATCATCTCAACCTTGCAACATATGTGGCTTATCTAACCATACTACTGAAGAATGTTTCAGGAACCCGAGGAACTCAAGAGGAAGAGGATTCAATAGAGGTGGCTATGGATCAAATAGAGGCAGGTACAATGGAGGCTACAACAACAACTACTACAACAACAATTACAACAACAACAACAACTATCAAAGTGGCCATAGAGGAAGAAGAGATTACAATAACTATGCAGAGGACCAAAGTCAAGAAGATTCATTATTGATTATGAATCTATCAACGAAGAAGGGTAAGGATGATGATCACATATTTTACATTGATTCGGGATGCTCGAACCATGTAGCAGGAAATGTGGCTTTACTTTCTGATTTGGAAGATCCTCATAACAAGCATGAAGTGCAGACAGGAGATGACACAAAGCACTCAGTGGAGAAGATAGGTAATGTGAAGACATCAGATGGGAATATGAACCTCTTAAGCAAAGTCTTGTATGTCCCTACAATTACCAAAAATTTAATAAGTGTTGGACAGATTGTTGAAAAAGGATTGCAGGTTAGATTCAATCGATTTGGAGCATATGTTGAAGACCCAAGGCAAGGCTTTCGAAGGATTGCCAAAGGAGAAAAGACAGGAAGGCTTTTCACTTTTGAAGTGGAAGATACAAAGAACATAGCTTTGTTTAGCTATGGATCTCAAACTCTAACAGAGTTGGAGATATGGCACAAAAGGCTTGCTCACATTGGTGAGAGGACACTCAAACAGATTTGCAGGGACCAAAGTGTACTTGGTTTGCCTAATATCACAAGGCAACACATGATTTATAAGTGTGAAGCTTGTCAACTCGGCAAGGCTCATAGACAACCTTTCAATAAGAAAGGATATATGTATCAAAATCCTTTGGATCTAGTGCACACGGATGTGTGGGGTCCAAGTAAGGAGCCATCTATATCAGGCTCAAGATATTATGTGTCTTTCATAGATGATTGTAGCAGGTGGACCATTCTGTTTTTCATGAAGCACAAGGATGAAGTGTTTAATTGCTTTAAGAAGTATATTGCTCTTGTTGAAAACCAAACAGGTAGGACTTTGAAACGACTCAGATCAGATGGTGGAGGAGAATACTTCTCTTTTGAATTTGATGCCTTCTTGCATGAAAGAGGCATTAAAAGGGAAGTCACTACAAGGTATACACCCGAACTCAATGGTGTAGCAGAGAGGAGGAACAGAGCTATTGTCGAAGCTGCAAGGTCCATGCTCAATGAAAAGGGATTGCCGAACTACCTATGGGCAGAGGCTGTGTCGACAGCCACATATCTCATAAATAGACTTCCATCTAAGTCACTAGATGGAACCACTCCATATGAAGTGTGGAATGGAAGAAGACCTAGTCTAGAGCATTGTAAAATCTTTGGATGCTTAGCCTATGCTCACATTCCTTCTCAAGTAAGAGGGAAATTGGATCCCAAGGCAGAGAAGTGTGTATTCATTGGTTATGATCAAAACCAAAAAGGATATAGATTGTACAATCCAACCAATAAAGGATTTTCTGTGAGTAGAGATGTAATTTTTGATGAAAACAAATCATGGTTTGATGATGACAGGAAAGTGAAGCTGCCATATGACTTGGATGAAGATTTTCCATCACTTCAACCAAAGGAGCCAAAGCAGATTGAAGAAAGTGATTCGGAGATTGACCTAGAAGACTTGGAAAGACTAAAGCTATGGAAGAACAAAGGTAAAGCAAAGATGCAGGATGCTACATATGGACCCGAGAGCTCACATCAACCACTTAGAAGGTCTTCGAGGGAGAAGAAGAAACCAGAGAGGTTTGGTTATGATACTTCTTTGGTCACCAAGCACTCAATCTACATTGCAAAGGATTCAACCAATGAAGAACCTACCACATTTGAAGAAGCACAAAGCAAGAAAGCTTGGAGAGATGCAATGGATGAAGAAATGGAAGCCTTGAAGGAGAATGACACTTGGGAGCTTGTACCTAACAAGCCATCTATGAAGATAATCGGATCTCGATGGATATACAAAATCAAGAAGAATCCAGATGGAAGTATAAATAGACACAAAGCAAGGTTAGTTGCTAAAGGGTTTGCTCAAACCCATGGTATTGATTATGAGGAGACTTTCTCTCCTGTTGCAAAAATGCCTACAATTAGGGTTCTCATTAGTCTTGCTGCATCTAGAAATTGGAATCTTTATCAACTTGATGTAAAGAATGCTTTCTTGAATGGATGGATTTCTGAGGAAGTGTATATGGCACAACCTCCTGGATATGAGGATGCACATCATCCTAACTATGTATGCAAACTAAAGAAAGCTTTGTATGGATTGAAGCAAGCTCCAAGAGCTTGGAATTTCAGATTGGTTACTTATTTGCAGGACCAAGGATTCAAAGCTAGCAAGGCGGATACCTCTTTGTTCATAAAGAGGAATGGATCTGAAGTGATCTATTTATGTGTGTATGTTGATGATATTATTATCACAGGCAATGATCTTGAAGGAATCAAACAGGTAAAGAGTCAAATGAAGGAGGAGTTCAAAATAAGTGACCTCGGACCACTCACTTATTTTCTTGGATTGGAGTTGATCTACACAGATTCAGGTATATACATCACACAAAGGAAGTATGTCCATGACATGCTCGTCAAGTTCAAGATGGAAAATACCAAGTGTGCAGGTACACCTATGGAGCAAAATCATAAGCTTAGTGCTTATGAAGGAGAGCCAATTGAAGACATCACAAGCTATCAAAGCTTGGTTGGAAGTTTGAACTATGCAACACTCACAAGGGTGGATATATGCTATAGTGTTAGCATATTGAGTCAGTTTATGCATAAGCCGAGAAGACCACATATGGAAGCGGCCAAGCGAGTCCTCAAGTACCTAAAGGGGACCATGAATGAAGGTTTGTTCTATTCATATACTTCAGATATTGAGCTAAAGGTCTACTCAGATGCAGATTGGGCCGGATCTAAAGATGATAGAAGAAGCACATCAGGGTATATATCATTTGCAGGTTCAAAAATCATTTCTTGGTCATCGAAGAAGCAACCAACCGTGGCATTATCTTCTACTGAAGCTGAATATAGAGGTTTGGCTAATGCAACTCAAGAAATCATGTGGTTAAAATCTTTGTACACAGATCTTGGACTTCATTCTTCAACACCTCACATTTTTGGTGACAACACAAGCTCACTACATCTAGCAGCTAATCCGGTATACCATGCTAGAACCAAGCATATTGAAGTCCACTACCATTATGTAAGGGAGAAGCTAATGAGCAAGGATATTCAACTATCCTACGTCTCTACAGATATGCAATGTGCAGACATGTTGACGAAAGCTCTTGATGGTACGAAATTAAGTAGATTCAAGTTGATGATTGGTTTGCAGGAAATCAAGGACAATTGAAGACTTATTTGGAGGCCAAGCATGTTAGGCTTGAGGGGGAGCTGTTGGTGCATTTTGCCCAAGCCTACATGCTTGATATGCTTGATATTATCCTCATTTGTAAGTCACATGAGTAGTCATGTGAACACCTCTTGTAAAAGAGTACATTTTATCTCTTGTAAATGGAAAAAGAAAAAAGTAAAAGGATGGCTTACCTCATCCATGATGTAAAAGCAAATTCGTGGCTCCAACTACCAAAATCACGAATTTTTGAGCTGAGGGAATCTCTCCTAACTTTGGGGATCACTTTTAGGTGGAGCCATTCGAATTCGAATTCAAAACTCCCTCCAAGAATTGCTATAAAAGGAGCAAGAAGGAAGAGGCGATTAGCAAGCCTTGTACGTGACCACTTCATATCATTTTGTAGAGATTGAAGAGCTTACTCCATAGCTCTATCATTCTACTCCCATTGTGCAAAGATTCATTGCCAATGTGGTTGTAATCATATGTGAATCTATACATTTATTATCATCTACCTCTCTGTTTTGTTCTCTGCTATACTCACTCAGAGCAGTAACTTCAAAAGGTCATATCTCGAGTTTTACTGAACCTTTTTCAGTGTTTTAAAGTGTGTTGGATATCTCTCACTGTCTAGTTTCTACCTTTAAATTTTCAAGGTCATTGGATTTATACTTTTGGAGATATCTGCATTTTACTGCTTACTGGTCTATCTCTGCAGAGCCCCGAGAATTGTGGGAATGTTCCAGAACTTGATGAAACTTGTTCTCAGTGCTCAGTCCATCATTTGAAGTGTTTTAACTTGGAATAGGAAGCTTGCTAAGTCTATTTGCTATGCCCAAAAGGAATTTTTCTAATTCCTTCCAGGTTGAGAGCACTGTTCATTTTTTCCAGCAGGTGTATGTCCAAAAATAGCAAGTTTTGGGAGCTAGTCATTTCGCAACTTGTCGGTCTTGACTTAAACTTTTGGGATACATGTTCCAAAGTACTTGGCTGATATTTTGGTGGATTTAGGAAGCTCAAAGGGTCTACTAATCAACTCTGAAGTCTCAGTTGGCTGGTGTGAAGCTGGTTGTAGCGGCACCTACTCATCTTTGGATTGCATCCACCATCTCTCTTCACAAAAAATACAATTTGGTAAAAAACCATGCCAAAGCTATTCTGGATAGTGGATCAGGAGTGGCCATTATGACTAAACAAACTTGGGAGAAATGGGGAAAAAATGAATTAATACCCACCAAAATGAGATTGCAACTTGCAGATGGACACATAGAAAAACCCCTATGAATATGGGAAAAAGTCATTGTGGACATATGTGGAATAGAAATAGAACATACCTTTGCCATAGTTGAATTTCCACAATCCACTTCATATGAAATTATCCTAGGAAGACCATTTATGAGACAAATGGGCATTATTGTGATATATCTCCTCAAGAATGGTATAAAATACATCAAAATCAAGAATTAAGTGAAGAATCAGAGATGGAAGACCAGAATGAAACTAAATCATCACTATGGAAGTGCAATATGATAAGAAACCTCACAAATAGAAAAAGAAGATTGAGAAGAGAAGATTGTGTAGAAGGAAGAACATACCTTTGCCATAGTTGAATTTCCACAATCCACTTCATATGAAATTATCCTAGGAAGACCATTTATGAGACAAATGGGCATTATTGTGATATATCTCCTCAAGAATGGTATAAAATACATCAAAATCAAGAATTAAGTGAAGAATCAGAGATGGAAGACCAGAATGAAACTAAATCATCACTATGGAAGTGCAATATGATAAGAAACCTCACAAATAGAAAAAGAAGATTGAGAAGAGAAGATTGTGTAGAAGGAAGAAAATTACAAGATGAGAGCTATGTACCACAAAAATTCAAACATGAAGAATTTGAGCCTTATGGGTGGAACCAAATTTTGGCTACCATGGATTTGGCCAGTGATGAGTATGTAGGAGTGAATTTCAAAATGAAGAAGGGTATGATGTTTTTCACATTGGAATACAAATGATAAAGGTGTCAAAAACAGAGGAGGACCAGGAAGAGGAAATGATATTAAAAAAAGGGAAAACACAATATTTGGAAGAAGTAAAAGCTGAAGATGCAATAAAAGATAAAATCTCAGGCAAATATAAGAAAAACAAACACAAGGAAATAGGAAAAAACCAAGAGGAAGAGAAAAAGGAGAAAGAAACAAACAAAGATCAACAGTTTGATGTACCAGCAAATTTTAAGACTTATGAAGTAGAAGACAGACTACTTCTAAAAATAAAACCAAAGAGAGAAAAAAAGAAAGGGGAGGCTTATGACAATGAGGAGAAAACTAAAAAGGTCATGATCACTCAGGAAGATGGGGAAGAAAGACATATTGTGGTAGCTGATGACATGACAGAGCAAGAAGAGGAGGCACTAAGAAATTTGGCAAGAAACTATAGGGATGTGTTTGCTTATAGCTACAAGGATTTGAAAGGTATTGATTCTAAAATCTGTGAGCATAAGATTCCTATTACACCTGATGCAAAACCTAGCAAACAGAGACATTACACATTCAATGATAAATACTCTTCTAAAATAAAGGAAGAAATTGACAAGTTGCTAGCTGCCAATTTCATCTATGAGATTGAGTATACAGAATGGATATCTCCTATAGTTGTGGTACCAAAGAAGAATGGGAAACTTAGGGTATGCATTAACTTGAAGAAGGTGAATGCAGCAACTATAAGAGATAGTTACCCATTGCCTATAACAAATCACCTTCTACAAAGAGTTGCAGGAAAGGAGGTTTATAGTTTTTTAGATGGTTTTTCAGGATACAATCAGGTACCAATAGCATTGGAAGACCAACATAAAACTGCCTTTTCCACAGAATGGGGAATTTATGCTTTTAGGGTCATGCCCTTTGGGTTGACTAATGCCACAGCAACTTTTCAAAGATTGATGTGTCATATCTTCAAAGAGTTCCTGAGAGATGTAATGGAAATATATGTGGATGATCTGTGTACTTTTTCATTAAAAAGACAAGATCACTTGCAGGATTTAGAAAATATATTTAGGAAATGCAGAACATACAGAGTATGTTTAAATCCAGAAAAGTGTGTATTCTTTGTAAGACAAGGAAGAATGTTAGGTCACATAGTCTCTAAAAATGGAATTTCAACTGATGAGAAGAAAATAAAGGCCATAGTAGAACTTCCAAGACCAACAAATGTAAAGGAACTTCAAACTTTCATGGGACATTGTGGGTACTATAGAAAATTTGTACACAAGTTTGCTGACATAGCCAAACCCTTATATGCCCTAATTACAAAGTTTGAGTGGACCAAGGAGTGTGACCAAGCTTTTGAAACCCTAAAAACTTGTTTGGTTACAGCCCCAATTCTGAAAACACCCCAGTGGGATAAAATTTTTCATGTTCATGTGGATGCTTCAAATTATGCTTTGGGATGTGTGTTAGCACAACCAATAGAAGGGAGCAAGTTAGATTAACACAACCACTGAGAGGGAAGGGTTGGGAATGATATTTGCTGTGAAAAAATATAGACAATACCTTTTGGCCAACAAGTTTAAGTTCTTTGTGGACCACCAAGCTTTACTATATTTAGTAAACAAACCTTGTCACACTGGTAGAATAGTCAGATGGTTCCTTTTACTGATGGAGTTTGAGTTTGAGGTAGTGATCAGACAAGGAAAAACACATTTGAGAGCAGATCATTTGTCTAGAATCCAGTCTAAAGAACCCAGTTCACCTTTAGATGATGACCTGCCAGATACTTATCTGTTCAAAATAGAAAGTGTTCCTGAGTGGGCCATGACTTTAGTACCTTTGTTAACCATGGGACCTTGCAGAACATTTGGAAACAACACACACTTAGTATTACAAAGCAGAAATTTTATGTTGTTAGCCGGGCACTTGTATCACCTCAACAATACAGGCATTTTGGAATATTGTACTCCAGAAGAGGAGCAACAGGAATATCTGAGAAGAGCTCATTGTTGGAACCCTTGTACTCATGCTTCCAGAATAGTTACCCTAAGTAATCTCAATAGGATGGGAGTACATTGGCCTAATAAGATTCAAGATGTAACAAAATATATTGCTAATTATTGAAAGTGCCAATCATTGCAAGATTCAGAATTCATAACTCTATATTGGTTTTAGAAAAATCCAGAGTGGAGTGAAAATATTATTGAAGAGTTGAAAAGGAAGGAAAAAGGAAAACAAGTAATAGCTGGTGCAGATTCAAAAAATCTACAAGTAATCTCTGAAGAATATCAATTAATAGGAGAACAATTGTATAAGAGAGGGATGGATGGATATTTAAGAATTTGTGTTCCTGAGGATAAATATCTGGAAATGCTGGAAACGGCACATTTTGGAGTGGCAAGTGGACATTTCTCAAGTGATAGAACAACTAAACTTATATTATATTCTGGCTTTTGGTGGCCAACCCTATTTCCTGATGCAAGAACATATTTAAAAAGATGTGATATTTGTCAAAGGGTGAGTCAACCAAATAAGAGAGACAATATGCCATTAGTTCCATTGATTTCAACAAGAGCCTTTAGTAAATGGGGGTTAGATTTCATTGGCCCTATACAACCTCCAGCAAGACAATCACATGCTGAATACATTATAGTGGCTACAGATTACCTGACAAAATGGGCTGAGGCCAAAGCCACAAAAAGAAATGATGCTCATACTACTGCCAGATTCCTTTATGGAAATATCATCACCAGATTTGGACTTCCAATTGAATTGGTAAGTGATAGGGGGACCCATTTTGTAAACCAAATCATAGAAAACATAACTGAATATTTCCTGAATAGTCACAAAAAGTTAGCCCCATATCACCCACAAACCAATGGGTTAGCAGAAAGTACTAATAAAGTACTTTGTACTATACTGTCAAAATTAGTAAACACAAACAGGAATGATTGGGATTTACAACTTAATCATGTCCTGTGGGCTTATAGAGTGGCATACAAAACTGCATTAGGAACTACTCCATTTTATCTGGTATATGGGCAAAATGCAGTTCTACCTATGGAATTCCTCATTCCAACATTAAAAGTGGGTAGTCACTACAATTGGACCGGACATGAATTATCTGAGAGAGTAGTAGAATTGGAAAAACTGGGAGCTTCTAGACTCCAAGCTATTATGAGTATATATGTGGACAAGAAAAGACAAAAAGCCTATCATGATGTTCACATAAAAGAAAAAGATCTACAAGAAGGAGATCTAGTTTTGGCTTACACAGTCAAAGAACATCAAAAAATGTTTCAGAAAAAAGGACATGGGCCATATATTATACATCAGATAAGTAACAGTGGAGCAATTCAGTTAGCTAACATAGATGGAGAGATCATGCCAAATTTTATAAGTGGATGTAGAGTTAAAAGATATGATCTTCCATTAACTACTTCTGAATGGAGAAGATTACAACAAGCTCAAAATCGGAAAAAAGAAGAAGAAAACATTAGAAAAGAGGCTCAACAGGAAGCAAAGGAAAGGATAAGAAAAATCAAAGATCATAGGGAAGTCTGTTTGTGTGAAACATCACTGAAAGAAAAAGAACATTTGCCTGTTATAACAATGCATTTTCAGGATGAAAAAATCAAAGTTTTGATAGATTCAGGAGCACAGGTAAATCTGATCAGTTCAACTTTGTTGAATAAATTCAATCTAAAAAGAACTAAAAGCAGAATTTTTATCAAAACTTTGGAGGGACAAATGATACAAAGCATGTCTTCACTGTCTATTAAAGTTAGGTTCAATGATGAATATATGAAAATAGATTGTGAAGAATGGCCAGATCATTTGATGACTGAAAAATTGATTCTGGGACAACCATGGCTCCAAAAAGGTAAAGTGATTTTGGATTTTGAAAAAATGAAGCTTAAGTTGACAATAAATGACAAAAGGTTTTTAATCTTTTTATTGAGTAATGAAGAACCGGAAGATCAACAGGATATTCATGACTCAGACATGGAAGGATTTACTTTTTCAATGGAAGACATAGAGACATTACCAATACAAATACTAAATGATCAAGCTTCATTTGATCAAAACCTGCAAAAACTTGAAAGAGCAAAGGAGGATGGACACACAGGAGCAAGGTGGCAACCATGGTACAATCTAAAGCATCAAAGCATTAGAACAAGAAGGATATGGAAACAAAGCATACCTAAGGTCTGCTCATCAAAACAAAATTCCAGAACAAAATGGATATGGAGGCCAATACATTCTAAAAACTGCTTATCTGAAGGAGATGGATTTCTTCCTGAAACAAGGGCAACTAAGGTTAAATATTATTGGGTAAAGAAATCAAAGTTGATTCAATGGAAAAAAGACCATCTATATTTTATCTAAATTTAGAATTTTTTTAGAATCAGATCAGAAGGTTGGGAAAAAGAAAATCATAGCATATTGAGAATTAGGACAAAATATTCTACCTTATCCTTTTTCTAAAAAGAGAATTAGGAGGGGAAGAAAAGAAATAGAAGGAGTTATTAAAAAAAAAAGAGAGAAAAAGAAATAGAAGAAATTATAAAAAAAAAAGAGAGAAAAAGAGAAAATAGAGAAATCATAGAAAGAGAAAAATTATCTATTTTTCCTTTTGTAAGTTCTATAGCACAAAGCAAGATATAGGTAGAGGGGTAGCAGGTTTCTATTTATAATTTTGTATTTTTTATTCTATTTTTATATATATGATTTTTTATTTTTATTTCCTCATTTTCTTATTCTAAACATCTTCTTCTTGGATAAGAGCTGTCTAAAGAAGGGAGTGCACTAGACATCTTGCTACACATGTAATGATCACTTTAATTGAGTTCTTTTAAAAGAAGTCAGAATTTAATTGGAAGTTTATTTTCATTCTTCTATCAATTCATTTCAAAATAAATATCATTCTTGATTTCTTGTGACTCATGTGGGTGGAGTTCTTTTTTCTTTTGTGTGATGATATATTTTATCCAGAATGATGAATCCAAAGGAGTTGCCAATTCATGATTTCAAAGCAGAATCAGTCACTCTATCTAGAGGACACTGGTTCCTGGATAGTGAAGCTGTGGTAGAGAAGGTGGACCTGGAGTCAGATGAAGAGCCAGAGATTCCAGAAGCAGAAAAGGTGGTTAAGGAGCTCAAAGAAACATTGAGTATAATTGGCCAGCATATATTCACAGTGGGAGTAGGGGGTTACAAATATACCATGCTCTGTCAAGAGTTCTACAGATTTCAAAGAGTAGCGGTCAATCAGAAAAGATGGAAGGCAGTAGGGTTACACAAATTGTTGGAGGAACCCATATTTTTTATAGATTTCGAAAGAGTGGCACAGGTAATGAACAGCCTGTTGGAAGTTGGAAAAGGTAATGATGCTTATTTCTGGTGTAAAGTCAAGAACAAAGATATCCAGGAGGTGAATATCAGTATAAAAGCAAAGCATATCAGAGCAGCTCTACAGTTTTACCCAATGGGAACCAAGCTTGATAATAGCTTTGTGAAAAAGAATAAAGAAACATATACAGGATACTCTAAATTTCCTGACTTTAAGGGAAAAGAGAAGGAGGAGTATGCCATCAGGATGTTTTTGCAATACTTTTGCTTTCCAAAACTGCCGAGATATACCATGCCGCACAAATCAGTAACACTGATTATGTTTAACAATAAAGACAGAACTAAGCCTTTTGGAATAATGGATGTATCACAGTACATACATGAACAGCTGAAAGAAGCAGCTAAACATTGGGAACAGAAAAAATATATGAATGGAGCCCAATTTTTAACCAGGATCATATATCATGTATTGGGAATGGAAGATCAGTTGAAGCTGGCTCCAGAAGCACAATATTTCAGAAGCCTTATGACAGGAATCAAGAGTCCTCCTAGGAAAATGTCTGTGAGAGAAGTAGAAGGACAAACCAGCATGAGGGGAGCAAGAATGAAAAGGAAGGTAATCTCAGAGGAAGTGGTCCCTATAAAGAAAAGGAGGTTGGATCCAAGAAAAGTTGAATTGGAGCAGGATGAAGCAACCAAAGAAGAACATGAAGCTGCTCAGAAGCAAGTCCAATCTTCTAATGACCCTCATCCACCTCAGACTAGTAAAGAGCAGTTATATACTTATCTGACTCAAGGAAATAACAAAAGGGCAGCATATGAGGCCCAATATCAAAAGATGCTGGAAGATTATTCTTGCAAGGCAATAGATTGGGTTCAGGAGGAAGTAGAGCATTATGAAGAGCTTCATGATCAGATGATGGCAGCTGAGACAGAGGAAGTATTTGTTAAAAAGGAAGTGGAGCTATTAGCATACTTCAAAGAACTACAAGGACCTCCAGAAACAACAACTACAGTGGTAGCAAAAAGGAAAGTTCAGAAAAAACCTGTACAGAAGAGGAGGCTAACCAAGAAAAGTAAAGGGAAATCAGTAGTTCAATCTGTAACCATAACAGAGCAAGAGGAAGTGACAGTGGGAGAAAAGCAAAAGCAATCTATTGTTGTAGAGGAATCCAGACTGGAAAAAACAGAAATAGTAGGATCCTCACAATTCTCCTCAGACTCTGAAAGTGATATTGAAAATTTTTTGCTAAAAAGTTTGAATTTATCAGTTCCCAGCACACCCAATGTGATCACACAGGCCATTGGAAAAAATAAAACACCAGAAGACATGAGCGGGAAGACACGGGGAAAGCAAGTCCAGGAAGACGCAGCAAAGCAACTCAGTCCTGAAGAAGAAAAGAGGTTGTTGAAAGGTAAAACAGTAATGATGGAGGAGGAGGTTGAAGTGAGAAAAGAGTTCACCTGTGGATTAATAGATTCAGGATTAAAATCAATATGGACAAGACCTTCACCAGAAACCTACTTCAAATTAGATGAAGGAAAAGTAGAAGCAGAAGAAAGAGCACAGATATGCAGTCAAGCCAATAAACAAAAAGATACAGCTCAAGTCAAGGGAATAGAAGAGGAAATAGTAGAAAAAGAGAATGCTCAAGAAGTAGAAGAGGGGATTACAGAGAAAAAGATAAACCAAAGCATAAAAGACATCCTGAATGATTTGAATCATAATGAAGAATTCACAAATACAGAAGATCAAGGACAAGAGGAAGGCTTAGATCTCATGGATATAGATGAGCAAGAGGTAGGACAGAAAGAGCAGACAAGTAATCATCAGACAAAACCTACTGAGGAAACTGAATCAACCCTAGTCTAGGAAAAGGAAGTACAGATAAAAGAAAGACATTTCTTTGAAGAAGAACAACAGGTGATGGAGAACAAGAAGGCAGAAGAAGCAAAGATAACTAAAGATATATCAAGACATGAGGATCAGGAAGAACAGATATTGGAATATGAAGAAGTTGCAGATGAAGAAAAAATAGAAGCGGATAAAAGCCATGAAAAACAGAAAACTCAGGTCATAGAGTATGAGGAAGAAAAAGAAGAGGAAAATGAGTGCAAAGAAAACAAGCAGATAGAAGTCAAACAGATGGAAATAAAAGTTGGATTAGAGAGAATACCTAAAAGTATAAGATCTGCCTGTAAGATCATTATGAGCAACATAGAGCAGTTTAGACCTTCAAGCAGGAACATGATCATTTCAGGAATGGTAGCAGAGTCTGAGTTTGAAAAAGGCAGTAATATCATTAAGGAGCACAAAAGGGAAAAGGAACAAATGACAGAACAATTGAGGATTGTGCAGGAGAAGAATGAAGAACTAACACATAGAATAATTTCTTTGGAAGAATTAGAGGTACAACAACAAAATAAAATCCAATATCTTGAAGGGAAGAGTGCAAAACTAACAGAGCAGAATAATAAACTAGAAATGGATTTGAAGAAGATTGAAGGTAGATACAGAACTTTATAGAGTTCATATCAGATAATGGTTAAAGCAAATGAGGAAATTAATAAGCTGTTGATAGAAGAAGGACAATTGAAGGAAGAAAACAAGGCTGATCAGGTGACACAGGAGGAAAAGGAAGAATTGCACAAAGAAATCATGAGATTACAAACAAAATTGAAGGAAGCCAAAGAGTTGGAGAAACAGGCTAGTACACATGCTGCTACCTCCATGAGGGGTTATAACAAGTTGCATATGGATATGGAAAAAGAAAGAAGTGATTCGTAGTCAAGAATGGAAAAGGAAAGAAGTGAATGGATAGCAGAAAGAGAGATATGGGCAACTCAAAATAGAAGTTTGATGATGACAATAGAAGAGCTACAGAAAAAGCTGGAAAAACCACAAGCTTAGGAAGAAGCACAGATAGAGACTACATATACAGAAGATTATGAAGTGGGAAATGATGACAGAAATCAACATGGCAGTGAACCAGAAATTAGAAAACCAGAAGAAGAATATTCAGAGGAATTTGTCCAGAAATTGTTGACAAACAGAGAATCCAGAATGGATTTCATTAGAAAAATGCATGATGAATATGAGGACCAGATTGTCACATTTGCTTTAAATAAGGGGATAAATCTTGATCAACATCATTGGGCTGCAGATGGACTGGGCATACCTTTGTGCATGATCATGGAGAGTATAAAAAACTATCAGTTGGCAAGAGTTGGATTACCTTCAAATAAATATCTAGAGTATGAAGAAGATATCAATGTGACCAAAGAGTTATTTGAAAAGGCCAATCCAAAATGGAGGAATAGATGGTTGGATGCAAATAAAGAGTGCAAGAAAATATGGAAGGAAGCACCTATTCAGTTGAAAATTAATCCATCATACTGCCCAGTAGCAAGGAGAAGAGAGTGGACAGTTTTTTGGGAAAGGAGGAAAGAAGGACAAATCCCACCGAAATGGTTGACTTTTCCAAAGTTAGCAGGACCAAAGGCAGGAACATGACCTACAAAAAAATATATGGTGGATACAACTGATCTGTCATAGCCACATACAAAGATTTTAATGACCCAGCATGTATTTTACTGATCAGAGTAATGAGACTCATTCTGGCTTGTATAGAGACGTATACAGATACAGACATTAGAATCTTAAATTACATTGGTTTCAATTCTCCTACTGATGCATTATTGTTTGATCTCAGTGAAACACCTGATAGAATATGTTTGATGGCATATTACAGCAGAATAATATTTTTGGGCAGTTAATATCTACAAATTTTCAAAGATGCATTTGATTATGGGTTTTTTGAAAGAGAATCAGAGATATTTGGAAACTTGTCTATAGTCACAAAGTCTTGACTCACTGCCTATGAAGCTGCCTACACAGAATACTTGAAAAAGGATGTAATTGATAAGCCAGAAGCTGCAATACAGTGGAGGAAAGCACTGTTTGAAATGGTAAACAACTTGAATGTTACTGAAAGGAGACGCCATGATTTACTGTCACAGGTCTATCAAAGAAAGAAGAAGTGAAGAAAGCATTTGGAATATATGAGCAGGAATGTCTTTTGTCAGGAGCCAAAAGGTCTAGGAGGGGAAGAATGTTAGAAGAAGTATTTTTTGGAGTACTTTTGATGAAAAATAATTGTAAAATGCCAAAAACTTGTAAAAATATTTATGCAACTGATGTAAAAATAAGGAAGAGTCTTCCTTATGTAAAGTAGAATCTTATGT
Source organism: Ceratopteris richardii (assembly GCA_020310875.1). Taxonomy (NCBI): domain Eukaryota; kingdom Viridiplantae; phylum Streptophyta; class Polypodiopsida; order Polypodiales; family Pteridaceae; genus Ceratopteris; species Ceratopteris richardii. The sequence continues at coordinate 24,639,591 of CM035430.1, forward strand.
AATTTTTCTAGAATTTTTGGAAACTCCTAGATAGCATATTTTTAGAATAAAAGAGGAAAGGACCAAAATTCAAGTGTGAAAAGGGACACTTGAAAATGTATAAAAGACAATTTCCTCTATTATGAGAGGGTTGGTTAGTTGTATTACATGCTATCCAAGCAAATAGAGAGAGTTTCCTGCAGAAAATCGTGTTTCTCCCTTTTGTGTGATTTCTTTGATTAGTTGAAGTCTATTCTATGTGTATCCATGGAGATTTGTGAGCTTCTATTGTGAGTTTCTGATGAATGTGTATGAAGAGAGCTAATTACTGACATAATGAGTGAGAAACTGATGAAGAATGATGTTGGAGATGAAAATCGTCTGATTTTTACAGAATCATGATTGTCTCATCTGAAGGTTACAGGTATCATTTTTGAGTTTTGACTTCATGGTTGTATTCTGTTGAGGAAGTAGGAGCGACCAAGGCATTTGAGGAAGCCCTCTTGTATGTATCCAAGCAATAAAAACCATTGCATAATATACCAGACATCACAATAATATCACCATTGCTGAAATCATGAACGATACACTTATCATCAACAAAGTGTACATCAAGCCCACTTTGGCAATCAAAGGAACTGAAATTAAGTTCTTCTTTATATCGGGTACATAAAATGATTTTTTCAACAGAATCAAACCTCTGTTTGTAGTCGTAAACTCAATTTATCCTACTCCAATGATAAGGTAAGAGGCATTGTTTGCACACATCACATGTCCTCCTTTGGGCGCATCTTTCAAAGATTCAAAAAACCTTTTGCATGAAGTTATGTGCTTTGAAGCACCACTATCAAAGAACTAATCCAAATCAGCCTCACTCACAACCATACATTTAGAATGTAACGATGCATCATAATGAGATGTAACAAAACATGCCCAAAAATCTTGAGCCATATTGGCTTCATCATTCTTTGCGTTTGAATAATTTTTGACAATAGAGGTCAAAAATTCCTTCTTCTTTTGATTATGCTTAGACAAGCTTTCTACACATCAATAGTATGACCAACATTTCGGCAATATTTGCATATCTTCTTCTTTTGAAATTTAAAATCATTAGAGGAATGAATGGAAGAGGAAAGTTGAGTCTTTGCTTTTGATGAACGCAAATCTAAACCATACTTTCTTCTTGCTTTTTGTATATATATATATATATATATATATATATATATATATATATATATATATATATATATATGTATGTGTATGTGTGTGTATATATACATACATACACACACACACACACACACACACACACACATATATATATATATATATATATATATATATATATATATATATATATATATATATATATATATATATATATATATATATATATATATATATATATGTGTGTGTGTGTGTGTGTGTGTGTGTGTGTGTGTATGAGTGATGCATGTGGAATAATCTCATCTATGTTTTCCAATTGCTTTTTCAAGTTCTTGATGTGTATCACATACATTTCCATGTACTCATTTTCAGCCATATATACATCTTCAAGTTGCTTCCTCAAATATGCAATATGTGCTTCATTACACACGACATACAAAGAAGCAAGAGTCTCCCATGCCTGTATTAATGTAGAACATGATCGAATGTGTGGAACTATATGACACTTCACAAAAAAGCATAATGAATGCACGAGCTTGAGAATCTTTACCATCCCATCTAAATTTCTCCTGTGTAGGTTGAGGAGTAACCACTATACTTGAAGAAGAAGCTCCATATGTGACATTAGATTGTGAAGTACAAGAACCTGAGGATCTTTAATCTACATCTACCACTATGTTCCGTAGTCGTTTTGCAACAAGAACATATTTCATCATGTACAAACACACTAGGTAGTTGGTCCCATCAAGGTTACCTTTAGCTTGAAGCATGCCAAATAAGTCATTACTGCTGGCCGTTTCACTAAAGTACAATAGGTGACAAGATCTTCACTTCAATGAAAGGTGAAATGAATGTTGAGTTTTTAGCTCACAATCCGTCACTAAGATGGAAATTTTGACTATACAAATGGCTATGAAATGGGGGTAAAACTTGGGTCCAGTAGGTCAAAATGATTTATGGCTTTTGGAAATCAATGTTTTATGATCCAAAGTGGATTTTCATTGTTAAAGTGTACATGCACCACAATGCCAAAAACTAGAATTTGAGAAGAGGCTGAACTTGCTATGATACCATTGTTGGATGTTTGCAGAAGCATGAGAGACACACAAGAAGCACACACAAAGAGCAAAAATACAACAACAGAGATAGAGGAGACGGTTGGTTCTATTGATGATGAACAGAATCAAAGTAAGAGTTGAATAATATCCCTAAGTATACCATTGACATATATCAATGTAACCACTATGTATCAAAGAAATGAAAGAAAATACATGTCATCCTTGATCATCACATGTTGAGCTTGATATCTCAACACTCAACCTCATGTTCATCTTCATGTCTTGTCATCCAAACATCTTTTGAAACTTCTTTAGCTTCTCTGCTCAAAGTGCTTTAGTGAAACTATCAACAACTTGCTTATCTCTCCTTACATAAACAAGATCAATATCACCTGCTATTACCTTGTCCTTGATGAAGTGATAATGTACCTCGATATACTTTTTTCTAGCATGAAAATCAAGATTTTATGCTAACTATATGCTCCTAAGATTATCACAATAAATAATGATAGGTTTTTGACTTTTACACCTAAACCTGCAAGTCGTATCTCTAGCCATAACACCTCACATCCTTCCATTGGAACACCTCTATACTCAGCCTTTGTACTCAACAAAGCAACCATGGACTATTTCTTACTTCTCCATGTAATAGCAACACTCCCAAGTGAGAATAGAAAGCCACTAGTAGATCTTCTATCTCCAACACCACTAACTCTACATCAGTGTTTCCATGAACCTGTGACTTTACACTAGCTTCATAAAACAATGCATAATCCAAAGTAGCACTCACATGATGTAGAGTGCATCTCAAAGCATCTAAGTGTATTTTCTTGGGAATCTATATAAATTGACTCTCAAGTCCCATAGTCTAGCTTAGATGAGGCCTTGTAATTCTCAGATATATCAAGCTTCCTACATTTTTTTTGTACATAGCAGCATTTTCCAATGCCTTACATGAGGTAGCATCCAACTTCAAATACTGACTTACAATCAACCATACCATACTTTTGTAGCATACTCAATGCATATTGCCTTTGGGACAATCATATACATATTTCTATATGTATAAACTCAATGTCCAAAAAGTAAACACACCAATATATTTCATGTCAAATTCGTGCATAGGAGGTTTCTTTATCTCTTTTAAGTATTTTTTCATTATCACCACCTACAACCAAGTCATCAACATAAATAGACACAGGTGTGATGCCATCATCAGCCTTATTTGCATATAATGAATGATCTTAATCACACATAGAAAATCCAATGGAGGTTAAATAATTTGAAATCCTTGCATGCCAAGCACAAGGGGTTTGTTTAAGCCCATACATAGTCTTTTCAAGCCTGTGAACATAATCAAGATGCTTTGAATCCTCATACCCTTATGGCTGGTCCATATATATTTCTTCCTATAACTCATCATGTAAGAAAGTGTTCTCCAAATCCATCTGATGTGAGATTCATCCTTTTGCTTTATGCCTACTTATGCTAACATTAGCATTATGCTTTACCTTGGGTTTGCAACAATGGAACCAACTTCCCTATTTATTTCCATGAAGTGCAACCATCTCCTCATCCATAGCTTTCTCCCAACCTGCATTTCCAATCACATCTTCAAAAGAAAAAGGTTCAACATTCTGTATTACCTTGGTCATGTAGGCACAATGATGATCCATGTAGCTATCATATGTTAATCATTGCATTGAATTCCACATCCTCATAGATCTTCCTGTTCAATGAATTTGCTGGACTCAAATTTCCATGCAATCTTCCACTCCACAATTTTGAGCTGGAACTATTTTTGGGGTGACATATTAGGTCCACTTATAACTTGAGATTGCATGCACTTGAAGTCTCAACATTTTCTTTGTCATTTGAGTCAATATTTTCTCGGACCTATAGGTCAAGGGGATAGCCCCCCCCCCCCCCCCTAGAAGGGGGCTATGTGCTCCCCCCATTGAGGTTCTATGAGGAAACCATGCGGTGCTACAAGGCATTTATTTTCACCGTGAATGGCAACCCAATGGCCGAGAAGTTTATGCCCTACCTTATCTAATGGCTAGGCTCACAAAGATCATATATTAACATTAATGTCACACATAGAACTCATCTAAATTGGAAGTCCAGGCTCTCACAATGGCTTCTCCTCATAATGGGGGCGTTAGAACTTAGAGCACCATGGATAACTTGTGGTCACTTGAGGGTGGGGTATTGAGTATATCTAACAAAAGCATGTATGATGCTATACAAGAAATAAGGAAAGAGCATGTAGCTTTCCCATGTCCCAAACTAAAAACCTATTAGCATTCAGATGAACATATTGATGACATAGAATTCCAAGTCCAAAAGAGAATCAATGCACACTACAAGTGATGCCAAAAGTTAGAGAGTACTTGAGATACCTAAGAACTTGCATTCCAACTTTCCAACGATTCATTTGAGGCTGATTTGAGAGCATTTTTAAATCATCAATTATGAAACTAATATGAGGTTTGATGTTACACAAGTAGATGATACTACCTACAAGATTTTGGTATGACTTCATCTCTACAGGTGATGATGTATCCTCCAAGATAACCTAATATTTACCTCCATCCATGTATATGTGACCTTCCACTCTATCATCCCAAATGCCTTCCAAATATCTCACGGGTAATTTTGTTAGAAAGAAATATTTTTCTTGTTTGTGCCAAACTCCAATTCCCAAATAGTAATGCAAGATCCCTAAGTCAATGATTGCAAAATCAACACCTAAAGCATTTTGGATTTTGTTGACCATGTATTTATAGTCACATGTGATGAAGAGGTCTTATAGATAGAGTACAATGATATACTTGCCATAATTTTCATAAGTGTAGAAATTTGCACAAGGAGGACATCTTTTGGAATTCTAAATTTGAAACACTCAATCTATCAGCTAGTAACAAGCTTTCGGGGCTTGTTTTACCCCATAGAGTGCCTTCTTCAATTGTGACACTTTAGTTTTTGAATGGGGGCCTCAAATTGTGGTGGTCAAGCCACTCACACCTCATCTTTGAGGTCAACATTCAAAAATGTAGACTTGATATCAAACTAGCCACTTCTTATGTGTAACCATAACAAACACTATTGGAATCATAGTCCTTCTAATTGTCAGGACAAAAGAATCTTCAAAGTCAAATCCTCCACTTTCATATATCCTTGTGCAAGTTATGAAGACTTATTTTTTCAAGACTACCATAAAAATTATATTTTACTTTTTATAAGCATTTGATGCCAATAATCTTGATCTTTTATGGTTCATATACCAGGTCACTCTTCCATTCTTCATAATGCTATCATACTCGGCTTAAATTTCTTCTTTTCACCATGGATTTTCCAATGCATCTTCCACATTGGCTGGATCTTTGACCCCTCCATAATCTCCGCTATCAAAGACATGTTGACTATGTTTTCAAATGCCCTTCTTTTCTCCACTATCCTTGATAACTATCTAAGTCCATATGGATAATTTTCAATAAGATTGGGCATACAATTCAAAATGTCATAAAGTTGGTTCACTCACCATCCAATCACTTCTTCAGTGGAGTCACAGTAGGTTGGATTTTTGATTCCTCATCATCATCAGATGATGCTTCCTTTTCTCTAGCTTGATAGATAGAGCCTAGGTCAGGTTCATTGTGGATTATCTCCTTGTTCGATGATAAAGTAGAGTTCCCTTGATCCTCCTCCATTGTATGTGGCTTTTATTTGAGCACCACATCATGGATTTCTAGTACCTTCCTTAACTTTGGGTCATATTACCAATAAGCCTTTTGTTCCTCACTATAAACTAGGAAAATACACTTTTTGCTCTTTGGTTGTAGCTTGTGTCTATCTTGATCCGCCACATGAACATAACACTCACATCAAAATGTTCTAAAACAAAAAAATAAGGGTTTTTTTTACAAAAATAAACCTCTAGTGGTGTCTTTCTATTGAGTGCTTTAGTGTGTATTTGGTTAAGAATGTAGATTAGAGTATTTACTATCTCTATGCAAAAGCAGTTAGGATGATCTTTACTCTTCAACATACATCCAGCCATTTCTTGAATGATTTGATTTAGACATTAAAAAACAACATTTTATTATGATCATGTGGTGTAATAAATTTACTTATTATCACCTTTTCCTTGCAAAAATATTCAAACACTTTTAAAGTAAATTCACAACTTCCATCTCTCTAAAGCTTCTTCACTTGCTTCCCCATTTTAGTTTCTATAAATTTTAGCCATTCTTAAATTTACCAAAGGCTTGAGCCTTATCATGAAGAAAATACACCCACATCCTTCTATTGAAACTATCGATAATTAAGATGAATTAGAAAGGTCCCCACAAGGCTTGAGTAGAAATCTTACCACACAATCTTACATGTACCAACTCTAGAGAAGATTTCACTTTACTCTCACTATCTTATGGTAATGCATATTGTTGTCACTTGTGAATCATATAAGGTTCTCAGGGTTCCTTTAATTTGGTGATAGCAACCATGCCTTTGATGTGCATCTCCTTGAACATACATATCCAATATGCTGGAGCCTCTCATGCCAAAGTTGACTTGTGGATGCAACTGCAATGGTTGTTAGCACATTGAGCTCATATAGTTTTCTCCTCATCCTTCTTCCTTTACCTATACCTTTTCCACAACTATCTATAATTTTAGCCTCTATTTTGGACAAAGTAACATTATTTCCCAAATCCTTCATAGTAGGTATTGATAGAATATTTCTTTTTATCTTTGAGACATACACCATATATATGATATTCCTAGATTCACGTTTAGAGAAACAAATGAAATCGTACTTGTACCGCATCATTATCAATTAACCAAGAACCATGAGTAGGAGAGGCTTGGATTGAGCACAAAAGAATTAGAAGAGCCAACATCTTGGGAAGTCGCTAAGAATGACTCCAAGTTAGATTCAATCAAGTTTGATGTAGAAACACTAAAGGTTGATGGTGAAACAATATGAATGCATCATCTGAAGCTAGATTCACGAACCAATGAACTTTGTTAGCTGAAAGGTCAATTCAGAAGTGTATAGATAGCATATTATAGAGAATTTTCTTCAATTCAAATAGTATACAGGGATGGTAGATCCATCATAGATCTGGAGCAGAGGAAGGTGAAGATCTTCAAATAGACAAGAGAAACACTAAAGGTTGATGGTAGAACTATATGATTGCATCATCTAAAGCTAGATAGTTATCAAGAATCACTCATCTTTGTTAGTTGAAATGTCAATTAAAAAATGTATAGATAGCATATTATATAGATATTTGTGAGTTCATATAGTATACAAACTTAGATCCATCACAGATCTAGAGTGAAGGAAGTCATAGATCTTCCGATATATAAGGGAAACACTTAAGGTTGATGGCAAAACTATACGGATGGATCATCTCAAGCTAGATAATTTTCAAGGATTGCTAAACTTTGTTAGCTAAAAGGTTAATTCACGTGTACAAATAGTAGATTATATAAAGATTTTCTCAATTTAGATAGTATACAAACTTGATAGATCTATCAGAGATCCAGAGCAAAGGAAGGCACATATTTTCATATATATAATGGAGACATTAAATTTTGATGGCATAACAATACATATACATAATCTCAAGATGGATGATTTTCAAGTAGCATTGAACTTTGTCAGTTGAAAGGCTAATTCAAAAGTGTATAGATATAGATTATATAGAGATTTTGTCAATTCGAATAATATACAAACTTGGTGGATCCATTAAATATCTAGAGAAAAAGAAGGCATAGATCTTGAGATACATAAGGGAAACACTAAAGATTGATGGTAGAATATACGGATGCATCATCTAAAGCTGGATAGTTTTCAAATAATGCTCAACTTTTTTAGTTGCAAGGTCAATTCAAAATCATAGAGATGTAAACTTGGTAGATCCATCATAGATCCAGAGCGAAGGAAGGTAGAAATCTTCAAATATAAGGGAAACACTAAAGGATAATGGAAAAACTATACAGATGCATGGTTTTGATAATTTTCAAGCAATGCTAAACTTTGTTAGCTAAAAGGTCAATTCAGAAAAGTATTGATAGTAATTACACAAAGATTTTGTCAATTTGGATAGTATACAGATAGGGAGCAAAGGATGCAGAAATCTTCAGATATATAAGGGAAACTAAAGATTGATGGCAGAACTATTTGGATGCATCATTTGAAGGTGGTTAATTTTCAAGTAATGTTGAATTTTATTAGCTCAACGGTCAATTGAGAAGTTTATAAATAACATATTATACAAAGATTTTGTCAATTCAAATAGTATACAAACTTATCAAATCCATCACATATCTGGAGCAAAAGAAGGGATATATCTTCAAATATAGAAGGGTAAGGAAGGTAAAGATCTTGAGATATGTAAGGAAAACACTAAAGGTTGATGTTAGAACTATATAGATGCATCACCTAAAGCTGGATAATTATGAAGTAGCACTAACCTTTTTAGCCAAAAGATCAATTCAAAGTATCAACATATAGTAGAATATACAAAGATTTTGTTAATTCAAATAATATACAAACTTTGCACATCAATTAGAGATCCGAAGTGAAGGAAGGCACAAATATTCAGATATATAAGGGAAACAAAAGGTTTATGGTAGAACTATATGAATGCATGATCTCAAGCCAAAACATTTTCAAGTAGCACTCAAGTTTATTAGTTGAAAGGTCAATTTAGAAGCGTACAAATAGTAGATTATATAGAGATTTAATCAATTTAGATAGTAAAAAGACTTGGTAGATATATTGCAGATTCAAAGTAAAGGAAGGCGTAGAACTTCAGATATATAAAGGGAACATTAAACTTTGATGGTAGAACAATATGGATTCATCATTTGAAGCTAGATAATTCAAATAGGAGATGATAATAGGCATCCGATGGAGAAGATAAGAAATGTGAAAACTTCAAATGGTAATATGAACCTATTGAGGAAGGTATTGTATGTGCCAACCATCACCAAAAACCTCATAAGTGTACGTCACATTGTTGAAAAAGGATTGCAGGTCAGACTCACAAAGAATGGAGCATTTGTTGAGGATCCACATCAGGGATTCAAGAGAATAGAAAAAGGAGAAAAGTTAGGTAGACTATTTACTTTTGAGCTCCAAGATACTAGGAACATTGCATTGTTCAATTATGGTAGTCAAATCTTATCAGAATTGGAAATTTGGCACATGAGGCTAGCTCATATAGGTGAAAGGTCTTTGAAGATACAAGAAATCATATGCCTCTATATATAGCTCTCTCTAGGGTCTACCTTCTTGGTCAGGCAGTTACTAACCAATGTGTCGGCCATGTAACTGCATGTGCACCAAGTGTCCCGGTTAACTCTAGTTAACTCAAGTGGATGCTTTTAGAACGCTCTTGATCTCTTTGGGAAAAATCCCCATGTATCCCATGGGGATTGAACCCAAGACCTCCTCCTTCACACCCTTGAGACTTAACCATTAAGCTAAGTGCATCACTTGTTCACATGAACTCCTAGTAAGTCTAGACTCAAGATCTTTGGTCATATACATGGGTGACCAAGCGGTGTCCGATTTCGGATCCGTCTAAACCGGCTGGGCCTTTAGATCATAGAATTACTCTATTACATTCTTTCCCCCTTTGAAAAATAGTTTTGTCCTAAAAAATAGAGCTATATAAATACTGTAGGAAACCCTTGAGCCTTATGTTCTAAAATCGAAAGAACATTTTTCATTTGTGATGGGATCCCTACCCAAATGATTCAAAACACCTTCTGGCTTTGCACTTTGATAAATTGGTCAAAGTACAAAATAGTGAATGAATAATATGGGTGGATCTAAAAACATCCCTAGCCACTTCATTGTTTCTCAATGTGCGATCTAGGCACAAACATGTGAAATGGGTGGATTCCAAGTACTAGTTCATTTCTTGGCATCACTCGTGCATGAACATAGTATCTAAGATGGGATTCTTATCCCTATGAAAAATTTGAGATCTCTTGATTCGCTTGAATTTGATTTGGAAAACTTGAAGTTTGTGTTGGCGCAAACATCTAACTTGGATGTTTGTACTATGCTTTTCTTTCAATCAACATTTACTTGATTTTTTTCACCCGACTCGAGGGCTAATTTGTTCTAATGGGCTTGAAAATCCGATGTAAACTACGAGAGAAAGTTTATCATTTACTTTAGGTCAATCATGCTATAAACTTGACCAAGTCAAATTCAAAATCAAAATTATCCAACTTAGGACACATTTCTCAAAAACTTTATCTAAAAGTTCTTGGGAATTGTCAATCTCATGAGCAATTCCTGATTTCCCTTTTCTAGAGTGGATTGAACCCTAGAAAATTATTTATGCTATAACTTGAAGCAAATTCAAATAGATAATTCAACTTAGACTTATCATCTTCTAAAGACTGAAAAGGTTCTTGTACATGAGATTTTTAATTTAGTTACCTAGTTCTAATTGGCTAACCCTCGACTTTTATGAAAAAGAATTAGATACCATGTCTGAGCCAAATCCAAAATATTCAGAAAGCCAAGAGAAAGAACTAAAACTCTATACAACCAGTTCAAACTTCAAAGATACATAAACATGGGAGGATTCAATTTCTAGATGAATCAAGACTTTAACTTCTCAAAGATTTGTTTCAATAAGGTATTGAAGAATTTTTTCTTTCTTTAAGAGAAATGAGTTGGATTGTCAAAAAGATTCAGAGCAAATCTAAAACATCATCCAACCACAAGATACAAGTGTGGTATCCAACATCAGTGTGTCGACCCACAGAGGTTCTATTGATGAGTTTTTTACTCAAATAATGCTTCACGTGAGACTAAGTTCATGTCTATATTCAATCTTTATGACTGCTTACTAGGAATGCAATTCTTGTGCATTTCTTTGAGTCAAAAGATTGAATTTACGAAGTTATACTAGGAACTTTTTTCTTAACTTAGTCAGTCTATTCCTTAGTTGAAAGGATCATTTCAATGTCAAAGTCCTACTTTTTCAAGAATTTATCAAATATTTCTGAATCAACACTTTATCTAGAAGTGTTTCATGATTCAAATAAGAACAAGTATGTGCCTTATTTGAACAAGAAGAACTTAGAAATTACTAAGTTCATATCTTTTGCTTTCTTGATCTTGAACTATTTTGAGAACATTATATTATCCTTCTTGAATTTAAACTTCTCCTTTGAAGTTTTTAATTCCTTTGAGGATCAAATCTGACTTCAAGTTTCATTCTAGGACTAAAAGATAATTATCATCCCATGGTGTGAGGTCTCATACCATCTTTCCTACATCAATATGAGTATAAAATGTGGTGTCCCATACCACCCTATTTTATATTCATATTGATGTGTGAGTGATATTTATCCTAAAGTTTAAACATATCTTGATAGAGTACATTCTCTCTTCAATTCTTTAAAGCATTTTGAAGTTTCAGGCATTACCTCTAGTTTTGTTTCCTTCGCATAATTGTTTCATGATCTTGTGCTTTTCCTTGGAAACATAAAAAACCTCTTTAGAGAACATCCATTCTTATTTAACAGGGTTTTGAAATAAGAACGAGTTATAATTCCAAGTACTTGAATTGTGACAAATTCAAGTCCAATTGTTTATTCTTGACCAATTTTACAACAACAAGATATTTTTACTTCTTGTCTTTAGATTCCTTTCTTATTGATTCTTTAAGTAGCTACCATGGGGACTTATAGGAATCTCTCTATTGCTTGACACGATTGCAGACTCCATACTTGGAATACTTAACTCTGTTTAGACTTCGAACAACTTATTACACACTTTCCATTAGATCAATGAAACTTGAGTGAAAATTCCTAAATTAGCTTAAATGAAACCAACAATATTTTTCTAATCCTCGAAAGAGTTCCTTTTTAAGTTTTTCCATTTTCATAAGACTTTGCATCATTACCAGAGATGCAGTCATGGAAGCTAGCATCCATGAATGTTAAAGTTTGATTGATGCTAAGATTTAGTCACTTCTTTGAGTTTCATCACTCCTTAGGATGAAATCAAAGTGAAAACTTCAAAAACCCTATGGTTTTTACAAATTTGGAATATCTCAACCATCTTTTGAACTTTAAAAATTCAATTAGTTTAAGTTCCATTTGATTTCATTTGATTGCTATTATGTCTTGGGATAGAATCAAATAAAAACATTCCAAATCATCCTACTTGGATGCATCAATTTTTACATGCAAGCTTGTCTTTAGGTTTCTCTAAGATTTTCCTAGACTTAGAGTATCATGGAAGTTTGCAACTAGTTCTATTTTCTTGCTCATCTAAATGCCAAGAAAATTGAATGCTTTACTTACTTTCAACATGCCTACGTTTTTCGAAGTAGGCCCCCTAATGTGTGATACCTAAGTATCACTTTTAGTAAAAAATGAACTAGTTACTTGAGTTGCATAGCAGATAAGAGCTTTGCAACTAACTTTTTCTTTTTCTAATTCTCTAACTTGAGCTAGAAAAGTAGGTAAGGATTAGGAACATTTGTTCAACTACTTAGCAAAACTTTAGCAAAAAACCATGCTTCACCATATGCCAATGCATGTTCTTGCATGAAAATGCACGTGAGTGCGTTCATGTGTTTGCATGTTTTTTTTTATGCACTTAACTTAATTCAAGAAATTCTTGAGCTTGATTTGCATCCAAGCATCCATGCACAAACATTCTACTTGCTGCCTTTAAAAAAGATATAAGCATGCATGTGCACAAACTTGAGTGCATCAACTATCTTTTCAAGCAAGAAGAAAGTGTATGTTGTGCATGAAATTATTCTTTTAGAAAGAGAGAAATGCACAAACAATCTTTCCTTGTCATGCATAAACTCATATTTTATGTTATGCACCAATATTTGTTCATTCCCATGCAGTGATACATAGAAGCATGCCTATACTTGATAAATATTTCAATATGTTTATGCTTTTCCATTTCAATATGTTTATGATCTCCCATTTAGCTTTCATTAATTTGCATAAATATTATAAAAAATGAAGATTGCTACCATACTTCAATGATAATACAATGCATCCTACATGAAAGCATGAAAAAAAACAAATATTGAAATGAAAACATAACTTGGAAAATAATTATCTCCACATCAAAGCTATGTCCTTCCTTTGTACAAAAGAAGAGCCACTTTCCATCCTTTGAGGCTTCCCTAGTAAAACTTTAGCCATATATGTCTTCTATAGATCCTTTTGTCATAGCAACTCGAGGTAAAGATAAGCACAATCACTGCATGCAACTTCTACCACAGGTGCATTTCCTCTGGCTACATGCTCTTTGTATGACACACACAAATCCTCAATGGGTGTAAGATGGAGAAAACAATGCAATACAACTCAATAGAAGCTCTTTGACTGATTTTCATGTTGATCCAGGATGTCTTGATCCAAAGTAGAGAAAATGCCTTCCATCGATAAATGAAATGAAAACCACAATTATGACCTCCTTGCTTTACTCCTTATGATCAAAGAGCATATCAAATATGCACTCTTCTAAAAGTTGCTTCAAAATGGCTTAAGTAATGCTCACAGATTCGGGTTTGGATGCAGATAATAGGGCGATTTCAAAAGAATTCAAGAATTATTTCTCAGGCTTGACTTTAATAGAGATTTGTAGCATGAGAAGGCACATATTCAACAATGAATGACTGTTGGTGTAATGGTTGGCGTATGTATCTAAATTTGGAGGTTCCAAGTTTGATTCCCAGTCAGAACCTCTTGATGAAGAGTCAATTTTAAGCTTGGAAATAAGAGCATATAAATCTCTATACTCATGCGAATGAGCTGTCACAAAGTTGGTGCCTCTCTTAGCATGTGGAAGAGAGGATGAACATGCAACGAATTGCTTTTGTTTTTTTTGTAATCCCTCTAGCAATAGTTCAAACGTATAATTCTATTGCCAGTTGTTAGTAACACACTGAACATCAGCTCTCCTGGATAGAAGAGCTACTCTCTTGGATTTGAAACTTCTTACTGTAATCATGCCTCTCTGAGGTTATAGTCTTTTTCTGCTGAAAAACAGCATGAATCTGCCTCCATGCTCTGAGCTCGTTTTTGTTATCTTGGGTGAAGAAAGGACATATCAATCGTTTGCACCCTAGTTGGGCCCTCGGGTGCTTGTGCATCTCAAGCGTCTTTTCAGTGCATGATAAGTTGATCTATCGGATTAACACATACATGTCTAGCTTGACATTATAGATTCAAATCCAAACACCAATATTTTGGCCCTCTGAGCTAGTTGGGAGCAATGCAAATCATATCAGAATTAATCTATGTTATGTGTAGTAGGATAAAGACTGTGCCTTCTGATTACAATAGACAGGCAGTGTCATAAAGTACAGAGTTCGATATCTACCACCGTCAACTACAATGTGTATAAAATTGTTTTTTTTCTATTGTGTAGTAAAAGCTTTGCTGCATGAAATATAAATAATCACAAACGGGTCATCATGGATAGCACACTCCTCCCCTCCCATGAGGTCATGGGTTCCATGCCTGCATAGCTCTTCGCAACACTATTAACAACACCAAGTGCATAAACAAATTTCTTTTGCCAAATGCAATTCATGACAAGAGAAGACACGTGGATGTACAAGAATAAAAAAGGTACACATGGAGATGTTGATTAAAAAATATACACAAAGCTCTATGAAGAAGGTGATGAGAAAAACAAAGGTCTCCATGGAGCCTCCACCATATGCTCTGATACGAATGCAAAAAACTAACATTACGACCACCACCACATGTTAGAGAGATGAATCTCCTCCCAACAATATGCCTCTATATATAGCTCTCTCTAAGGGACTACCTTCTTGGGTAGGCAGATACTAACCATTCATGTGTCGGCCATGTAATTGCATGTGCACCGTGTCCTAGTTAACTCAAGTTAACTCAAGTGGATGCTTCTAGAAGGCTCTAGATCTCTTTGCCCATAATACTCTCCCCATGTATCCCATGGGGATTGAACCCAAGACCTCCTCCTTCACACCCTTGAGACAACCACTAAGCTAAGTGCGTCACTCATTTACAAGAGCACATGACCTCCTAGTAAGTCTAGAATCAAGATTTTTGGTCATACACAGAAGTGACCAAACAGTGTCCGATAGATCTGTCTGAACCAGTTGGACCCTTAGATCATATAATTACTTTATTATGGAAGCAAATCATAAGTGTGCTTGGTCTATCAAATATCTCCAAACAACACATGATTTGAAAATGTGGTGCTTGTCAATTTGGCAAGTCTCATAGACAACCCTTCACAAAGAAGGGATACATTCATGGAGACCTATTGGAGCTAGTTCATACATATGTATGGGGGCCAAGCAAGGAGCCATCAATCCCTGGATCTAGGTATTATGTGTCATTCATTGATGATGTAGTAGATGGACAATACTATATTTTATGACGCATAAAGATGAAGTGTTTTCATGCTTTAAGAAATGTCTAGCACTCGTAGAAAATCAAACAGGTAAGACATTGAAAAGGCTACAATCAGATGGAGGAGGAGAATATTTCTCCCATGACCTTGATTCTTATCTCCAAGAGAGAGGAATCAAAAGAGAGATTACATCGAGGTGTACTCTAGAGAAAAATGGAGTGGTAGAGAGGAGAAATATTCCTATGACCTAGAGGAAGAATTTCCAACATTGTGAAAGAATCAGCATACACATGAAGAATCAAGTGATTTTGAAGAATACCAAAAGGATCCAAGAAGGGAAATCAACTCTTGGAACTCCAAAGGCAAAGCCAAAGTGCAGGTTATGAGAGATGTGGTAGAATCATCTCAACAAACCATAAGGAGGTCTACTAGAGAGAAAAGGAAGCCAAAAAAGTATGGTTATGACACTTCTTTGGTCACTAAGCAATCTATTTACATAGCTCAGGATGCAAATTCAAAAGAAACATCTACATATGAAGACGCCAAGATGAAACAAAAATGGAGAGAATCAATGGAAGAAGAGATAGAAGCTCTACAAGAAAATTAGACTTGGGAATTAGTTCCCAAGACACCATCTATGAAGGTCATTGCCTCAAGATGGATTTACAAGGTAAAGAAATATTCTGATGGCTAAAATAATTGGTACAAAGCAAGGCTTGTAGCCAAAGGGTTTGCACAAACCCAAGGTTGATTATGAAGAGACATTCTCACATGTGGCAAAAATGCCCATAATTAGAGTACTCATGAGTGGAGCATCCTCCAAGAATTGGAATATCTATCAAATGGATGTTAAAATGCTTTTCTAAATGGTTGGATTTCAGAGGAGGTATACATCTCTCAACCTCCTAGCTTTAAAGGTCAATCATATCCAGAATATGTATGCCGGTTAATGAAAGCCTTGTATGGCTTGAAGCAAGCTCCTAGAGCTTGGAATCATAGACTTGTCACTTACTTGCAGGATAAAGGCTTTATGGTAAGCAAGGAAGATCCTTCCCTCTTCATTAAGAGGAACCACTTAGAGGTCATATACCTTTGTAAATGTGCATGATGTAATCATTGCAATAAGTGATGTAGATGGAATTAGATGCTCAAATGAAGGAAGAGTTCAAGATAAGTGATCTTGGCCTACTCACATACTCCCTAGGTTTGGAAGTGGTATATACAGAGAAAGGTATGTTCCTAACCTCGAGAAAGTACATTGGAGATATGCTTACCAAGTTCAAAGAAAAAAATACAAAGGTTGTAGGTACTCCCATGGAGGTAAATCTAAGGTTAAGTGCTCATGAAGGTGAGTTACTTGAAGATGTTACTAGCTATCAAAGCTTAGTTGGAAGCTTGAATTATGCTACTCTAACCGGAGTAGATATATGTTATGGAGTTAGTGTGCTAAGCCAATTCATGCACACCCAAAGGAAGCCTCACATGGAAGTAGCCAAGAGAATCCTAAAGTATTTAAAGGGTATAAATAATGAAGTATTATACTATCCATATACATCTGATTTAGATGTTCAACTCTTTTTTGATGTAGATTGGGTAGGCTCTAAAGATGATAGGAGAAGCACATCAGGTTACCTTACTTTTGCAAGTACCAAATTAACTTCCTGGTATTCTAAGAAGCAACCTATAGTTGCTCTTTCATCGATAGAAGCTGAATACAGAAGACTTGAAAATGCTACACAAGAATCCATGTGGATTAGGACCCTATATTCAGATTTACGGTTGAACACTTCAACTTCACATATATTTGGGGACAACTTTAGTTCAGTATGTCTTGCTCCTAGGCATATCTATCATGCCAAGACTAAACATATAGAAGTTCACTACCATTATGTTAGAGAAAAGATCATGAATAAGGAGATACAACTCTCATATGTATCCACACAGCAACAATGTGGAGATATGATGGCAAAGGCATTGGATGGAAGCAAATTAAATAGGTTCAAATCAATGATTGGACTGTTGGAAATCATGAAGGACTAAATGACTCAAGCATCTTAGGCTTGAGCAAGAGCTGTTGGTACATTTAGCTAGTCTAAGTGCATTGGTAAAGTCATGGGATTACACATCCATTTTATCTCATCACAAGAAGGAACTATATGTGAACCTATGCTAGTCATTCTTGGCATAGTTACTTTGGATAAATGTGAAAGCAAAAGAAATAAGGAATCTTGTGAAGTTAAAAATCTGAACCCACAACTCATGTGGCAGAAGGAATCAATTTAAACCATCCCTAAAGTGTAGGATCACTTTTAGGTGAGGGAAAATTCAAATTCAAACTTGGAACATGTGTATAAATACACATAATTTTATTGGCAAGATAAGGAAGCCATTATGAGAGACTTTGAGCTACATCAATGAGCACACATTGAGCTCACTTCATGTATGAGTAGTCCACTAGACTTACCTTGTATCATATGTTCATTAGCATTTACATTTTGATACATTTCTTCAAGTATATCTCTATCTACTGTTCTCTGTTGCATCTTCATCATTACATTGATTTTGTGAATTCAATTTCTCTATGTTTACTCCATCATTTTTTGTACTTTAAC
Source organism: Ceratopteris richardii (assembly GCA_020310875.1). Taxonomy (NCBI): domain Eukaryota; kingdom Viridiplantae; phylum Streptophyta; class Polypodiopsida; order Polypodiales; family Pteridaceae; genus Ceratopteris; species Ceratopteris richardii. The sequence goes on from CM035430.1 coordinate 24,657,833, forward strand.
TTGGTTTAGTTAGATTGAAGTGCCTTCAATTTGATATCAGTTTTCATCACATTTGGTTTAGGGGATCTTGAGATATGAAGCATAGAAGATGAATGTGTTTGCACATCTCTAGATCTTGAAATGTCAAGATGATCCCCCTTACTTGTTAGATTCATTTCTCGGTGTATCTTGTGGCTAAATTGATGAAATAACTTGCTTTAGTTAGCTATTCACTCCACGTATATGTGTGCAAAAGCTCTCTAGTCAATTCATACAAGATTGCGAGCTTTGAGCAAATTATTGAGCACTTCAAACTAGAAGGTTTCTTCACATTTCTAGTACATGCAAGTTATCTATTTTGATGCAAACTTTTGGGAATGATGTTCCAAAGCACTTGGTGGTTCCAAATGCAGTAATGTGAATCTAAAGGATTCTATTAAGCATCCTTGGAGTTAACTTGGTAGGTGTAGAGCAGGTTTTGTGCAACACCAGCTCATCTCTAGAATCTACATATCCATCTCTTCACAGTGGTATCAAAGCAATAACAAATCAACATGGGACATGGATTTCATTGATCCATAGAAAAATTGGATTGAGGTAACTACTCAGCTTGGTCAGTTAGAATGGAAGCTTATCTTCAAGGGAGAGACCTCTATGATTACTGTTGGAGAAACAATCACTAATTGGACATATATTTGAAGGTCAAAGCTTTAGAAGAAAACCACATGCCTATGTGAAGGGACAAATTCACAAGTGTATCATACTTGTAAAGTTAGTTCATTTTACAAATGAAGGAGTATTTGTTGAAGATCCAGAGAATGGATATAATCAGATTGTCTGTGGCAAGAAAGAAGGTAGACTCTTTAATTTAAGAGTTAAAGGGAACATTGGTCAAGCTTTGCTCACACATGGTGAAGGAGTGATTACAGAACTTGATCTCTGGCATAAGAGATTAGGTCATTTCCATGAAAGAGGAATTAAAGTTATGATTGATAATCAGTCTGTACTAGGACTGCCAAATGTGCAGATTGAACATATGGTTTATAAATGTGAAACATGTCAAATGGGAAAAACACACAGGTTACCATTTCAAAAGAAAGGTTTCAAACATGATGGATTACTAGAGCTCATTCATACAGATGTATGGGGACCAACAAAAGAAGGATCTATCAGTGGCTCAAGATATTATGTTCTTTTCATTGATGATGCTACAAGATGGATAACTTTATATGTTTTGAAGGAAAGATCAGAAGTGTTTGGAGCCTTCAAGCATTTTCATGCATATGCAGAGAGAGTCACAAGTCAAAAGCTTAAGAGACTGAGGTCTGATGGAGGGGGAGAATATTTCTCCCAAGAGTTCAATGATTATCTTTGGAATGCAGGTATTAAGAGAGAAATAACTTGCAGGTATACGCCACAACAAAATGGTGTAGCAGAAAGGAGGAACAAGACTTTGGTTGAGTTTGCTAGAGCTATGCTGAAGGAGAAGAATTGTCCAAATTATCTTTGGGCTGAGGCTGTAAATACAGCTACATATCTTGTGAATAGATTACCATGTGCAGCTCTAAATGGAATGACTCCATATGAAGCTTGGTGGGGTAAGAAACCAACACTAGATCATTGTAAAGTGTTTGGATCAATTGCATATGCTTATGTGCCATCACAACTTAGACATAAACTTGAACCAAAGGTAGAAAAATATGTGTTTATTGGTTATGATGAAAAGCAGATGGGTTACTGGTTGTGGAATCATCTAACCAAACAATCTCTTGTTTCTAGAGATGTTACATTTGATGAACAGAAAAGTTGGTATGCAGATCAAAGTCATACAGCTGAAGAATTTGAAGAAGAGGTAAGAAGATGTGAGAAAGGAAAATCAATTGTGCAGGTAAATAGAGATGAAGACTATATGCAAGCAAGTACATCCAAAAGTGGATTAACAAGAATAAATGAAGAAGATCCTACATTTGATGAAGAAGTGTATCCAGACACTTATGAAGAATGTGAACCAAGAAGGTCAAGCAGGACAAGAAGACAACCAGAAAGGTATTCTTATGATACTTCTTACATAACTCAGAAGAACTATGCATATATGGTCAAAGATGATGAAGAACCTCAGAACTATGATGAAGCTAAAGGTAAGAAACAATGGGAAGAAGCAATGAAGGAAGAATTCAATGCACTGGAGGAGAACAAGACATGGAAACTTGTTCCTAAACCAAATGGTAAGAAAGTAATTGGAAATAAATGGGTTTATAAGTGAAGAAGCTTGCAGATGGAAGTATAGCCAGATACAAAGCTAGACTGGTGGTGAAAGGCTATGCCCAAACCTATGGCATAGATTATGATGAGACATTCAATCCCGTAGCTAAGATTTCAACTAGAAGGACAACCATTGCCATTGCAGCTTCAAAAGGACGGACCCTAAGTCAATTGGATATAAAGAATGCATTCTTGAATGGATACATATCAGATGAGGTATACATGGAACAACCTCATGGGTTTATAGATTCCAAGTATCCAAATTTTGTTTGCAGGTTGAGAAGAGCACTCTATGGATTGAAGCAAGATCCAAGAGCATGGAACTATAGACTGGTGAAGTATCTGAATGAAATTGGATATCAAAGTTCAAAAGCAGATCCAAGTCTACTCATCAAAAGAGCAGAGGAAGGTACAATCTACATTGCATTTATGTAGATGACATTATAATCACAGGTACTTCAGATGAAGGAATCAAGGAGGTAAAGAGATTACTTGAAAAAGAATTCAAGATCAGTGATCTAGGAAAGTTATCATACTTTCTTGGTATGAAAGTCACCTATACAGATCATGTCATATATGTATCACAAGAAAGGTATCTTCTGAATCTATTGAAGAAGTTTGATATGGAAAATTGCAGAGAAGCTTCAACTCCACTTGAAGTTAATCACAAGCTCAGTAAATATGATGGTGCAGAATACAAAGATATGAGGAAGTATCAATATCTTGTGGGTAGTTTGATTTATGCTACACTAACAAGACCTGATCTTAGTTATGCAGTGGGAGTTTTGTCACAATTCATGCATTTTCCAAAGGATCCACATTGGATTGCAGGTCAAAGAGTTCTCAGATATATCAAAGGAACTATAAAGGAAGGATTATATTATTCTTTTACATCAGATTTGAAGTTGAGAGCATATAGTGACTCAGACTGGGCAGGTAATCAAGATGACAGAAGATCAACTCATGGCTACATGATATACATTGGTGATAAGCTTGTAAGTTGGTGTTCAAAGAAACAACATACAGTAGCATTATCATCAACTGAAGCTGAGTACAAAGGACTTGTGGAAGTAGCTAAGGAGGTCATATGGATGTAGACATTATTCAAAAGCTTGGGCATTGATCAAGGTATACCTACAATACATGGAGATAATATGAGTTCACTTTATCTTGTAGCAAATCCAGTATTTCATGCAAGAACAAAACATATAGAGATACATTATCATTTCCTGAGAGAGAAGGTAATGGAGAAAGAAATTGAAGTGGATTACATTTCTACAAAAGATCAGATAGCAGACATAATGAGAAAGAGCTTGGATGGTGTGAAGACCAGCAAATTCAAAAGCATGGTAGGAGTAAAAGAAAAGAAGATGATATGAAGAAAGAGGGAATGTCAATTAGTGATTGAGGGGGAGCTGTTGGAGAAACAATCACTAATTGGACATATATTTGAAGGTCTAAGCTTTAGAAGAAAACCACATACCTATGTGAAGGGACAAATTCACAATTGTATTATACTTGTAAAGTTAGTTCACTTTAGTTCTAGAAGTTTTTTAAAAGTCACAAGAATGAGAAAATCTATATAAGTTAGTTTGTATCAACTGACGCGATGAGAGAAGAAGGAGAAAAAAGTGATAGAATGTGAGAAGGAGTTCATTTTGTATGACTGAATAGAGTCGGGCTTCTCTGAGTGAGAAAGCACCTGTAAAACTTCTGAGTTTTTTTCATAACTATGAGAAGAAATAGTTAAAGTTTTGTGTATGAGACTCTCTCCATCATCTCCATGCTTGCCTACTCTGTGATGAATTCAAAAGTTCAAGTTTTCCAAGCAAGTCGATGCCTGTCATCGAGTTTGTGTTGATAAGTCCTTGTTTTATTCTCTGCGTGTTATGTACTACTAGAACTTCTTAAAAACATGAGGTTTGTGGAGCAACTCGATGCTTGGCATGGAGTTTCAGCATAAAGTCGATGCCTGGCATCGACTTCCCACATAAAAGTGGTCTTGCTCATGTCTTGTGTTCATAGGGTAATTCAAGCGCTGAAAAAGTGGCTAAAAAAGCTCAAAGTCGATGCTTGGCATCGACTTTTGGTTGCAAGTCGATGCTAGGCATCGAATTTTCATTTTTAGACAGTCAGACTTACTAAAACAGGCAAAATTTCTACTTTTGGAAGTTATATTGGGTAATCTTGTAAAGGCTATATCTTGAGTTCTAGAGATTTGTTTCTTGCATATGATAGCTTATTGGAAAGCTCTCCTCTTCTACTTTCATGCACCAAAAGATCTTGGAGAAATAATATTTGTGCTAAGAGAAATTAACAAAATACTGAAGGTATGTCATTTTGATGAGTGAAAAAATCTGAAGAAGTAAAGCTCTTGGTTTTGGCTATCATTTCTCAAAGTTTTGAGTGGCAATGAGTTAATGGTGACCATAGAGGTTGTCTAGTGTCACATTAATTCATTTCTTGTGATGTTTCACACATCAACAATTATATATCTAGAGACGAAATGATGCCAATCCTTAGAAGCAAAGGACAAGCAACTCAAGAAGAACAAGAGAGGTTAACCACATGGTGCTCAAAAAAAGATGCTCTAGCTAGGTCATATATTCTTAACTCAATCTTTGATTTTTTACTTCCACACATCAGGAATTGCAAGAATTCACAAGAGGCTTGGAATGATCTTGAAGCATTCTTTTTATCAAGTACCAAGGCAAGAAAGAATCAACTATGGATGGAGTTCACCACACTCAAGAAAAGGCCCAAGAAAATTGTGACTGATTTTTTCACCAAAACGAAGGACCTAATAGATCAACTTGGAAGCATTGGAGATATCATTGATGAAGAGCAGATAATGAGGCAAGTGATCAATGGAATAAAGGAAGATGACAAATAGGAAGCTTTCACCAGAACCATGGACCTCTCCATGGACATGCATGTTCCTGATTTCAACACCCTCATGGGACAACTGTTCACACATAGGCAAAGCTTATGAAGGATGAAGACAACTTAAAAGGTAATCAATCCTCTGAGCTATATACAGATAAGAACAACAATAAAGATAGCAAAGACAAAGGTAAAAAGTTTGATGATGAAGGTAGTACCTCTCAAGAAAACTTTGTAGGAAGAGGTAGAGGCTCAAGAGGAAGAGGCAAAGGAGGAAGGTGAGGGAGGGAGAGAACTCAAAACTCCTCTCCATGTGCCATGTGTGGCCTAACTAATCACATTACTGAAAATTGTTATAGGAATCCTAAAAATAAAAAAGTAAGAGGTTATAACAGAGGATGATATGGAAGTTGAAGAGGTACATTCAACAACAATAATGGTTACAACAACAACAACCCATACAACAACAATAAGTATCAAGGAGGATACAGAGGAAGGAGAGACTAGTAGATGAACATGTATTCTTGATAGACTCAAGTTGCGCAAATCATGTAGCAAGGAATGTAGCTCTACTGTCCGACTTGGAATATCCAAGGAATAGACATGAAGTCCAAATATGAGATGACACTAGGCATCCAATGAGAAGATAAGAAATGTGAAGACTTCAGATGGTAATATGAACCTATTGAGTAAGGTACCGTATGTACCAACCATCACCAAAAGCCTCACAAGTGTAGATCGGATTGTTGAAAAAGGATTTCAGGTTAGATTCACACAGAATGGAGCATTTGTTGAGGATCCACATCAAGGATTCAAGAGAATAGAAAAAGGAGAAAAGTCAGCTAGACTATTTACTTTTGAGCTCCAAGATACTAGGAACATTGCATTTTTCAATTATGATAGTAAACCCTTATCAAAATTGGAAATTGGCACAAGAGGCTAGCTCATATAAGTGAAAGGTTCTAAAGCAAATCAATAGGGATCAAAGTGTGTTTTTTCTACCAAATATCTCCAAACAGCACATGATTTACAAATGTAGTACTTATCAATTTGGCAAGTCTCATAGATAGCCCTTCACAAAGAAGGGATTCATTCATGGAGACCTATTGGAGCTAGTCCACACAGATGTATGGGGGCCAGGAGCCATCAATCTTTGGATCCACGTATTATGTGTCATTCATTGATGATTGTATCAAATGGACAATACTATATTTTATGAAGCATAAAGATGAAATGTTTTCATGCTTTTAGAAATATCTAGCACTTGTGGAGAATCAAACATGGTAGACATTGAAGAGGATAAGGTTAGATGGAGGGGGAGAATATTTTCCCCATGAATTTGATTCTTATCTCCAAGAGAGAGGAATCAAAAGAGAGATTACAATGAGGTATACTCTAGAGCAAAATGGAGTGGTAGAGAGAACAAATAGAACCATAGTGGAGGCTGCAAGATCAATGCTAAATGAGAAGAAGTGGCCCAATTACCTATGGGCAAAGGCTTTATCTACATCCAACTATCTAATCAATAGGCTCCCATCAAAAGCATTAGATGAAATGACACCATATGAAGTATAGAATGGAAGAACACATAGCCTTGATCATTGCAAGATGTTTGGGTGCATAGCATATGCACACATACCTTCACAAATCAGAGGCAAATTAGATCCAAAGGTAGAGAAATGCATATTTGTTGGCTATGAACTTAATTAGAAAGGTTATAGATTATATAATGCAAGCAATAAAGGTTTTATTATAATTATAGATGCTATGTTTGATGAAAACAAATCTTGGCTTGAAGATGATTGCAAGAAAATCAAACTTCTCTATGACCTAGAGGAAGACTTTCCAACATTGTCAGAGAGGAATGAGCATACACATGAAGAGTCGAGTGATTCTGAAGGAGACCAAAAGACTCCAAGAAGGGAAATCAGCTCTTGGAACTCCAAAGCCAAAGGCAAAGTGCAAGAGATGAGACATGTGGCAGAATCATCTCAACAAACCATAAGGAGGTCTACTAGAGAGAAAAGGAAGCCAGAAAGGTATGGTTATGACACTTTTTTGGTCACTAAGCATTCTATTTACATACCTCATGATAAAAATTCAGAACAACAATTTACATATGAAGAGACCAATAATAAGCAAAAATGGAGAGATGCCATGGAAGAAGAAAGAAGCTCTACAAGAAAATCAAACTTGGGAATTAGTTCCCAAGACACCATCTATGAAGGGCATTTTATCAAGATGGATTGACAAGGTAAAGAAGAATTTTGATGGCTCAATTAACAGGTACAAATCAAGGCTTGTAGCCAAGGGGTTTACACAAACCCAAGGTACTGATTATGAAGAGACATTCTCACTTGTGGTAAAATTTCCCACAAGTAAAGTACTCATGAGTGTAGCATCTTCCAAGAATTGGAATATCTATCAAATGGATGCTAAAAATTATTTTCTAAATGGTTGGATTTCAAAGGAGGTACACATGTCTCAACCTCGTGGCTTTGAAGACCAATCATATCCAAAATACATATGCAGGTTAAGGAAAGCCTTGTATGGCTTGAAGCAAGCTCCTAGAGCTTGGAATCATAGACTTGTCACCTACTTGTAGTATAAAGGCTTGATGGTAAGCAAGGCAGATCCCTCCCTCTTCATTAAGGGGAACCACTCAGAGGTCATATACCATTGTGTATATGTGGATGATATAATCATTACAAGAAGTGATGCAGATGGAATTAGAAGGATCAAGGCTCAAATGAAGGAAGAATTCAAGATGCGTGATCTTGGCCTACTCACATACTTCCTAGGTTTGAAAGTGGTATATACAGAGAAAGGTATGTTCCTAACTTAGAGAAAGTACATTGAAGATATTCTTACCAAGTTCAAGATAAAAAATAAAAAGGTTATAGTTACTCCCATGGAGGTAAATATGAAGCTAAGTGCTCATGAAGATGAGTTAATTGAAGATTTTACTAGATATCAAAGCTTATTTGAAAGCTTGAATTATGCTTCTCTAACTAGAGTAGATATATGCTATGGAGTTAGTGTGCTAAGTCAATTCATGCACACCCAAGGGAAGCCTCACATGGAAGCAGCCAAGAGAATCCTAAACTATTTGAAGGGTACAATTAATGAAGGATTATACTATCCATATACATCTGAGTTAGATGTTCATCTCTTCTCTAATGTAGATTGGGCAGGCTCTAAAGATAATAGAAGAAGCACATCAGGTTACCTTACTTTTGTAGCTACAAAATTAATTTCATGGTCTTCTAATAAGCAACCTAAAATTGCTCTTTCATCAACAAAAGCTGAATACAGAGGACTTGCAAATGCTACACAAGAAGCTATGTGGATTAGGACCCTATATTCAGATTTAGGGTTGAGCACTTCAACCCCGCATATATTTGGGGACAACATTAGTTCATTACAGCTTGCTCCAAACTCTATCTATCATGCTAGGACTAAACACATAGAATTTTACTACCATTATGTCAAAGAAAAGATAATGAGTAAGGAGATACAACTCTCATATGTATCCACACATCAACAATGTGTAGATATGATGACAAAGGCACTAGATGGAAGCAAATTAAATAGGTTCAAACTTGTGATTGGACTACAACAAATCATGAAGGACTAAAGACTCAAGCATCCTAGGCTTGAGGGGGAGTTATTGATACATTTAGCAAGCCTAAGTGCATTTCTAAAGTCATGGGTCTACACATCCATTTTAACTCATCACAAGAAGGAACTATATGTGAGCCTGTGCTAGTCATTCTTGGCATAGTTACTTTGTATAAATGTAAAATCAAAAGAAATAAGGAATATCATGAAGTCCAAAAAATGATCCTATGACTCATGTGGCGAGAGGAATCAATTCAAACCATCCCTAATATGTAGGATCACTTTTAGGTGAGGGAAAATTCAAATTCAAACTTGGAGCGTGTTTATAAATACTCATACTTATATTCATGAGATAAGGAAGCCATTCTAAGAGACTTTAGCTAAATTAGTGAGCACACATTGAGCTTGCTTCATGCATGAATAGTCCACTACACTTCTCTTGTATCATATGTTCATTAGCATATACATTTTGATACATTTCTTCAAGTATATCTCTGTCTACTGTTCTCTGCTGCATCTTCATCATTACAATGATTTTGTGGAATCGATTTCTCTAAGAATACTCCATATTTTGTTGTACTTTAACTTTTTTTAGTTATTGAAACTTCTACAACTTTCATATCAATTTTCATCACATTTGGTTTAGATGATTATGAGATATGAATCATAGAATGTGACTCTATCTACATATCTTCTAGATCCTGAAATTTCAAGATGACCCCCCTGACTTGCTAGATTCATTTCTCAGTTTATGGCGTGGCTAAATTGATGAAATAACTTGCTTTAGTTAGCTACACACACCGGTTAGATGTAATAAGAAGAAGGAGTCACAAGTTTTTTTGAAGTTAGTCTTGCATTATGACAAAAGTCTATACAACTAATTCACAAAGTGACTTATATACATGTGCCCTTGATTGAATCCTTTCATACAAGTGACCTAAAGTTTTTGGAAATTCCTAAAGGAATTAGTATTTTACAAAGTTTTTGATACTTTCTTTAGGGAATATGCGACTACAAGACTCCTCTAGTGGATTTACAAGGCTTCCATAAATGCAAGGAATTGATGTAAAAGACAAAAAATGCCAATTTCTTTGAAAAACATTGTGGGGCATGGTCTTCTTCTCTTTCCTTCTTTGCTTATTTTCTTAGCCTTTGAATCTCTGCAACAACACTCTCCCCTGCTTAGTCTTTGTCATCCCAGAAAAGCTTTAGTAAGGTTTTCCTTACATGCCACAAGTAGCTCGAGTTGACCTGACCTCTGATGTGAAGTGGCTATGGAAGTTCTCTCTAGAAGGGGTCTTTTTCACCTTTTATCTTTCAAAATTTTGATCCTTCTAGTGTTTTAAAGCTTTCCCCTTGTTACTTTTCATCTTCACTAGGACCCACTTCATTTACTTTGGCCTGTTACCTTTTCTTCCTACGTTTTTGCTTTAGCCTGATGCATGGATTGTTAACCTTTCTTCTTGTGTCTTTTCTTTAGCCTAATGAGTGGCCAGTTACCTTTTCTTCCCATGTCCTTGCTTTAGCTTGATGTGTGGCTTGTTACCTTTTCTTTTTGTGTCTTTGCTTTAGTCTAATGCATGCCCTTATGGGGTTTTGGGGAAAGAGTGATCTTTCTTCTTAAGCATGTTGAGTCATGGATTTCTTCGTTGATCTTTTGTGATTCTTTCATTAACTTTAATCCCCTTCTAGAAGTTCCTCCTCTTGAACTCCGTTGTCCTTGATAGGCTTTTGATGGTGATGTGGGTAAGTCTAAAAAAATTTCTATTCATTTGTGTTGAAAAAAATTGCCTCTCTTATCATAAACTACTTCCATTGTTCTAGTTTGACACCATTGTGGGGAATTTGTCTATGATCCACAAAAAAATGTAGTTTGTAAGCCACTAGTCATGCATTGAGATTGGAAGAAATCTTCAAAAATATATGAGATTTTGTTTCAAAAAATCCTGCAAAAAAAGCTTCTTCAAAGGTTTATAAGGCATGAATAATATGCCATAATAGTGGCTCTGCTTGGTTTCAATGATAAGTCAAAAAGAAGTAGTGCCACTCCTTGGTTGATACTGATAAAATTCAAAATATATTGAGCAAGCTTGAAAACTTTCAATACAATGAGGATCATAATGATAATTTTATTTTTCAGCTTGATAGATAAATCCAGAATTGTTGCATGCTTAAAAGTCAAAATTAAATGGTACACCGTGTGCTTCCCCAAAAATTGGCCATGGTCATCACCTTGGAACTAGGCAATAAGACATATTTATTTGTAATGGATATGGTGCATCTTGCCAATGTACATGAAGGGTGGGGTTCTTGTTCGAAAATTTATTTCGCTAGATAGGATCTGCAACATTGAATTGTTCTTGCGTATAGTTGAAAGTATTTGCAATGAAGTTTAAATTCCCATCAGGATCCTTTTGGGTGGTCATTCATATGTATCTTTGTGTTTTCTCTTTCATTATACAATATGGTACATTCAAGGGTTTATAATCTTTTCCAAATATTTTCTTCATATCTTTTCCTCCTTCATTACTCTGATGATGGCTTCTTCAAAATCTTGAGTCATATGAGTCACCATTAGTGCTCATTCCTTTTTATTTAGCTTTGCTATATATGGCATTAATATCTCATCAATTTCTTCATGTTGATAATCATGAATGGGTGAATGAACAATGAGGGGAGAAAGAGGACATACCCTAGTCTTCGCAATAGCCATCTCAAGATTAGGTAGTATTGGTGGCCCCATGTTCTCTTTTTGAGTCCGCTTTTCTACTTTCATTTGATCAATTTGTTCCTAGAATTGCATGATGAGCTTATCTTTTTCTTTGGATTTGCCCTTTTGTTCTGCTAAATCTTTCTCTACTTGTATTTTTCTTTCACAAAGCTCCTTCATTTGTTCTACATCTTGGCTACAATCAATTGCATAGAACTTAATGGATTCATTCCAATTCTTTTTCAATTCTATTGTATATATGAAGTATTTCTCTTCTAATCGAAATCTGTGTGCCTTCTTAGTATTGGGTTGAACTTCATAGTCTTCAAGTTTTTTTCTTAGGGCTTGAAGCTCTTCACTATCATGGGTGGCGATCTCCAAATGTTGATTCAATAGAAGTGATGTCATTAATTCTTCATTGTGACTTCTCAATGAAACAACATCATCCATATAAATTTGAATTGAGACTCAATTAATTTGGCTTTGTTAGCTATGTGTGCCTTCTCTGCTTTGATCTGAGCACATTTACCTTTAAAATCCACATTTTCTGTTTTAAGTCTGTCATGGTGTCTAGTGATATCCTTGAATTGATTACCATGTCACATTTTCTGACATTAGAAAATGAATCTTCACCATGGTGTCTGCCAGTTCTTTTTAGGATTTCTCTAGAAGACCTTGAGACTATACAAACTAATCAGATAATTGCTCATTGAGAACTTTGATATCTAATCTTTTTAATATGGGATTGATCATACTCCTTGTTTGCTTCCATCAGTTTGTGTTGAGTGTTGATAACACTTTGGATCATATGCTTCACAACTAGCTTTAGTTGAGCTACATCCACATTCAACCATGTATGAGGAATAATGGGTTGCTCCTCTGCACCTACTTTTTACCTTGAACCATATGGATAGTTTCATTGAAGGGCTATCTTATGTGAAGGTGCACGTTTTCTTGCTCTTCATCTTGTATATGAGCTTCTTCAAGCTGTGCAAGTGGCCAAATTTGAATCTTCCATAAAAACCCTAATTGGAATGACCTGCTCTTCATGGTGTTCTACATGATCTTCCTCTTCATGAGCATGATTAGTATCTATAGGCACTCTTTGTTCTCGTTGAGCATTGGTACTGTTAATCCTGATGGTAAACTCCATGCAAGGCCATGGTGTTTGAAGTACAACTTCATGCTCTACTGCATTATGTGCTTTCCGATTACTTAATGGCTCTTTCTAATTGACCATCTAATTTAATTCTTCCCATTGAACACCATCATTATCATCATATTATAAGTCAACATCCAACAAGGATTGATCATCCTCATGTTGTAAGTGAGCATCAACAAGGATTGATCATCCTCATGTTGTGATCCAAAATATGAACTTGAATCTTCTAAGCCCAGTTCTTCTTAATGAGATAATTTTGAAATCATTTTATCGGTTCTTTATTTGCATCTTACTTCACTTGTCTGCGTACAATGATGTCCTTAGACATTGAGGTTCACCTATCCCTCCATGAATGCATGTGTTTCTCTCAAGGCTTCTTCTAGCTCCTCTTGACTAATAGGAGGTGGTTTAGCCAAAGTGGAAGCTGGTAAATGATGAGCTCTATTTGTCGATGATATAGTGGAAGCTTCATCATATTCCCTTGCTCTTTTAGATCCTCTCATTCTTGGAGTCACATTGGTGCTATGTGAAAATCCTAGCTCAATTTTTTGCTCTTCCACTTCATATCTCTTAAAATGTTCTAGGACTTCAAAATATTCCCTTTGTTGGTCTTCCTTTTCTGTATCATTGTTCTCCTTATTAGAGTTTTCACGATAGTCTTCTATGGAGCAGATGTTGCAATTCTCTTCTATGTTCATTACTCCAATTTATTGCAAATATTGTTCTTCTAAGTCAAACTCAGGTTCCATTATTATGCTTTCATAGTCATCATCTTCACCATTTTCATTTTTATCATCATCCTCTTCTTTGATCATTACCATGAATAAGATTAGGTCATATCCTTCCTCATCTACACACTCAGTCATGGTAAGAACTTCTTCATTTACACAAACATATGAGGTTTGCTAATATCTCCATCCAACCATGAGGTTCAAATGCTTCATTGTCTCCTATACAATTGGCACATGGGATGGAACCTTGTATCCTCTTGGATGGTGGAGTAGAGGCCTTCTTGCTCTTGAATTGTTGGACCCTATTCCAAGAGAGTGCACATTGGATGGGTATATCATAGGCAATGCATCTATAAATTATGTGGGAAAGAGCATAACATCCATTCAATATTCCCTTGCAAGTACATCAATTAGTAGCTCCATGGATTTGTTCAATAGTCCAAATGGGGAGGTTGATGGTCATATTAGAGGTCTCTGCCAAATAAAGACTAAACTAGACTTTCTTGTGTGATTGCATAAATCAGTCTTGGTCCAGAAATGGAAAGTGCTACATATAGACTTTGAGTGGAACCATGATGTACAATTGTTTCCACCACAGAAGCAGAATGCTGCAACAACTGAGGCATGTAATGAAGCATTGTGGCTTTCTCTTCTTTCTTGTGATATGGGTTTACCTTGGCATGTACCTCATTTGCTCAGTGATAGTCAGAGTGCCATTGCTTTGGCTAAGAATATGATCTATCATGCAAAAACCAAACACATTGAGGTGAGGTATCACTTCATTAGAAATTGCTTAGCCACTGAGTGCATTATTCTTGTGAAGGTTTGCACTCAAGATAATGTTGCAGATGCTTTGACTAAAGCTCTACCACAGGATAACTTTCAACACTATTGTCACTTGATGGGGGTTACTTGATTCATGATCTTACACAGTTACTTGTATACTATGTAACATGCCCATCAGGTGGGAGGTATACTTTTTATACTTACACTGAGGTATTATTTATCATTCTTTATTTTTCTCCCATAGTTACCTTGGCCATATTGGCCTTTAGTGGGAGATTGTTACCATTACTGTCCATGTCAAAGGCCAAATAGCTACCGGACACTTCTTTGTATATGTTCTTTAATAAAACATGTAGTGGCCTGGTCAGATACTGATTGTGAGTTCGACCACATTTGTAACACCTATGAATTCAGTGTTCATGCTCCCTGTGTACTGTGTTTTTCTATGTATTCTATATGAACATGTGAAGTACTTTGGATATGTACTCACTTTGAGATAATTATATGCATCTTTTACTCCTATCATGAGTAATGTGCATGCCAAGAATATGTTTGGCATTCCTCAAATCCTTCATATCAAATGTCTGACAAGTCATAGAGGACTTCCTAGCAATCAACATATAATTAGCATAAAGTATCAAGCATATCAAGCTGCCATCTGACCATCTCATTGTGTAGAGACAATGATCCTCATTGCTTCAAGAATAGCCATGAGACTTCATAAAAAGAATAAAACTTTTGGTACCATTGTCTAGGGGATTGTTTAAGTCCATACTAGCTCTTCTTGAGCTTACAAACTAGACTTTCCATGCCAGGAACTACATAACCCTGTAGTTGTTCCATATAGATCTCATTTGTAAGATCTCCATGCAAGAAAGCCGTTTTCACATCCATTTGGACTAGCTCTAAGTCCTCCATTGTAATGAATCCAAGCAACATATGTAGGGTAGTCATCTTGGCCACTGGGCAGAAGATTTCCTCGAAATCAACACCATGTTGTTGCTTAAAACCCTATGCAACAAGTCGTGTTTTATACTTTGGAGAAGCACTATCCGATGTGAATTTCAGCTTATATACCCATTTACATGGTAAAGCTTTCCTGCCCTTTGGCAAAGGTACTAAATCCCAAGTACCATTCTTGTGAATAGAATCCAACTCACTCTTCATGGCATGCTCCCACTTGATATGATCCTCTGTCTACATAGCCTCTTTGTAGCAAGAAGGCTCACTGGCATTTGTTCGCATAATAAAATCTAAACCTAGAACATATCTATCAGGTGCATATGAGACACGTGCAGAGCATCTCAATGGTTGCTAATCAGGAACATTTGCAGAATGATCTAATCAAACATTGTCTTAAATGTTCTTATCTGCAGCATTTTTATGCATGCTAACTAGAGGACTATTATCCTCAAACACCACTCCTCTCACTTCAACCTCTCTAATGAGTTGTTTATGCATCTTAGAGTCATTGAAAATGACACCACTACTTCTGATCACTAGTTTTGTTTCAAGATCCCATAAGCGATATCCAAATCATCCTTCTGACCATATCCAAGAAAAATGCATTTCTTTAACTTATGATCCAACTTTTTTTGTCTAAGATTCTTGGGTATGCGAACATATGCTTCACACCCAAAAACTCAAAGATGATCATTATATGGTGGCTTCCATGTCCATAACTCTTGTGCCACTTTCAGAACTTTGGTAGTACTAGGTGAAAGGTTAATTACATGAACTATAGTCAGTGCTACTTCTGCCCAAAAGCCTTGTGAAAGATTTGCATGATGCAGCATAGAAACTACTCTAACTTGAATAGTTCTATTCATCCTTTCAGCTACACCATTGTGTACTAGGATGTAAGGAGTTGTAAACTATCTACAAATTCCTCTAGACTAGCAGAAAAGGTTGAATTCATGTGAGGTATACTCACCCCCATCATGCGACATAAAGCTTTCAGCTGAGTTCCTTTTTTAGTCTCAACTGAAGCAAGCCATTTTCTAAAAGTAGGGAATACCTCATCCTTCGATTTGATAGGATATACCCAAACTTTTCTAGTAGCATCGTCTATGAAAGTAACAAAGTAAAGAGAACCACCTAATGACCTTGTGAGCATGACCACACATATCTGTATGAACAAGATCTAAAGGCTGAATTGAAGAGTCACTGTGCGTTCTATGCACATTTCTGGTTTGCTTTCCATATTGACAATGCTCACAAAATAAAAATCAGAGAAAAGTAACACAAGTAGCTAGACCAAGAAAGATTTTAAATTCCACTATGAGATATATGGCCCAAACGACCATGCCAAATACAGGCCATAGGTTGTTCAGTAATAGCTAATAGGTGTTCTTTCTGTGATACAAATAAAGGATAAAGTGAACGAACTTTGCTTCCTTTTGCAATAACCATATTGCCCTTTGATATGCAAAAGGACTGAACATAGAAGACCACCTTGTAACCAAGCTCATCAAGTTGACTAATTGACATCAAACTGTGTGATAACTGAGGTACATGGCGTACATTATGCATAGTAAATTTGGAACCATCAATGAACTGCACAACCACATCTCCAATCCCCACAATTTCACATTGGTAAGAATCACCAAGTCTCATGGTACCAAGAGACTTTGCTATGTAATTAGAGAACCATTCTCTATGTAGTGTCACATGGAAAGAAGCAGCATAATCTAGTAGCCATGTGTGAGAAAGAGAATCAGCCATAATAGCCTCAATTGGCACAGTGCTATGAAGTGTCAACACATCAGTATCATCAAAAATAGCATTAATTTCTTCAAGAGTAGAAGAAAAACTATGATATGAATATGGAAGACCATTCAAAACAATCTACACAAGTGAAATATCAGACAAGACTTCATATGTAGAAATCAATTGTTCCTTCAAATCTTTGATCTTTTCAAAAATTTGTCCATGGAATCTCATTCGTTCATGTGCTCACTCTCCAACTACTTTTGGAGGTAAGCAACATGAGCCTCATTCCTTGCCTGGTATAAAGTGGTAAGTGTATACCAAGCATCCTTAGCTGTTCTGCATGAGCAAATCTGAGGAATAATGGCACGTTTGATAGACAAGGCTATCAATGCATGTGCTTGAGCATCTCTACCATCCCAATGAATTTTCTCTATAGTAGGTGTAGCAAGAACCGCAACATAAACATGAATCTGAAGAATATCACCATCTTCAACGCCATCCACATCACTTTCACCAATTGTGTTTGCAGGTATAATAGGATGTTTTATCATGACTCACCACTAGAGAGCCATCTATTGGAGTGCTTGGTGACCTACTTGATTCAAATTCCTTTTTCCTTTATCGGGCCATCTTGAACAATTAAAATTGAAGTGAATTGGGTAAAGAAGAAAGAGGGGTGAATTATCTCTACACATGTAGCTGTAGATGGAGGGATATAATCCTATATAGGCTGGAAAATCATCAATGAAAGGCAATCCAACTTCCTTAACATTTGAGGAGTTAGTCTCTATACTATTGCAGGAAGATCAATCTAGGCAGAACGGGTCCATTATGAGTGTTGTAGAGCAGGCTTTCTTGGCTAGTTAGAAGGGCAAAGGTAAATGGAGCTCTTCTACTAGTAAGCAGAAATCTGCTAATTCGGCACAATCAAAGAAGGATGGCAAAGAAGAGAGAAAATAGAAAAGAAAAAATTGTTTTGGAAATATTGTAAAGCAAATGATCATGTCATAAAGAGTTCTCCAAAACTAGCTGCAAAAGAGGCAAAGAAGAAAGAGGTTGGAATGGTTGTTGCAGAGGTCTCTACATCGAAAACAAAGTCTGCTAATCTTGTGCAGAATGAAGAATGGGTGTTTACTACTATTTGCAGTTTTGACCCATCTTCTCATGAGTAGTGTATATAGACTCAGATGTTTGGTACTTTGATAGTGGGGCAACCAAACATATTACATTGCAGCGTAATTTCTTCACTTCACTTGAGCCTGCCCCTATAGGGAATATAGTCACATGTGCCAAAAACTCCTCTATTCCTATCATGGGAGTTGGTAAGATCAATCTGAATACTATTGATGGTAGTTCTTTTACATTGTTGGATGCTTTATTTGTCCTAGGGATCAAGAAAAATCTATTATCAGGTTCAGCATTAGCCAAGATTGGCTTGGTCATGAAATCTGTTGATTACAGATGTATAGTTCATGATCAGTCAAATGGTGACATCATTATTGTGTCTAGCATTTTATGTCGTGGGCTGTATAATCTCATAGATTATGAAAAATTTGTGAATGATTTAGCATGTGTAGTTCAAGATTCTCAGGCTATGTTAGATGGAAAGCTTTGAAATGCATGCTTTGGTCATCTAAATTTTGCTAATTTGTTATGCGTGCAAAATCTGAAATGGTGTCCTCTTTGCCCAAACTTGAGTAACTTGGTAAACATGTATGTGAAGGTTGTATTTTGGGCAAAATGCAACATTCCTCCTTCCCAAAAGATGGTTCAGTTTGAGCTACTCAAAAATTCTAGCTTGTTCATAGTGATGTCTGTGGTCCTATGCAAACAGCTTCTTTTGGGAAATATCTTTACTTTGTGACTTTCATCGATGATATTTCCAGGCATGCATGGATACATCCATTGAAAGAAAATTCCAAAGTGTTTATATTATTCAAACAATTTCTAGTTTTGGTTGAAAATTTGTCAACATGTAAAATGGGCACCCTCCATTCTGATCAAGGGGGGGAATATATGTCTCGTGACTACTTGGGATAAAACATCAGTGTACAGTGTCATATACACCTGAACAAAATGGTGTTGCTAAAAGGAAGAATAGGTCATTCATGGAGATGGCGAGGTGTATGGCCAAGCATCAGGCTTTACCACATAGTTTCTGGCTTGAGGTTGTTATGTGTGCAGCATATGTACTTAACAAGTGTCCCACTAAAACATTGCAGTCTATCACTCCATATGAGGCTTGGCATGGTCGTAAGCCATTTGTTTCTCACCTACATGTTTTTGGTTGTCTAGCATATGCATTACGGCTTGAACAACAATGCAAGAAATTAGATGATCAAGCAATGAAATGTATTTTTGTTGGGTACAATTCTAAAAGCAAAGGCTATCGTGTATATCATTCACAGACTAAACAGATTCTGGTTAGCCATGATGTTGTTTTTGTGGAAGATGCTATTCAACCATTACTTTCATGTACTAAGGAGACATTTGTTAGCTCCAAAGGCATGTATGATACTTTGCTGCCTCTTTTTACAGGTGGATAGTCTAGTGTGAGGCAAATTCTTAGCCTTTACAAGTTTCATGTGATGATGCAAATCATTCCATTTTTTATGCAGATTTACATGTTGCACTTATTGATGGGTGTTGATATTGAGGAGGCAAAAACTATGCCAAAATGGCTGGTGCAGACTTTGCATGATAGCAAATTAGATGCACCTCTATCCTATCATATTCGTTCAAGCTCTCATAGTGCTTCTTTTGCATCAGATTGCTATGCTATGACTGCCTCTAATCTTTGTGATGAGAATGAGCTGAAGTGTAAGCCTAATGGAATAGTTGATAGGTATAACGCTAGGCTTATTGCAAAGGGGCATTGATTTTGATGAGACCTTTGCTCCTTCTTGCCAAATGACTATTATTCATAGCATCTGTGCACTTACAGCTCATCATGGTTGGAATGTACATCAATTGGACATTAAAAGTGCATTTTTGAATGGTGACTTGCATGAAGAAGTGTATGTTTTTCAGCCCCGTGGCTTTGTGCAGAAAGAAAAATAAACCAAGTGTGCAGATTGAAAAATTCATTATATGGTTTGAAGCAATCACCACGTGCTTGGTATGAAAAGATACATGCCTACCTCATCGCACATGGTTTTGAGAGCAGTCCAACTGAGAGCACCTTATATGTTAAGCATGCAAATGATGTTCTTCTTATCATTGTTGTCTATGTTGATGACATGTTGCTCACTAGTCCTCATGAGAAGCATATTGCTGATTTTAAGGATGATTTGCATGCCTCATTTGAGATGTCTGATTTGAGGCATTTGCATCATTATTTGGGCATTCAGTTTATGCAAGTTGATGGCGAACTAACTTTGTGTCAAACAAAATATATTGACACATTATTGCAGCACTTTGGACTTGAAGATTGTAAACCTATTACCACTCCTATGGAGACATGTTTATAATTGAGTCTTCATGATGCTCGAGATGCATTTGATGTTGTTCTCTGATTAATAGGTTGTTGGATGCTTGATTTACTTATGCATTACTCGGCCTGATATTCAGTTTGCTATCTCACAGATGAACAGGTTTATGCATTGCCTAGGTGTCAAGCATTGGCACGCAGTTAAGCGCATCTTTCGCTACTTGAGTGGTAACCGACTACTTGGATTGTTTTATCCCAAGGGAGGGTCACTCTCACCAGATTTACATGATTTTTCTCATTGTGGCTGGGCTCATTGCTATTACACTTGTGTGTCCAATAGTGGCTTTTGCTTCATGCTTGGTAGCTCATGTATATCTTGGTTGAGCAAGAAGCAGCCTATTGTGGCCACTTCCCGTTGTGAGGTTGAGTATAGGATAACTTTCATAGCAACTATTGAGTGTGTGTGGCTCAGATGCCTTATGGCTGATTTGGGTGTTGGTCATTCTTTTGCCACCACCATCTTCACTAATAGTTAGAGCGCATTGGCAGTTGCGAGCCCCCTATGTTCCATGTTCGCACTAAGCACATTGACGTGCACTATTATTATGTCAGGGAGAGGTTCTCTCCTGGAGAGATCAGTTTGGCATATGTGCCCACATAGGAGAACATTGTAGACCTTTTCACAAAGGCTCTGCCTAGGGAGAAGTTTGAAGATTTCCAAAAAGCTTTGGGCTTACTTCCTTTTGTGGATTGATTCCACATAGCTTGGCACTTCCTTGTACATGAGTGCCAGCTCCTTGTTCAGTACATCACTTCCGGGAGGATTTGTTGATATATTTAGGTAGTGATGTGTGCATACTAGGACCACGGGGGCACTTTTTTCCCTCTTTAGGAGGTTTTTGTCCCTCGGCTTGTATATATGCCTATGAGCCTAATGGGTCACTTATCTTTGTACATTCAGTATTGTGTGTTGTGCTTCAAGCTCCTTCTTCTTCCTTGTGTTGTTTGTGTGCTTCTACATACCTCAAACTCCAACAAAAGTAACTCATAAGTGATGGCTTTATCAAATTGAAGATTTCCATAGTGTTCTCAAACTTAACACCACATGTGGTGAAAGTTAGATCTTTGATAAGATCAATCAGACTTTCCATACATTCATCTTCCAATTGTGTTTTGATGCATGTTGGTTTTAATATGAGTTTTTTCCCATTTCATCCATACCTCAGTGGTCAACATGCATGTTCCTACACCTAGATTTATCATGGATTTAGAGGTCACTCCATTATATTTGATGGGGAGAATTGTATTTCCTTCATCTCTTTTACTAAAGTCTCCCACTTTAATACGGATTGGGATGATACCCAAATTGGCTTCTACTTGAGTATTCTATGTGGGTTGCTCCATTCCTTTTTTGGACATGAGATGGTTTCATAGAGGGATTTTTGTAAGCTCTTTGAGTTCAATCTGCCCTCTTACTTTGGAACATGGTCATATTGTGACACTCATATTTTTCTCCATAGGGACCTAAGTATCTAGGTAGAGATCCTAGACTTGGTGCATGTTATCATTAGTGTCCATGTGAAAGGCCAAATGGCCACCAGACACTTCTTTGTATAGGTTCTTTAATAAAACATATAGCGGCCTAGTCAGCCAAAGACTATAAGTTTGACCGCATTTGTAATACCTAAGATGTGTTTGTTCTCCTTGTGTACTGAGTTTTTTTTGCATATTCTATGCCCTCTATGTAGAGTACCATGTGCGGCACCTAGAGCTTGGTTTCCTACACCAAGGATAATGTCATGAGAGCTCTCGAGAAGGAGAGTGCAATGTGGTGCATCGCCATCAAAATACTTCGCTTACAACTAAGGTGGTGACCAAGGCATAAACCTTGGCATACCTTGTCATTCGAGTCACCGAAGCACCATTGGCACCATTGGCTATGGATGAGGGAGGACCTCAACAATCAAGGAAGATAGAGGTTCTTGGTACTTCCCAACAGGTCACCCATCCCAGTACTATCCCCCCTGAAGCTCGCTTAACCATGGCAATCTCTTGCCATTAAGCTACACTCTTGTGGTGTCTGAAGAAGGGGAAAGACTAAGGTTAACATTACCTTGAACATGTATTGGTCCCTCAAAGCTTCATTCTTTGCTTTCAAAGCATGTTTTTGAAGCATTTTTTGGGGTGATTTTTGGAGCATTTTGGAGTAGTTTCATGCATAGGTCTCTTCCCACAAGTTTAAGAACATCAAGAAGAGTGTCCTATGTACTTCTGTGAAAATAAGTATTCAGCTTTGGGCTGTGTTTTCAGCCACACTCATAAAACTACAGGTTTCTTGGAAGGTTTTCAGTTGTGGTGGGACACTAGGAGAAGCCACTGCAAATTTATGTAGGTTTTTGAACCTAAACAATAGAGTTGACAGACACTTGTAGGTGTTGTTGGCTAGTTTTTGGGTTGTGCATTCAGCCTTTTAGTGTCATCTTATTGCATTTATTGAGCACGTATACACTATGTACACTTCTGTGGATACTACTTATGTATGTCCATGTGGTAATTGATATAGCGGTTACGCTTTTGCATAAAGACTTTTACATTTCATAAAGAGGGTCGTGGTGAGGTTTTCTTAACTAGGAGACACCTAGATATCGGGGTCTCTTCAGTGATGCAGGTGGAAGACTTACCTAACCTCGCCATAGGAGATGTATGATAGTTGTTCATAGATGCTCGATAAGCCTAGTTGACTTCTTTTGGGTAATTGATTATATACAGTGGAGTAAGTGATTCACTATGCAGGTAAACATGTTAGTACTTGCAGTTTTATGAGATTTTGACACTAATCATATGCTCATTTTGCATAGGATACTCTGGCAAAATTTTTCCTAATTTTCTAGTTTTGTCAACTATACAATGGTCGATTTACCCCTTGATACACTTATTGGTGTGAGCACATTTATTCTCACATAATCCTTCTAGTTGGTCATTACTATTCATTAATTCATTTTTCTGAGAAGATTGTTGAATTCCCTCCCAAAATCTGACACTTGGTCATCCTTCTTTGAGCCTTAGTGGTGTTTGTACTCTTCTAGCTCCATTATCATTCTAATCAATTGTCTAACATCATGGCATCAGAGGTCTTAGCTGTTGAGAGTTCCATGCTCCACCCTTTTGTCCAACTCTACTTTCAATCACATGCAAGCACATAGAATTCTCCCAAACTTCATATAAGCAAGACCTCCTTTCACTCCTCATAAGTCATTCCACTATAGCTCATTGCCAAGAGTGTGCGTCCTCTCTTGATGGAGTCTCCATGCTCATAGAACATCTCATATAAGTCATTTCCATTTCTACTTTAACTCATTTCATCATGTTTTCATATCTTTTATTTCTTCCTCCATAGTTTATTTATTGTGTGATTACTAACAGAGTAGGAGTAGTCCTTTTTCATTTCAACATGGTATCAGAGAATAGGTTAACTATTTTCCCTTTTGAGTTATGTTTTTGTTATCCTCATCATTTGCATGTTTTCCTTTCTTAATCCCTCCCTCCCTCCCATAGTTTCTTCAATAAGAGTGCTTCTAAGCACTATTTTCAGTTTTCAATATGCATGATTATAGTGCTTCACTGTTGTACTTTCTTTATCTTAATAATCAGTGCTAATAAGCACCATAATCAATTAATAATCACCATTTTGTTGTACTACTATGTTTTTTGCATGCGAATGCGTATGATAACCAAGAAAAACTTTATCAATGTGGTTATCGTGTGGCATTACACTAGCACGCAAAATTGTCTCTCCCAACACCAAGCAGTGCTCCGCTCGATGCTTGGCTATCTCTTCCGCCTCTTAAATTTTACATTTACAAACTTGTAAACATCAAAGTACACAATGAAACATGATGAGAACTCCAAAGATTTTCAAAAGATCAAACAAATATTTCTAAACTTCAGAAATCAAACTTTCCTCCAAACTTTTAAGAAAATAGAAATGGGTGAATGTAGAAAAATAACCACGCAAAGCTCTTTGACCAGAATTTGTCAAAAGTAATCATATATTCTAAAATTAGACTTTGAGTAGCATGTTTAGAAACAAAAAATGTAAAATAAGGTGGAGTATAGCTCCCAAACGAATAGTTTGAAGTCAAGGTATGTGGAGGCCTGCAACAACAAGGTATGACTAATTGTCTGAAAAGAAACTTGATGTACAACAATAGGGAAACTCAAAGATCTATGAAAGATTTTGATATATATAGAAACTATAGAGCTAAGGAAACTCCTCCAAGTCAAATCACTCAAAAAGACCTCATAACGACTGGGATATGGAAGTTTGAAGAGAGGTATGTATCTGATGAGACACTGGATACACACAAGAAACTACCTCTACAAAAATACCTACTTGCGTGGCGTTTTTTCATTGAAATTTGTAGAAATCTGATCTACTTATATATTACAAGTTGTAAGCTTCGCAACGCAACAAGAATCACTCAATTTGGCCACCTACACTGAGAGAACCACTCTTTTTATTGAGAGGTTGTCAACAGAAGCGCCTTCCTTGTCTAAAAATAGACACCTCTCCTTTCCTTCTTACTTTTATCTACTTTTACTCTAAATTTGGAGATGTGAGCGCCTCCATATGTTATTTATCATAAATAATAAATTCCATAAGCCTAAAAAATAATATTTTAGAGCTTGTTCTTATGTAACATTGCCCCCCTCAAGCTCTAAATCCAAAGCTTTGACTCCAAGTAGAACTTTGATTCGCTTGAGCTTCTGAGCATCCACTACTTTTGTGAGTATGTATGCTAATTGATCTTTAGTTTTGACATGTTGAATATCAATATCTTCATTCACCACCTTCTCTCGGATATAGTGATAGTGCACTTCAATGTGTTTTGTTCTTGCATGGTACACTGGATTAGACGCGAGGTGTAATGATCTTACATTGTCTCCAAAGAGTAGTGGACATGCTGTAGATAGATTCATATCTTCATAAAGTTTCAAATACCACATAATCTCACATGTTGCATTCGTAAGGCTTCTATATTCAACTTTTGTGCTTGAAAGTGCTACTATAGGCTGTTTTCTAGAACTCCATGAAACCAAATTATTACCTGCAAATATCATATATCCACCTGTACTCCCTCTGTCATCCTTATTTCCAGCCCAATCTACATCACTGTATGCTTTCAAATCCATACCTTCATGATATTTATAGCCCAAACCTTCATTTAATGTACCCTTCAAATATCTCAAGACCCTTTTAGCTGCTTGCATATGTACATCGGTGGGCTTGTTCATGAATTGAGACAATGTACTTATGCTAAATGTAAAATTCGGCCTTGTTAAAGTTGCATATATAAGAGAACAAAAAAAATACATGTAGATAAGTGGATCTTCTAAAGGTTCACCATCTTCAACATTGTACTTCACATTGGGTTCCATCGGATTACTGATACTCTCGCAATGTTCCATGCCATATTTCTTTAACAAATCTGAAATATACTTCCTTTGTAGAAGATATACACCATCATCCTTCTTCATAACTTTGATTCCAAGAATGTACGTCAGTTCTCCTAAATTTGAAATTTTAAATTCAGATCCAAGCTCTGCTTTGATCCTGGCTATCTCACCTTCATTGTTTCCTGTTACTATCAAGTCATCCACATAAATTGAGATATAAACAATCAATGATCCTTCAACCTTAACATACAAAGAAGTATCTGCATTTGAACACCTGTATCCTTGCTTTTCAAGAAACTTTACAAATCTAAAATTCCAAGCCCTTGGAGCCTGTTGAAAACCATACAATGCTTTCAAGAGTTTACATACATGCATAGGCTTCTTGGGATCTTCATAACCTGTTGGTTGCTCCATGTACACATCTTCTTTTAAATCACCATTGAGAAATACATTTTTTATATCTAATTGATAAAGATTCCATACCTTGCTTGCAGCAACACTTATTAATGTCCTTATTGTTGATATCTTGGCAACAGTCTCCTCATAGTCGATGTCATAACTCTGTGCATAACCTTTACAAACAAGCCTTGCTTTATATCTACTTATTGAACCATCACTATTGCTTTTTATTCTGTATACCCATTTGTTACCGATCACCTTCATGTTAAGTTGCCGTGGAACTAAACTCCATGTATTGTTCTCATACAAAGCTATCATTTCTTCATCCATTGCTTTAACCCATTTCTTTACCTTTGATGCTTCTTTAAAAGTTGTTGGTTCCTGCTCCTCAAGAAGTTTTTCCATATAAGCTTCATGAGAAAATCTTTGTGGTTGCCTTCTTTCTCTTACTGGATACCTTGATTGACTTCTTGTCCTACCATGCTTTTCTTGCCTTCGATTTTGAGTTCTTCTTGATGTAGAACCTTCACTTTCTTCTTCTTGTGACTCAATTTCCTTTGAAATCAAATCAAGAATTTTCTTCAACTTTTGATTGGGGGAGTTATCTCTTCATGTGTAATTTGACTTTCTGGAGAGAGGGCTTGGCTCTTCTTCATGACTTCTTGTAGTTTCTTCTTCATCTACCTGCACTTCATGTTTATACCAAGATTTATTTTCACGAAAAATAATATCTCGCGAAACAATTACCTCTCCCATATCTAGGTTTACACATCTATATCCTAGTTGCCCTTCTACCATACCAATGAAAATCATTTTTTGTGACCTTGGATCCAATTTTGACCTTAACTCTTGTGGAACATGAACAAAACATATGCTTCCAAAAATTTTACAATTAGAAACATCTGGTTTTGATCCATAAAACAATTCATAAGGTGCTTTCTGTACATGACTTTGAGTAGGTGGTAACTTGTTCATCACATAAACTACCATATTGCATACTTCAACCCAAAAAGTAAGTAGTAAGTCCTTTTCATTTAACATGCACCTAGCCATCTCCAAGATAGACCTGTTTCTTCTTTCGGCCACACCATTTTTTTGAGGTGTGTATCTGTTTGTAGTCTCCTTTTTAATTCCTTCTTCCGCCAAAAATGCAAGAAACTGATTAGAAAAGTACTCACCTCCTCCATTTGATCTCAATCTTCTTATGCTTCGACTTGTTTTCTTTTCAACCAATGATTTAAACTTCTTGAACATATCAGACACTTTGAATTTGTATTACATAAAATAAATGAATGTAAACTTTGAGAAGTCATCAATAAATGTTACAAAGTACTTGCTACCTGCCATGGACTCTTCTTGAGATGGACCCCATACATCAGTATGAATCAAGTCCAAAATATCTCTGCTTTGCAATCCTGCTTTGAAAAAGGACTTCATACCTGTTTTCCAAACTAACATGCCTCACAAACAAAATCCAAATCTTGCTTAGGTAGTTGTGGTAAACCTTCAACCAATGATTTCTTTGCAATATCCTTGAACCTGCCAACACTAATGTGTCCTAATCTTTTATGCCATAAATCCAATTGACTTACTTGAGTCCCATTAACCATTGTATAACCTGCATAATCTGGAACTTCAACTTCATAAGTATATAATCTGTTTATCTTTTGTCCTTTTAGAACAAAATTCCCATCCTTCTTTTGATAAGTCTGCCACTGATTATCATCACAATCGACCTTCACTCCATTTTCCTCCATCTATCCAACTTGAATCAAATTTCTTGTAATAGTACGAACAAACAAAACATCTCTAAGGGTTACATGTTCATTAAGTGGACAATCACCAATGTAAACTACTTCATGCTCAATACTATCTCCTGTAGCAATTGTGACTCTTGAATCTGGCTTGTGTAAGTTCACAAACATGTTCATGTTATGACTCATGTGGTTTGAGCAACCAGTATCTACATACCAAGTTTTGTTGTTTACCTTCCTCTTATGTGTCTCTGTATGCATAGCCATAAGGATGTTTTCATTCTGTGTCTGAGCCTCCTCTTGCACTATGTTATTGTTTTGATGCATGTGATCTTGGCCTCTTTCTCTTTGTCGTCCTCTAAAACAATCTCTTCTATTTGGGTTGGAGAAGCAATCCCTGGCATAATGACCAACTTTACCACAATAATGGCAACTAAAGTTATCTTGCTGATTTGGTTGAGTATGTTGACTTTGTTGTGTTGTTCTTCCTCCTCTAGTAGCATTAAAGCTTCCTCTTTCTCTTGCATTGTTGTTGAATCTTCCTCCTCCTCTCCAATTTCCTCTACCTCTTGATCTATTTGATGAAGTATAAAGAGCTTGTCCTTGACCACCTCTTTGTGAATGATAAGAGTTTCCACCTTCTATGTTGATTTCTTCAGTCATCATGAGCATTTGTAAATCTTCATTTAACATGCTATTAAACTTTATATCCTCACTAGGAGATGCATTAATAGAGGCTAATGCTTCGATAAGAGATTTTACCTCAAGAATATAATCATTAACTGATTGTCGTGGCTTCTTTTTTACACTTGTCAGCTCACCAATAAGTTGTGTTCGCCTTGGTCTATTGGTGGTTGCAAATAACATTTCTAGAGACTCCCAAGTCTCTGTACTAGTATTCAAACCTCTTATATGCCCAAGCATAGTATTCAAAACTATTTGTGATATAATAAACAAAACTCTTCTTTCTCTTTCGATCCATTCTTGCTCTCTTGCTCGATCTGCTTGTGTAGGAGCTTATGGTAATATCGGCCTCACTTTTGTACCTGTTATCAATCCCCAAAGACCTTTACACATGAGATAAGACTCCATTCTAAATTTCCACATAGGATAGTTTCTCCCATCTGATAACTTCTCAATTGATGCACTCAAATCTACCATGTTGAATTGTTGTAAACAAAGAAGATAATTCAATAGGCTTTATGAAAGATCTGATAAACAAAAAACCTCTGATACCACAATGTTATGTTTACAAACTTGTAAACATCAAAGTACTCAACGAAACATGATGAGACCTCCCAAGATCTTCAAAAGATCAAACAAATATTTCCAACCTTCAGAAATCAAACTTTCCTCCAAACTTTCAAGAAAACAGAAATGGGTGAATGTAGAAAAATAACCATGAGAAGCTCTCTGAGCAACATTTCTCAAAAATAATCATACATATGAAAGTAGACTCTAAATAGCATGTTTACAAAAAAAAAATGTAAAAAAAGGTGGAGTATAGCTCCCAAACGAATAGTTTGAAGTCAAGGTATGCGGAGGCCTGCATTTGCAAGGTATGATTAACTATCTGAATTGAAAACTGATGTACAAAAATAAGGAAACTCAAATATCTATGAAATATTTTGATATAGATAGAAACTTTTAGAGCTAAGGAAACTCCTCCAAGTCAAACCACTCAAAAAGACCTCATAACGACTGAGATATGGAAGTTTGAAGAGAGGTATGTCTCTGATTAGACACCGAATACACACAAGAAACTATCTCTACAAAAATGCCTACTTGGGTGGAGTTTTTTCATTGAAATTTGTAGAAAAACTGATCTACTTATGTAGTACAAGTTGTAATCTTTGCAAAGCAACAAGAATCACTCAATTTGACCACCTACACTAAGAGAACCACTCTTTTTATTGAGAGGCTATCAGCAGAAGCACCTTCCTTGTCTAAAAATAGACACCTCTCCTTTCCTTCTTACTTTTATCTACTTTTATCTACTTTTACTCTAAATTTGGAGATGTGAGCGCCTCCATATGTTATTTATCATAAATAATAAACTCCATAAGCCTAAAAAATAATACTTTAGAGCTTGTTCTTATGTAACATTAAATTCACCAAGCTCTCTTCTTACATTCATGAGGCTCTCTTCTTGCACATTGTAGTCAAGGGGAGAGAGAGAGAGAGAGAGAGAGAGAGAGAACCACCGCCAAGCCAGCGGATATGTAAGCACTGATTTCATTTGCTTTGTCTTGTTAGAAAATGCCAAGTGGGGAATGCACTACGGATTTTGTGATAATAATTTGTTTGATTAAGTTGCATATGTATGATGATGCACTATTATTGGCAAGTTGTTCAAGATCCATTGGTTCACAATTTCTCAAATATCGCATGTATTCTAAATATCCATAGACATTACAAGTAACCAAGAAAGACCACTTAAAATCTCAACATTCTAAGCTTGCACATAAACTATCTCAAGGATATCACACACACACACTCATGGTCCCTTGTAATGGGATTAGACACCACTATGCTTAAGCATAGTAGGACATTCCCATTGCCATGTAAAATGATTAGGCTATGTGTTTTTACATCACAAAGATGTGCAACACATAACATCACAAAGCAAGCTCTACACATCCAAGGCATTGCATAAGACACGCTAAGAAGAGGACCAAGGCTTCCACATCAAGAAGCTAAGAAGAAGAAAAAGGCTTCTACTTCAACAAACAAAGATCAGAAGGACCAAAGGAATAAAGCTTGAAGGTTCCCAACATGATCACAATAACAAGGCCAAAGGGGTTTACAAAGGAGATGACACATGGTTCCAAATCACTACCCACCGCATGACGTAAACCCTATATGTCTAGGGATCCCATATGTCCCAAGATCCCAGGGATATCATATGTTCCACACACCATGGATCCCATATGTCCATGGAACTAAAAACCAACGGATGCCATATGTCCCACACATGGATGCCACATGTCCATGAAAACTAAGGGATGCCATATGTCCCAAACTTGGATCCCATATTTCCAAGTTATGTCTAAGGACCCCATATGTCCTTAGATCCTAAAAAAACCAAATGGACTAAGTGATCCCATATGTCACTAGTCCCCCACATTAAAAAAAAAAGGGTCATCACATGGAGGGGGTGTTGAGAGTTCCATGCTCCACCCTTTAAAACAACTCTACTTTCAATCACATGCAAGCACATATATCCCACATGCAAGGGAATTCTCCCAAATTCCATATAAGCAACACCTCCCTTCACTCCTCATAAGCCATTCCACTCTAGCTCATTGCCAAGAGTGTGCATCCTCTCCTCATGGAGTCTCCATGCTCATTGAGCATCTCATGTAAGTCATTTCCATTTCTACTTTAATTCATTTCATCATTTTTTTTGTATCTTTTATTTCTTGCTCCATAGTTTATTTATTGTGCGATTACTAACAGAGTAGGAGTAGTCCTTTTTCATTTCAACATCAGGCATTTCTGGTGGATCAGGTTCTAGTGCCAGTGTTTTGAGGAGGATCTATAACTTGCAGGGCAAAGACCGTTTTGAGATCCAAAAATTTGATGGCACAAACTTTTCTCTATGGAAGAATCAGATTCAAGATGTGCTGATTCAAAGGAGGCAATGGAAGTGAGTAAATGGAATCTCAAAGAAGCATGCTGACATGGATGAAGATGACTGGGATGAGTTAGATGAAATGGTCAGGTCTACCATTCAATTGCACCTAGCAAATAATGTCTACTTTACAATATTAGACTGTGAAAGTGCAAAGGAGCTTTGGAATAAGTTATGCAATACATATGAAAAAGAGATGGCATCAAATAAAGTGTAACTGATGAGAAAGTTATATGACCTTTG
The DNA here is from genome assembly GCA_020310875.1 of Ceratopteris richardii. Lineage (NCBI taxonomy): Eukaryota > Viridiplantae > Streptophyta > Polypodiopsida > Polypodiales > Pteridaceae > Ceratopteris > Ceratopteris richardii. The sequence goes on from CM035430.1 coordinate 24,689,596, forward strand.
CATAATGAAATGAAAGTAGTCTTATTGTTGTGCACTTTGCCATCATCATGGGATATGTTTTGCATAGGTATTAGCAATAGTCCACATGGTGGTAAAGTGGTCTATGATGACATATGTGGAGCACTCTTGAGTGAGGAGATTTGTAGAAAATCTATGGTTGGCACTCAGATTGGAGATGCATATAATGTTCATGATTCTTACTAAGGAAAGAATCAACAATGTGGTAGGAGCAAGAACAAGGAAAAGAATGGTCAATAGAATAGTAGTAGAAGTAAATCAAGGAAGAGGGATATTGAATGCCATTATTGTCATAAGAAAGGACACATGAAGAAAGATTGGACACATGAAGAAAGATTGTTATGCATTAAAGAATGCCAAAGGTAAAGGACAGAATTTCATGGGCACGTTAAACAATTACCTGCACCATCTACTTCAATTGTGAAGATTGAAGAAACTAATGTTATTTCTGATGATGTTGATGTGCTGACACTTGACATTACTGTGTCAATTGAGGCTCTTATGGCTGATTCTCTTTCCCACACATGGTTGCTAGATTTTGGTGCTTCTTTTCTTGTGACACACAGAGCATGGATTCTCTAATTATGCAGCAAAGTCTCTTGGTACCATGAGCCTTGGTGACTCTTACCAACGTGATGTTGTGGGGATTAAAGATGTGATTGTGCAGTTCATTGATGGTTCAAAATTTAGTATGCATAGTGTACGCCATGTACCTCAATTATCATGCAATTTGATGTTAATCGGTCAACTTGATGACCTTGGTTACAAGGTGGTCTTCTATGCTCAGTCCTTTTGGATATCAAAGGGAAATATGGTTATTGCAAAAGGAAGCAAAGTTGGCTCACTTTATCCTTTATTTGTATCATAGAAAGAACACTTGTTAGCTGTTACCGAATAGCCTAATGCTTCTATTTGGCATGGTTGTTTGGGCCATACATCTCGTAGTGGAATGGAAAATATTTCTCATTCTGGCTACTTACCTATGTTATCTTTCTCTGATTTTTCATTTTGTTAGCATTGTCAATATGGAAAGCAAACTAGAAATGTGCATAGAATGCACATTGACTCTTCAATTCAGCCTTTAGATCTCGTTCATACAGATGTGTGTGGTCCTATGCCCACAAGTTCATTAGGTGGTTCTCTTTACTTTTTCACTTTCATAGATGATGCTACTAGAAAAGTCTAGGTATATCCTATCAAATCGAAGGATGAGGTATTCCCTACTTTCATAAAATCGCTGCTTCCGTTGAGACTAAAAAAGGAACTAAGCTCAAAGCTTTACATTCAGATAATGGGGGTGAGTATACCTCACATAAATTCAACCTTTTGTGCTAGTGTAGAGGAATTTTAGAGAGTCTACAGCTCCTTATACCCCAATACAAAATGGTGTAACTGAAAGGATGAATAGAACTATTCAGGATAGAGTAGTCTCTATGTTGCATCATGCAAACCTTTCACAAGGCTTTTGGGTAGAAGCAATATTGACTGCAGTTCATGTGATTAACCTTTCACCTAGTATTGCCAAAGGTATGAAAGTGGCACAAGAGTTATGTACATGGAAGCCACCATATTATGATCACCTTTGAGTTTTTGGGTGTGAAGCATATGTTCATATACCCGAGAATCTTAGAAAAAAGTTGGACCATAAGTCAAAGAAATGCATTTTTCTTAGATATGGTCGAGAAGGATAATTTTGATATCACTTATGGGATCCTCAAACACGATCAGTGATCAGAAGTAGTGATGACTCATTTTCAATGAGTCTAAGATGCATAAACATCCCATTAAGGAGGTTGAAGTGAGAAGAGTGATCTTTGAGGATACTAGTCCTTCAGTTAGCATGCATAAAAATGCTAAAAATAGGAATGTTCAAGAGAATGTCTGATCAAATCAGTCTGCAAATGTTCCTCTTTAGCAACCATTGAGACACTTTGCACGTGTCTCACATCCACCTAATTGATATGTTCTATGTTTAGATTTTGTTATGATAACAAATGCTACTGAGCCTTCTTGCTGCAAAGAGGCTATGCAAATAGAGGATCATGTCAAGTGGGAGCGTGCCATGAAGAGTGAGTTGGATTCTATTCACAAGAATGGTACTTGGGATTTAGTACTTTTGCCAAAGGGCAGGAAAGCTTTACCATGTAAATGGGTATATAAGCTGAAATTCACATCAGATAGTGCTTCTCCAAAGTATAAAGCATGACTTGTTGCAAAGGCTTTTAAGCAACGACATGGTGTTGATTTCGAGGAAATTTTCTCTCTCGTGGTCAAGATGACTACCCTATGCATGTTGTTTGGATTCGTTGCAATGGAGGACTTAGAGCTATTCCAAATGGATGGAGATCTTACATATGAGATCTATATGGAACAACTAGAGGGTTATGTAGTTCCTTGCAAGGAAAGTCTAGTTTGTAAGCTCAAGAAGAGCTTGTATGGACTTAAACAGTCCCTTAGACAATGGTACCAAAATTTTGATGCTTTTATGAAGTCTCAAGGCTATTCTTGAAGCAATGAGGATCATTGTTTCTACACAAAGAGATGCTCATATGGCAGTTTGATATGCTTGATACTTTATGTTGATGATATGTCAATTCTCAAAAAGAATTTGAGTCAGACATTTGATATGAAGGATTTGGGGGATGCCAAACATATTCTTGGCATGTGCATTACTCCTGATAGGATTAAAAGATGCATATACTTGTCTCAAAGTGAGTATATATCCAAAGTACTTCACAGGTTCAATATGCAATGTGGAAAGGCATTTAGTACACCTTTACCCACATATGTGAAATTGAGCAAGGATTATTGCCCCAAATCAGATGAGGAAAAGGAATTCATTACCAAAATTCCCTATCAATCTGTTGTTGGTAGTCTCATGTATGCTATGGTGGCTACGAGGCTAGACATTGCACTTGCAGTGGGAGTTGTGAGAAAATATGTGGCTAATCCTAGCAAGAAACATTGGGAAGCAATCAAGATGATTTTGAGATATCTGAGTGGCACTAAGGACAAGTGTATATGCTTAGGTAGAGGGAAAGCATCCATTATTGGTTACACAGATTCTGACTATGTTGGCTGTGTAGACAATCGTAAGTCTACATCAAGGTACATTTTTCATTTTCCTAGAGGTGCTATCTCTTGGAGATCTCATCTTCAAGAATGTACAGTTATTTCCATCATAGAAGCAAAGTATGTTGCAGCATGTAAGGAAGCATTATGGCTTTCTCGTCTTGCTTGTGATATGGGTTTACCTTAGTATGTACCTTGTTTTCTTAGTGATAGTCAGAGTGCCATTGCTTTGGCTAAGAATCTAGCCTATCATGCAAAGTCCAAGCACATTGAGGTGAGGTATCACTTCATTAGAGATTGCTTAGCCACTAAGCGCATTATTCTTGAGACGGTCCACACTCGAGGTAATGTTGTAGATGTTTTGACTAAAGCTCTACCACAGGATAGCTTTTGACATGTTGTCACTTGATGGGGGTTGCTTGATTCATGATCTTACACAGTCACTTGCATACTATGTAACATGCCCATCAGGTGGGAGGTATAGTTTGTATACTTACACTCAGGTATCCTTTATCATTCTTTATTTTTCTCCCATAGTTACTTTGGCCATATTTGCCTTTAGTGAGAGATTGTTACCATTAGTGTGCATGTGAAAGGCCAAATGGCCACCAAAAACTTCTTTGTATATGTTCTTTAATAAAACATATAGTGGCCTGGTGATCCACAGACTGTAAGTTTGATCTCATTTGTAACACCTAAGAAGTCTGTGTTTGTTGTCCTTTATTGTGTTTTTCTACGTATTCTGCACCCTCTATGCAGAGTACCATGTGCGGCACCTAGAGCTCAGTTTCCTACATGAAGGATATCGTCGTGGAGCTCTCGAGGAGAGTGCATTGTGGTGCATTTTCATCAAAATACTTGAGTGTGATGTCTGGCAAATCTGGTCAGATGGGTCCATCCCATGCATCTACATCCTATTCTAGGGGTGAATCTAGAAGATTGAGTTTTGAGAATGGTGGTGATTGGTTTTTCATTTCACTCCATCTCTTAGCATTCACTACTAACTAGAGTTTTTGTTATTTTTGGCTTTTAGTTTCTAGATCAGGAATGTTTTTGTCATGAATTGGCTTTGTCTCTGGGGGCTCTAAAGGCACTTCTTGATGTGCCAGCTCCATGGATCTACCATTTGAGTTGGTTTATCCTAAAGTTTGTCTTGCCCAATTTCTTTCCTAAATTGATCATCATATAAAAAGCTTTTTTTCATATGTTTTTGGGACAATCCTCTTCCACAACTTGTGTGTTCCTCCCCTCCTAGCATGTTTCAATAAATTTGATTTGTCTTCCAATTGTGATAGGGTGGGGTTGCCTTGTCCTTCATTGTCTCAAATCAAGCCAATGAGATTGGTGCCCTAGTTGAGTGCATGGGTGTTTTTGTTGCTAACATGATTTGTATGTGTTGATTTCTAGCATCATGGTGTATTCCTAAGCTTTCAATAGGTGCAAGTTGCTCCAGAATTTCTATCATTGTTGTTTTTCATAAACTAATGTATGTGATTTTTTTCATAGGGGATTATGTTGTAACATTGGTGCTCCTTGTTTATTTCAAAGATGAGATCCAAAAATAGCATGCCAAATTTTTGTAGTTCATAATGATTAATAGAATAAGTGTGCAATGCAAGTGTTTAATAAATTATGTGCCTTGTGTACGGCCTTGTAATGTATCCTTATGTATGCATACTTTAGAATGCATCAAAAGAATTATGGTGCAAACGGTGGATCTTGGGCTAGCTGCTCAAAGGGCATATTGAGAACTAGGTTTCCTAATCTAGAGATATGAAGTGTTCACCTAGGTTGATGATGCATCTATCCTTTTTATTGTGAACTTGAAGTGTGTGGGGCTTACCATGGTGCAAATTTGTTCCATGCCAACCTTCCATTTGAGCTTGCTAGTTGGACATCCATCCTTGTGATTGATATTTGGCCTTTCACCCATGTGGATGACTTCCTTATTGGGAGTTCAGTTTGAAGTCTTTTGGTGATAAGGAGCTTTTAGCACACATAGACCTACATTAGCATTGGGCAATTTTTTTTTTTTAAAAAGAAGAAGGAGGTTATTATACATGAAATATAATACATATGTGCAATGGCGCCTCAAGTGTATAGAATTTGCAATTGTGTCTATGCATGGCCATATAGTGGGGGGCTATAATGTATGCATACTTTTGAAGTGCATGACTTGAATGGTGCACAAGATAGGGTTCTATATTTGGCACATGGTTTTCACATCTTGAGGATTTCCATGGAGCTATGTTACTTGAAAAAGTCGATCTAAACTCTATTTGGAGGTATATATTAGATCTTCAAATGACTTTGTTTGTCGATGATTGAGTGATAGCTGATCACTCTTTCTTATAGGGATCCATTTTTTTATAGTGTTGTGCTTCTTATGGGTCAATGTTTTTGTCTTTTTCTCTTGATGATGCTATCACTTGTGTATCCATCATGGTTGTCTTTTGGTTCTATGGGAGCCACTAGTGTCTTTGTCTTCCAAACCCATGTCTTTTTTTATTGTCTTCTTACTACTATTGGTGAAGTGAGTTGATCTGCCTTTGACCTCTTTTCTTTTCTATTACCCTTGATTTTATTTCTTCTCCAGAGAGATCACACCATTTGATATATGGAAAAAATTATTTGGCACCCATATCTGCTACCTTCCTTGTTGAGCTACCGAAAATTGCTTAGGCACCCAAACTTGTTGCATCTGTTGAGTTGGGTTCTTAAAACATTATGATGTACCATGCATGTGCTCACTATCAACCATTACCCATCCCAAAGAATAATCTATAATTGTAGAATGCTTGTTTAACCAGTCTTGTCCTAATATTCTTTTTCTCTTCCATGTATGATTCATTGACAATTAAACATTCTTCTATGGAAACTAATCCTTCAATGTTATTTAAAATCATAGTTTCTCTAAGGAAAAATAGTTTTTGTCCTTATGTATTATGTCCACATTTGTTTGAAAGATCACTTTGTGCATAGCCCAAGCTAGCTTTGTACATATCACACTCTTATCTATTCTTTAGTCTATGTGAGCCATCATTCTTTCTTTGAATTCTAGTTCCACCATGGCACGTAGACATGGTGCTGTCCTCACCAATTTTTATCTATTACTCTCAAGATAAATACTTGAATCGGGTTGGAAAGAAGAGGGTCAGAAAGCCCTTGCATTAGTCAAGAAGAAGGATCATTTGCCTAGCTTCTTCTTGAGCTTCCTCTCTAATTCTTAGTTTCTTGGCCTTTTGATGTTTATCAATTTGGATTCTTTCCATCATCTCATTTATCAAGGGTTCAAACATACCTCGAGATGGCACCCACTAATGTAATTAGGCATAAAATCACCCTTGAAAGTTTCTAATTGGATTGCACCTCTAGTGGAGAGTCTGTTGACTACAAATGCTCCATGGCCTCACTTCTGAATCTTTTTGGCATGTTATTTTAGTTTTGGTTACATCTCGACAATAAAGAATCCTTATTCTTTTCAAATTGTTTGTAGGGCTTGTATCACTCCATCACTATTTGCTATTGATTTTTAGGATTGGGTTAAAAATTGAAGTAGTGTGCCCAAGGTCCTTGGATATAAACCCAAGGCCTCCATCTTGGTCAACTCTTTATCAAGGTCATGGTCTTAGTCAAAGTCAACAATCAAGATCTCAAATTCTCATGCTTATATCTATTACTGTGATGGTCAGTTCGAAGTCAACTCAAAGTCAACTAAAATTCAAGTTCAATTCCCTTATGTGTTTCACATTGGGTTCATTGGGTGTCCAGGATTTGTGCATCTAGGGATGCACATAGAATGCCATGAAAAGAACCTTGACTTGACCTCGATTCTTAGATGACCACTAGGGTTGCTCAATCATTGAAGGATGTTGAACCGTTTGGCTCTTTTCTATAGATCAAAAGATGAGAGAAACATTAGTCTCACATATTTCTCTCTCTCTCTCTTCTCAACATCAAATATTTCATAGCTATGCCTCAATGTAGAGCAATGATATATTCATTGTAAGGGTTGGAATCACTATTCTCTCTTTAAATACACATAAAGTCAAGGCTTCATATGATTTCTATTGTTATAAATTCACATTAACCGCAACCCCAAATCATAATGATGCTACTCATGTGTTTCCAAATTCTAACTCATAGATATCATAAGAGGTACCTATGATATCCATATTAAAGTTTTATCAAGGATTGCAAATGTTTACGAATTCAGGTACTCATAAAGTCTGGTAGGGATAAACTTTCTATTGTTCATTGTGTGTCTTATGAAAGTGTTTAGAGCTTCATGCACAAAAGAAACACACCTCCATGACTTTGCATCCGTGTAGTATCTATAGTGGTACGACTCATATGCCTTCCTTTGTAAAGAAATGTTGTTATCCTAATTCTTTATTGTCAAGATGATTTCATTGTCATTCCACTCATCTTCTCTCTCTCTCTCTCTCACACACACACACAGAGACACAAAGAGCTTAGTTGCACTTTCACATGCGCATATGTAAGAGCATGGAACACGGAAGTAAATTCTTACTCATACGAACACACGTGCACTCATAGAAATTAACACTATTATACACAAACAAGCACACATAGTTATGAACGTTCATACACACATAACACTCTCCAACATGCATTCACTCATGTGCATATCCTCACAACTACTCAAAAGTCTATATGTGCTTGCGCCCTCATGAAGTTGCAAACACACTAGTGCTCATGAACGCACAGATGCACGAGTGCACTTAGCTCGATAAAAACAATCATAGCTTCACGTGCAAACACACACGCATAGAAATTGTAGCGTATAAAGTGCTGAAATTCCTACACATCAGAGAGTTGAGCTGAATCAAACCAATTGGCTCATTAAAGTCCCATCTGCATCTGCTTTTCCAAATACTGTAGCTTCTAGATGTGCAGATGTAGAACATGAAAGATGAAAAGGGATTCTAGATGAAAAGATGTGGAACAAAGATAGAAGAACCGCCCTCCGATGGACAACTATCAAGAGCCTCTGCAACAAGCGTAGAGAACCTATAATTTATTGAACGCAACAATATTCACAGCTTTGAATGTATTCATTTCTGTTGTTAGATAATCTTCAATCAAATTGTCAACAGAGACAAGTTAATATTTGATTGTCATCGTTATAGTTGATTTCTTAATCCCATAGCTAACTGCAACCCAAAGGAGACATGGCATGGCCACATTTCGCACAGCCTCTTCAAGTTTCACTATGTCTATCTCATCATCCAAAGGTTTGACATAAAACACACGAAATATGCAATGTATGATTTCAAGTAGAAGCATGTGGAGAGGAAATCTCTACAACACCATCCTCCATGAACAATGCTATGTTTCCTATATGCTCAATAGGATGTGATCTATCATCACCTGTTCTATCACATTGTGAATCAACAATTCGTACTTAAAAAACACAATTTTTGTGTACCAAAAATACACTAAATCATTTAAAATTTTGCATCTGAACTTATTTGAAGTTTCCAAATAGAGTGCTATTTACTTTTTCACAGATTGACCTATTTTTTTGTGGGCCCCACCTTGGGGGCTCACGATGAAAATCGAAATGGCTTTGAAATTGAGACCTATGCAAAACAAGTTCCCTTAAAAAGAATAAATCCTAAAAATAATTTGGTACTTTCCACATGCATCCCGAATTTTGTAGCAATCTCGACCATTTTTGAAGCATGTGTTCTCCACACTTTTTTGATTACTCTTGCCTATCGGCCTTCTCCATGATGAGGTCTCTACAACCACATTGGCTAGAATAGCATGTCAAGAGAAAGGAGATAAGTAAGAGAGATCTCACACACAAGGAGAGGAGCACGCACAAATTGAGACAAGGTAGAATGATATTCTTCTTCCATCACATAAAGACAATGCACAAGAAATGACCCAATACTATTAGACATTTGTCAGGCCGCCAGTGCGATTAACAGATTATTTGTGATTATCCACAATTTCAAGGAAGCATTGTATTGGTGAACCATTGTAATATGTTCATTAATTAATAGATGAAAGAGTCGCATTTGTGTGAGTCCAACACGACGAGTCTGCAGGGACTCTTCATGGTAGGAGGATCATGGTGCTGACGAGTTTCCTGTTAATTGCTCTATTTGGTATCGTTGTGTTGATTCTTTGTTAATTAATTATTAGTATTAAGAGTGGTGATTAAAGTTAAGTTAGTGTAAAGATTAAGTACAGAATATAGTTTGGGGAAGTATTGCGGTTATCTGTGAAAGTTAAATTGACTGCTAAGTTATTCGCACTATCGTCTATAACGGAATACGATAGTGAAGTGATAACATTTAACTGTGAAGTGAAGCGGTGATAAGGTTAGGTGATAATCTATAAGGATTGAGAAGTATCGACGTACTATGAAGCATAGAATTAAGGTTGAATATAATTTGGGGAAAGTCACTACAGAAGATTATGTTGGAAGTAATATTGTAAGTCAGTGGACTGGTTTAACACATTACCTTAGTAGGAGAAGTGGGAAAAATACCAAGGGATCCTATTTACAGGATTCTACCACCCCAAGAACCTTGAGAACCTATCCTATCTACCCTAGTTCTTACCGGACAAGGTCAAATAAAGAACAGAGGTTAACACATTGGTGTGCACAGACCATCTCATGTGTTTATGGGACAAGGACTAGTCATAGCCAAGGGGGGATATCCTAATGTATTCAATGGTAATGGGAATGAGTGTTGAATGATGGTCGCATGTCAACACTAGATCATTCTAGAGCATTTCTATTTTGAATACAAGAGGATATAATGGATGGGAGGTGAGTGGCACGCACAACTTAATGTGTTCTTATTTGCAAGCTTTTGAGAGATATTTTGGGAAATTCCTACATTTGGAATCAGAGCATCTTAGATTACTGAAAATGAGATTTCATGAATTTCTTTGAGTTATCACCTTTGAATTACTACAACTCATCATCATTTTCATTTGTTCTCTGTACTATTTTGCTTTCGCCGACCAACAAAAGAAAGGGTTGGAGCCCCCTCTGAGGAGTCAAAGGCCCCCCAAGGGATCCCATGAGAACCAAGCTCATACTAGCCCACCAATGGCCAAGCAGGATGCTCACAAAGGCTGCTCGTCACCTATTTTGCACCTGCCTCAGTTGTGAGGGGAGAGAGAGAGAGAGAGAGGCACAAGAGCACTATCTTCTTCTTGTGTTGAGAGCAAGATTGAAGGGAAGATCCATATATACCCGTTTTTGGCACTGAACTTGTGTGTATGTGGGATAATTGCAACCTTCACACACAAACTTGGGAGGGAGAAGGACTTCAGAAACAAAAGGCTATGTTGCACACATAACAGCCTCAAGCCAGAACCTATGTGGTCAAGCTTGACTCTTGACCATACACCTCGCAATCTCCTTGAGTGACATGTTCTTTCTTTCAGTAGCTCCATTCTATTAAGGTGTATATGGCACTGTACACTGATGTTTTGCCCACGTTTAGCTAGAAATGCATTAAAATTAGAAGACATATATTCCGCCCCTCGATCAGAATGGAGGGTGCCCATTTTACATGCTGAGATATTCTCACCAAAACCAAAAACTTTTTGAAGCACATAAACAATTCAGACTTTGCTTTCAATGGATATATCCATGCATTCCTAGAAAAATTATCAATGAAAGTCATGAAGTAAAGGTAGTTCCCAAAAGAAGGTGCCTGCATAGGACCACAAACATCACTGTGAACAAGCTACAATTTCTTAGTAACTTGTATTGAACCATCTTTTGGGAAGGAGAAACACTGCATTTTGTCCAAAATACAACCTTCACAGACATGTTTACCAGGTGCCTCAAGTTTGGGCAAAGAGGACACCATTTTAGATTTTTGTAGGTGTAGCAAACTAGCAAAATTTAGATGACCAAAGCGTGCTTGCCAAAGCTTTGCATGTGGCATAACTTGAGAATCTTGAACTACGCATGCTAAATCATTCATAGATTTTGCATAATCTATGAGCTTATACATCCCACGACATAAAATGGTAGAAGAAATAATGATATCACCATTTGACAAATCATGAACTATACATCTGTCATCAACAAATTTCACAACCAAGCTAATCTTGGCTAATGCTGAAACTGATAACAGATTTTCCTTGATTCGTGGCATAAATAAAGCATCTAATAATGTAAAAGAACTACCATCAGTAGTAGTTAGAATGATCTTTCCAACTCCCATGATAGAATAAGAGGAGTTGTTGGCACATGTTATAGTATTCCCTATAGGGGCAGGCTCAAGTGAAGTGAAGAAGCTACACTATGAGATAATATGTTTGGTTGCCCCACTATCAAACTACCAAACATCTAATTCTACTACAGACATACACTGTTCATGAGGAGAGGGGTCTTGTTGCAGAGTAAAGAAGCACAGAAAGGGAGCCCCCAAAAAAATTTCAGATTATGGGCATAAAATCTCTTCTTCAAATTTCTATGAAAACCTCATGAAGCCATGTAAATGCACTAGAGGAGTCTGCTAGATGCATAAACCCCAATTATTGTAACATAATCCTTGTAACATAGTAGGAGATTAGTGTTTTTCAATAAAAGTGCTAGCCTCTTGTGTGAAAGGACCAATTTTAGGGAACATGTATATAAGGCACTTGGTGACTCTTGTAAAGAACTTTTTGCCATTGTGAGAATTGAAGTTGATTTTCAAATTTGCCTCTTTCCTGCTAATTATCTTCTTCTCCAAGAGATTTTGTGTGTGCTTTATGCTTGAAATGTGTGTGCTGGACTGTTGTCTACCCCTTCCTATGACTTTTGAATTATTTTAATGCATGTGTGAGCCTTGAGGAGTTGTGAAGCAGGTGTTGGTGTTTCCTACCATTCACTATTTTGCTCATATGTCATATTCGATTGACAATATACCATTAGATATGTTTTGTTGAGAGCTCCAAAAAGAACCCAATATTCATCATAATCGGAGTTTGGAGTTGAGAGAAAAGTTCGAATTTGTCTGTAAATGGTATCGCAACATGCATTTTCAGAGAATTTGGGAGTCGGAGAGGTAGTTGAGACAAGTCACATGCATTGTAGCATTCATACTTCACTTACCATCATGTATGCACATGTCTTCATACACAATATGTCTAATCTCTCGGATTGATAATTAAACGTGTATTAATCCACCACTATATACACTTGTGGGGTGATTGAGGTAGATTCTCATTGACACAAGTCCCTAAGACTCTACGACTTAGGTACACAAGTTTTTGGTGTCCTTGCTAGGGATTATCCCAATCAAGGTGCCTTCATGATGGTTGTAGCTATGGAGTGAAGGAGTCGTACTTGTAGATGTGAATTCAGCGAGTGGCAAGTCACAAGATATTTCAGCACTTGTTACTTCACACTTTAGGAGTGTGCGTAATGAGTTTTTGGGTTTAGGTTTAGGAGTGAGGGAGTGAGGAAGAGTTAGGGTTTAGGGAAGAGAGAGCGGTAGTGTTAGGATAGATAAGTTTCTACTAGGAAATTCAAAAAGAAAAAGAAGAAAAAAAAATATTTTAGTTCAATTCAGGCACTTGGCCAGCCAAGGCCATAAAACCCAAAAAATACTCATTTCTCAATCACTTGTCTTAAGAAAGTATCGTGGAGAACAGCGAGTGGTATCACAGAGATCATATCGCGAAGAGCTCAAAGAGAAAAAAGGTGCTAAGGGCAAGACTAAGGAAACACAATCTTAAAGGTGAGAACTTGAGTCCTGTAAACTTGAAATATCAAGAACACACACACAGATGTGACTGAACACATATGCGGTATTGCAAGGTAGGACAGAAGGGTTTGAGTGAGTTTTTGAGTTGCAGAAGGGGCCAAGAGTGAAGAGGAGAGAGAGAAACAAACACATTGCACAAAAGAAATTTAATTTTTGGTCACTTTTGGTTGTAGTATTATGGTCGGTTGAGTTGTGGTATCGCGATACCAAAATCCCCTAGTATCGTGATACTCGCCGAAGTATCGTATCGTGGGTGCCTCCCTTGAGGTATCGCGATACCATCATGGTATCGTGTATCCTCAAGTTGAGGTATCATGATTGCTATTCTTAAGTGGTATCATATCGTCTCTCTTGTGGTATCGTATCATGGTCCACTAGTATCAGATCTTCAAGAGTGAAGTATCGTTTGGATAGAGGTATCGTATCGCATAGAACTTGGTATCGTATCATGTTTGTAGCAGTATGGTAACACTTTGATGGTATCGTATCATGACATAACTAAGGTATCGTATTGAGAGCAGATCCGGTATCGTATCGCCATAAGCACAGTATTGTGTCCTGGAAGTGGTATCACCTTGGGAGTATCGTATCACCTAGATGAGTAGTATCGTGTCATGAGAAACTAAAGTATCATATCATGTCCACTACTAGTATCGTATCATTGCCACAACAGTATCATATGGTCAAAGAGGTATCATTTTAGTGCTATCATATCGTGCCTATTTAGGATCGTATCACCCATTGTTGGTATCATTCAGAGCAATCCAGGCATACTGGAATTAAACTCTGAGGAATCTAAGATAAAACTAAGGGAAAGAAGAGGGAAAAATAGACTAAGGTGAATGAACTTAAGATCAGGATGGGTGCTAAGTAGTCAGAGAAGTGTCATTTCATCAGTAGGAAGTGCAACCCAAGCAAGCCATCACTCGATCTACTCAGATACATCAAGTGACTCAGAAGAGGAACTACCCATGGCCTCAGAGAACATGCATGGTTTAGTTCCAAGGGAGGGCTTTATGTCCACCATAGAGGGAGAATACTAGACCTCTTTGCAGTATGTGTCCACTAATCAACAGGGGGACCCTATTTACCCTGATGGCATAAATAGGTCGGTGGCGAGAATGGTAAAGTCTATGGATTCAGAAATAGTTCCAAGACCCGCTGTCAAGTATGAAGGAGGAGTTTACATGGATAAGATGGGTCAGATATATGTAGTGACTAAAAATCTTCACCTGATCAATGGCAGAGGGGAACTAGAGGGACAAGGAGCTTCAGAGAGATCTAATGATGGAAACACGGTGACTACCCCAAGGGGCGATTCCATAGTGACTCAAGTCTTGAGAGGGGATCTAATACCTCAAGATGATTATCTGGTGGATGTGTATTTGATCCATGGGTCAGAACTACTTTTACAAACTGACTCACATACACAAGGAGAAGAGGTAAGCCTAGTAATTATACATGAACTAAAGGATCCAGAAGATGAGTCTAGAATCACGTACATAGACCAAAATCAAAGGAGATATTGGTCGATAGATGAAGTCGATAGGTCTAGATTGAAATACATGGGGTTGCCCATATTTGTTCCTCGAGAGCAGGCAACTACCTCGCAAAACCCATTTGGATCCCACCAAAGAACAAAGAACACTATGTCTAGTCAAACTAGTCAACGAAGTATCCCCACCCAAACACATGTGCAATTCACTATGCTTGGAATACATTTGCACAACCAAACCAATCCAGGGATAGGTATTAGGAAATATTAATAGACCACCCATTACGCCAAGACCACAACCAGGTGTAGGACTGAGAATGAATCCAGTTAGACCAGCAATTCCTGTAATGATCAGACCCCTAGAGCTAGTGAGAAGGCTAAGACCAATCCAAGTCGATAAATGCATGAGAAATCATTATGATGGCATGGGAGAGCCTTATGACCATATCACTGAATTCAAGCAAGTGTTGCAAGCGGAGCAAGTTGATGATTTTTTTGTGCAATATGAATCCTTTGGGCTAACCCTCAACGGAACAATATTAACTTGGTTCCAACCCTTGGATCCAAATTGCTTTGGAACTATTGAACAATTCTTCTAGGGGTTTATTGGAGAGTTCACCAAGCAAGGGATTAAGCACAACTCATCATCGTTGATTCATATTTTGAAACAAGCCCCAAATGAAACAATAAAAGTAGCTGCCCGAAGGTTCAACCAATATGTTGACAGATGCCCAATAACAGAGAAGCCCTCACAGCAAAAGTTGATATCCCTGTTCTTAGATGGATTGACAAATGGGACACTGAGAACCTTAGTCTACGTCAAATGGTTGCAGACATTGAGTGAGTGTCTCCAAGAATGCATTGACCTAGAAGACAACCTAGCACATGACCTCAAAAATACACAAAGCTCCACCAAATCAGAAGACACTAGGAGTACTGTGACGTCTAGTTCTAGTAATGTGGAGGATTTAGTATAATTGGTGGCTAAAAAATTAGGATTCCACGGATAGAGAAACTATCAGAACCCACCAATGAGAATGCCAATGCTGAGGAGATGCAGCCTGTGTGGTGGAGACCATCCATCCCATACTTGTACAAGAGGAGGTTTAGGTGTGCAACAACCTTACCCATACAACAGGAACCCACCTCAAGGATCCAATCTGTATTGTCATATTGAGCAAAAATACACCAACCACACTACAGAGAATTGCCGATTTAAAAGACAACCAAGGCCAGTGACTCAACCTCAATACAGACCTTATGGATATCCTCCTAGGGAACAAGGTTGAGAGGCTCCTAGATATAACCCTTATCCAGGACCACAAGGAGCACCCAGGCCATATGAGCAAGGAGGATATGGACAACCACAACCTATGTTAGGACAACAACCACCGCATCCACAGAATGTAGTGCCAATCAAGTACACTCAACGAGAGGAAAAACGGGAAAGGACTATAGTACTAGCAACACCGTTAGTTAGTGCAAAAGCAACAAATCAGGGATATGCACAGACCTAGGGAGAATATTATCCTTATGATGCTAGTATGATAGAGTATGACCAAACCTATGCACAACAATATTATGGTTATGAAGGGTATGACAATTCTTATGGATCAGAATATGCGAACCTGATGTATACTGCACCTAAGGCACCAACTCTAAGGAGAACAACTATTAAACCACTTGCACCAAGGGGACCATGCTATAGATGCGGTGGAGATCACTTCATACGAGAATGTATGTTGCCTTACAATCGACCACCCCCTAGGACCTGGGAAGGACATTGCAATGATTGTGGCAAGAAGCATCTATTTAGAGATTGCCCGAAAAATCCCAATAAGGCTCATAACACCACCCAGATTAATGTAATAGAAGTCATCAAATCATTTGGAAGTGATAAAGAATACACAGTGCCATTAAAAACCATTACTCGAGCCCAGTCAAAGGACAAGTAGTAAAAGGACGAGAGTCTGAACCTGGAATGGATAAAAGTTTAGAGCCTAAGATACAGATAGTCGAGGATTCAGAAGACCTATGATAAAATAACCAAACAATGAAGATACAAAGTTGGAAGATTATAAGAGAAAAACTCAGGAATAAATGGTTGAAAAATAAAGAGAATAAGAAAGTTGTAAAGGAAATTAAGAAACCTCAGGAGCAAGAAGTGCAAGGACACGCTCATCAGAAGACCCAAACACAGAAGCCAAACAAACTAGGATCAATTCTAGCAAATCCAATGCTCGAAGACCTAGATATGTGGTTGAAGGCTTATCAATCCAGAATCGCGATAGGACCAAGCATAGAGCAGCATGAGAAACTCTACCCACAAGGAGAGCTAGAGAAGGAGAGATTGGCGATATCCAAGGAGCTCATAGAGATAGCTCATACCACACTAGAAAATACTACCCTAGTCCTTCCAAAGACAAGATTACCTGAAAGCCAGTTCAATGAATGTCTAGAAAATAACAATCAAGAACAAGTAAGAATACCAAAAGAGGAGCATAGTGAAGAAAAACAACTGAGTAACCAGATCGAATAGATTTCTATAATTCCAAAACTAGAGGCCAATTGGCCACAAGACTTGTGGACCAAGATCCAAGAAGAACGATGGACCAAGTTTAGAAGAAGCATATGAAGAAGTTTCCATTTTAGAGCGAAACAGGGAAGAATCACACAACATTTCCATGCTACCAAACTATATGGGAGCATACGAGAAACGGGCTATAGTATTCCATGCTCCTATGATCTGAGGCAAGGAAGATAGGTCTCAAGATAAGACATCACACAACTTAGCAGAGCTTAAGAAGACTAAGGTACAATGCTTATTGACAATAGAAGAATTACTACGAGCCAAGCCCCAATTGTGGAAGCAACTAGCTAGAACTTGAGAATAGAAACTGGAGAGCCTATGAATGGAAAGAGAGAAGCTAAGGCTCCATCAACCATTCAAAACCCAATTGATAAAGTTGGAGAATTTAGTGAGGGAGATGAAGGAAATATGTGTCTATCCATCACTTTTAATGGATATATGACTAAAGTGATCTTAGACACCAGAGCTGGTGTAGGCATAGCTATAAAAGAAATTTGGGAAAAATGGGGAAAACCAGCCCTATGACCCACATGCATGAAACTTCAACTAGCAGATGGTCATGTGGAAAGACCCCTAGGAATATTGGAGAAGATTAAGTTGAATACCTGCGGAGGAGAGTTCGAACATACTCTAGCTATATGTAAATTTGGGAAAGCCAAAAATTACAAAATGATTTTGGGGCGACCATTTATGAGACAATTGAGAGTAGTACAAGGCTGAGGAAGAGACACATTGTACTGCAACACCAAGGAACAACCACAAAGCTAAATTTGCATACCTTTTCATATAGGGACTTGCCCCCACTACAATGGAATCCCATACATAGAGAAGAAGATGATTTGTCAATTCATAGCATAGGATCTAGTGACCAATCATGGATGCACAAAGATGCTAAATTATGGATGTGCCAAGAGGCAAAACGAAAGGAAAACAAAACTCGGTTATGGCCAATCAGACATCACAATTACCGACCCATAGATGATCCATGGTATATGCCTCAAATTTTCCCAGATGAAGCGTTTGAACCACACGGATGGATGGAGATCTTAGCCACCTTAGATGTGTGTGTAAATGAAGAAGTATTAACCATGAATGAGTGTGTGGATGAAGAAGGTTATGGTGTAAATCTTTATATGGTAATCCTTCAAGAAGTGGAGGCAGGAGAATTACTAGAAAAGGAATGGAGGGAGGAATATGAAAGCATAGAGATGGAACCAAAATTCAAGTCGGAGGAACGATATTTAGAAGAAATTGAGATGAAAAAGAAAAAAGATACTCCAAAAGTATTCGCAATAGAAGCAGTCCCAACAAGACAAGACAACAAAGAAACATTAGATAAGGTAGAGCAACCACCATATCTTTTAGAAGTTCTAGAACTTTTTAAGAGATACGAAGTAGAAGAATGAAAAATAGCTATTCAAATGCCCAAGAGAGAAGCAACCGATGGAGAAGCTTACGATAATAAGGAACAAACTAAGAAAGTGATAGTAGCCCTGGAGAAGAGGAAGAGAGATGTACCTACATTGGAAAAGATGTGTCTTTGGACGAAGAACAAGAATTGATAGAACTAATCAGGGAATTTAGGGATGTATTTGCATGCACCTACAAAGACCTCAAGGGAGTAGATCCATCCATTTGTTCCCATAGAGTCCCAATGACACCTGATGCAAAACCCTCGAAGCAGCGCCCATATACATACAATTATGTTTATTCGGCAAAGATTAAGGAGGAGATAGACAAACTATTAGCAGTCGGACTCATTTATGAGATAGAGCACACAGAATGGGTGTCACCTTTAGTTGTAGTACCCAAAAAGAATGGAAACTTAAGAGTATGTATTAACTTAAAAATAGTGAATGCAGCTACTATCTATGATAGCTACCCATTACCAATCACCGACCATCTATTGGAAAGAGTTGCAAGCAAGGAAGTATATAGTTTCCTAGATGGATTCTCTAGGTATAACCAAGTAGTCATTGCTACGGGGGACCAACATAGAACAACTTTTGCAACTGAATGGAGAGTATATGCTTTTAGGGTGATGCCATTCGGGCTCACCAATGCCCCACAACCTTCCAAAGAGTGATGTGTCATGTGTTCAAGGAATTTTTAAGGAAGAGTATGGAAGTATATGTAGATGATTTTTGCACCTAATCCAGTCAGAGAAGTGAACATATTCTAGAACTAAGAAGGATATTCAAAAAATGCCAACAATATCGAGTATGATTGAACCCAAAAAGTGCGACTTTATGGTAAGGCAAGGAAAGATCTTGGGACATATTGTATCAAAGAACAGAATTTACACATATGAAGATAAGATTAGAGTGATTTTAGACTTACGTAGACCTAAAAATCAAAGGAAGTACAAGCCTTTATGGGTCATTGTGGGTACTATCGTCGATTTATCCACATGTATGCTATAATCGCTAAGTTGTTATATGGGTTATTGACCCAATTCACTTGGACTAAAGATTGTGAAAATGCATTTAATGAACTAAAATGACAACTAAGTACAACACCTATCTTGAAGATACCCAATTGGAATAAACCATTCCATATCCATGTGGATGCATCAAATTATGCAATAGGATGCATCCACATGGGATGCATACTAGGATGCATCAAATTATGCAATAGGATGCATACTAGCCCAATCAGCGGATGAAGGAAAATTAGATCATCCTATCACATATGCAAGTAGATAGCTAACAAATTCAAGTTCTTTATCGACCATCAGGCTTTATTGTATCTCATCAATAAGCCCTGTAATATGGGAAGATTAGTGAGATGGTTCCTATTGTTGATGGAATTTGATTTTGAAGTAGTAGTCAAAAAAGGAAATACTCATGTAAGAGAAGATCATCTATCTCGAATGACGCATGGAGAACCACCCCATGGAGTGGCTGATGACCTACCAGATATGTACCTGTTCAATTTAGAAGTATGTTTGAAATGGGCAGAAAAGCTGATTCCAATACTCACACATGGACCTCACCATAGAATCAACAAAGATACCGGGAAAGAATTTTTGCAATCACATAGTTTACATATTGTAGCATGGAGTTTGTACTACAAAGATCCAAATGGCATATTACTAAGATGTGTAGATGAGGTAGAACAGAAGAACCTAATCAAGCAAGCTCATGTGAATCGATGGAAGCTTCATAAAGGAGCCCATGGAACATTAAGAGGATTGAAGAGATTGGGAGTATACTGGCCAGACATGCTGAAGGACATACACGAACACATCAACGGTTGCCAAGAATGCCAAGAGAATACTCCAGAGGACCATGCATCATTACAATTCTCTACAATAGCACCAGACTAGAGTAAGACATTGGTGAAATTCTTGAAAACACACGAGCATGATGGAAGGAGCTAATCTAGCAAGGAAGCGAACCCTAGAAGAAATTAGCAAGGACTACACCATCATGGGGAAGCAATTATCTAAAAGAGGAAAGGATAATCAGCTACGGCTATGTGTCCATGAAGGAGAATACTTACCCATTTTAGAGATGGCACATGCAAGTGCGACGAGAGGACATTTTTCAGCTAAGAGAACTGTAAAAATAATTCTCTTTGCAGGCTTGTGGTGGCCAACTCTCCACATGGATGCCGAAACATATGTACGAAGTTGTGAGGTGTGCCAAAGAACCAAGTATCCTATAAGAAGAGATGATATGCCTCTAAGACCCATGATCTGCACAAGAGCTTTTTCAAAATGGGGTATTGATTTCATAGGACCTATAAATCCTCCAGCCAAGGGATCACATGTTGAATATATAATAGTAGCCACAGATTATCTAACAAAATGGGTAGAAGCGAAAGCAACAAGAAAATTAGATGCACAAACAATGGCAAAGTTTCTCTTTGAGAATATCTTCACTCGCTTTGGATTGTGAATAGAGATAGTGAGCGATAGGGGAACACATGTCATCAACGAAGTGATAGAATCACTGATGAATGAGTTTCCTGTGATTCACAAAAATCAGCCCCTTACCACCCCCAAGCTAATGGTCAAGCAGAAAGCTCCAACAACGTATTGTGCATAGTGTTGAACAAAATAGTCAACAATGAATGGTCAGATTAGGACAAACAATTGCATCACGTAATGTGAGCTTTTCGTGTGGCTTACAAAACTGCCATAGGAACTACTCCTTTTAATTTAGTATACAGATAGAATGTGATTCTACCAATTGATTTTTTAGTGCCTACCCTACGTGTAGCACACCAGTACGATTGGACATGCCATGAACTATCCAAACAATTGGACCAAATTGAGAAACTGCACAAAACAAGATTACAAGTAGTAGGAGGAATGTATGCAGCTAAAAGGAGACAGAAAGCATATTACGATGCACATATTAAGGATAAGGGCTTAAAGGAAGGTGATTTGGTATTAGTATACACATTGAAGTAGCATGCAAAGAGATTGCAGCAGCGAGGATATGGAAAATTATTGATAAATCGAATCTCAACAAGTGGAGCATTGAATTTAGCCACCTTAGATGGAGACGTACTTCCCAACTACATTAGTGGTTGCATAGTTAAAAGATACATGGAACCACTAACTGATCAAATGTTAGCACAACTTTTGGGAGTGCAGAATCAGAAGAAGGAAGAAGGAAGAAGGAAGAAGAAAGGAGTAGAGAAGAAGCTCGAATGGAAGCCCTAGAGCGAATCAGGAAATGAAAAGAGTGGATGAGGCAAAGGGATGAATGATATCTACAGGGAGAGGAACCTATACCCATGGCAAACTACCGAGTAGGAAATGCAAACAATGCAAGCAAGAGTATTTCCTAACCATACTTAAACATAGGAATCGAGAACACGGAATATCAATTAGTGGATGCTCTGATTGACACAAGAGCAGCACTGAGTTGTATACGATTGTTGTTAACCACTCACCATAAGATGACCTTGAGTCCCACTAGATCATATATCATAGGAATCGGAGGTCAAACCATCGAATGTGTAGGAGAATTCATCATGTCTCTTCATCTAGGAAATTCTACTATGAAGCAAAGGCTTTTGGTATGCAAAGATGAAGACCTTCTTGAAAATCTAGTCCTAGGACAAGACTGGATCTTTGAGAATGAAGTCGGCATACATCTTACACAAAGATACATATCTACCAAGGTAGGGCATAAAGAAGTCTTTAGTTTGTTGGAAGATAGGTCGTCTCAAATCCATAATGTCATCATACCTAAGGAAGAGAACTCAAAGAAGGATAAAGAGGAAGAATCAGGAAAGGATGTGTATGAGGAGTGCCCTAATCTAGAATTACAGGCGAGCAGGGAAATATTGCATGATTGTGTGCCCACTTTTCTTGTAAGACATGAGCTTGAGAGAAATAGTGAGGATATTTTTTCTCAACCTATCCACATTATAAGAAGGAAACCGACTTGGATGTCTACGATCCGAACACCACATCCATTCAATACACGACTACAATGGGGTGTTCGGACCGTAGACATGCAAGGATCGATTGACTCAACATGCAAGTACAAAGTAGGAACCAAGTAGAAACAGAGAAAAACAACCACTATTTGCAATTGCAAAGGGATAAACCAAAACTTCTTTGTGTTTGGCTTCCAAAGTCATTGGTGGAGGCCCAGAAATCACAGCAACACATATGGATCCCGAAAGTAGTTCGGCGGCTAGAAAATCAAGAGATAAAAAAACTCAATGAGATGTCATACCAACAACGTGTAGCAAGGGAATCTATCAAGACTCGCCAAAAACACCAAAGGACCATGATACATAAAACTCAGCCCACCAACAGGATTGAGTCAAAGACCACAGAAAGAGTAAATCGACAGAAGCAAATACCACCAACACAGGCAACCAAGTTAATGTGGAGACCCAAGAAGTGATAGGGAACCGAATAAATGACTCAAGAAGACTCTACTTGCACTCATGACGAATCAATTGCATCCAGAGTATGCATGATAGGGCCACATTACAAGGCCATGCATTTGGCACATATCCTCTTCAATAAAAGTAGTGGTGCACATTTCCACAATAGGAATAGGACTTAGCTTCTACTGTCATAGGAATGACTATACATTATAACTAAATAAATGCTTTGGCCATCACGAATTACTTGTTTTCTTTCAAGATTAAAACTTAAGAAAAGTGTGGTGAGATACCTTATTTACTTACGCAAGGGAGTACAGAGTGGAGGAAACGACATATGAGTGGACCATACATAAATATGTAGAATTGGTTTCCGGCTTAAACTGATTTTCTACTTTACTACTAGTGGAGATGGCTTCCAATGAATCTGAGGCCACAATTCAAGAAGAGGTGCTTGAATTTCCAATGCAGAGTGTAACAAAAGCCAAAGGACATTGGTTCAGAGAAGACCAACTAGTGGGAGAGCATTTTTCCTTGGTCACTGGTGTAGCTCAAGCGTAAGCATCACCTCCTTTACTTGTCAATCCGCAGAGACGTGAGGACAGGTATGAAGACCATGAGCAAGTGAAGGCACAAGTGCGTGAGTGAAAGCACACAAACATGCACACACATACACACACACGTGCACACGGCAAGATCAAAGAGAGGAACAATGGAAGGACTTTGTCAAGTAGTCATCATACACTCCTTAAGGTGACTCTCCTGAAGTGATGCGAGAAAGATGATCTGCCCTAAGGTGGGTTCTACCTTTCCTAACGAGCGATTTTGAGTGAGAATTGTGAAAAACGTGATTTTGAGAATGATCAGAAAATCGCAATTTTGAATGAAAATCGTGTTTTTTCAAAATCGTGTTTTTGATATGAAAATTGCAATTTTGAATGAAAATCGTGTTTCCTCAAAGT
The DNA here is from genome assembly GCA_020310875.1 of Ceratopteris richardii. NCBI lineage: Eukaryota > Viridiplantae > Streptophyta > Polypodiopsida > Polypodiales > Pteridaceae > Ceratopteris > Ceratopteris richardii. Next base: position 24,713,350 of record CM035430.1, read on the forward strand.
CATGTTTTTTAGCTGAAAATCGCGATTTTGAGAATGACCAGAAAATCGCAATTTCGATTGAAAATCGTGTTTTGAAAATCGTGAAAATTGGGATTTTGGATGAAAGTTGTGTTTTTGAAAATCGCGATTTTGAAACCAACAGAGAATCGTGTTTTTCCAAAAATTGTGTTTTGGGTTGAAAATCGTGATTTTGAGCCCACTAAAAATCGTGTTTTCTCAAAGTCGTGTTTTTACTTGAAAATTGCGATTTTGCCTCTGAATCGTGTTTTTGAGAATCTTAGAGAATCGTGATTTTGAGCACAACCAGAGAATCGCGATTCTGAGAATGAACTTAGAATCGTGTTCTTTTCAGAAAGCTTTTACGTGGGAAATAGAAAATTGCATTTTTTTGAGAAATTTTGAATTTTATGAAAATCGCGATTTTCAATCAGAATCATGTTTTTTGGCGGGAAATTCAAATTTCTGAGCGTCAAGCAATGGCGAGCTCCGTATATGTAGAAAATCGTGAAAAAAGACAGGCGCTTGCTCTCCCTTGCACTTCCTAACTCCTTCTCACACAATAATGCATGAAAAATGGTATGAAAATGGTGAAAATGCACTAATGAAATGAAAGTTTTTTTACCTTCTAACGTCACAAATCTATGATCTTACCATCACAACGCTCGTCCTCAAAGCTCTCTCCTCGGCAACGGTGCCAAAATTTGGTGTAGTTCAAGCGTAAGCACCACCTCCTTTACTTGTCAATCCGCAGAGACGTGAGGATCGGTATGAAGACCATGAGCAAGTGAAGGCACAAGTGCGTGAGTGAAAGCACACAAACATGCACACACATACAGACACACGTGCACACGACAATATCAAAGAGAGGAACAATGGAAGAACTTTGATTACACAAGAGTTCTCTTACAAAATCTCTATTCTCTAACAAGCTACCCTCAAAAAATGAGTTCTCTAGCTCTTTTTATAGTTTTTGGACTAGTTTTGGCCCTGTCCAGACCTAGTGTCCGACCTAGTTAAAAATTAGGTTCTAGCACTTATTTGAAGGCTCAAATTGAGTCTAAAAATTATGAAAATTGGTAGGATGATACTTCTAATGCTCCTCAAGCTCGAGGACTCCTCGTCTTGCACAAAATGGAGCTAGGAAAAGGTGAAATGATATTTACAATGGTTTATAGTGATGAAAAACACTATTTTATAGAGATTTCTTCTAAAAATTTGACATACACTTCTTGGAGCTCCCTATGTGCTCCTTCTTCTTGTGTGTCCACTTGTCTGATGCACTTATTACGCTTGTCCTTGACCTTGAGCTTCAACAATCACCATTAAGATCATGGACACAGATCACCAGTTTCCAGTCATGTCCCAAGACTTCAAGGTCTTACATGAGCTTCCAACGATGGTGAATGTAATGACGAAAGCAGGAATCCATAAATACTTCGAGTTACCAATCTATAAGATAGATTTTCAGCAGTGCACTCAAGTCATGAACACCATTCAGCTAGCCCTACACAAAGCATCAGTAGCAGAAGCGAAAGTTCTTGATGCAGAAGGAGAATGGGTAACTATACAATTCATGCATGAGCTCATCAAAGAAGCATTTGGATGGATCAAGGATGGAACCACAAATCTCAAAGATGAAAGCCATTGAATGAAAACTCAAACATTCATAGACATAAATCATGTGGATATTGAAGAGGGAGTGAGATTAGTACATCATTATTTTTGTTTTCCCAATATGCACAGATACACAACACTACAAAAAATAATAGTGCAACTATTATCTCATGCCACCAAACAAATCGGCAACCAGATAAACCTGACACCCTATATTCAAGAACGCTTATTCGAGGCCAAGAAGCAATGGGGTCATAAGAAATTTTTGAATGGAAGTGTGGCTTTAACAATACTGATATAACATGCATTAGGTATTCGGGAATACCTTAAAGAAATGCCCTCATCAGCGGAAATGGCAAAATATGTGAAGCTAGTCACTATACCAAGAAAGAAGAAAGGAGTGAAGGTAACCCATGAAGCGGGCATGAGCTCTCAACCAATGATGAGAGGTGCAAAGAGATTAAGAGAAGCATTGAAGATAGAAGAAGCAACTCCATCAAAAACGGCACATATACTTCCTAGAAACAAAATTAAAGAGTCTACACCTACCAGCGAAGAGGAGTTAAAGGAAGCTATGGATAATACTCACAAATTCATGGAAGGACAGATAAATCTACCAGTTCAAGGGCACCATTACCATAAAGCTCATACAACAGCTTTGCAAGGAAAGAAACTAACAAAGTTCCACAGATATAGAGAATTGGGATTGGTTAATTCCAGCTCTTCTTTCGAAGTCCAAAAGGATTGTGAACCATCACCAATGAATGTGGACATTAGGAGTGAATCAAAGGATGATGGTAAATGGGATGAAATCAACCAATTGAAGGATTCCACTGAAGTAGAGAGTGAAAAGCAAGATCAAATTTTGGATATGATACTTGGAGATGGACAAAAAGACGAGGAAAAGAAATAAGAGAATGTACATACATTGCAAATGATGATACGACAAAGATTCAAATCATTGAGACCCACTTGGATAGTCAGGTTACAATGAAGATTCCCAAAGAAGAGAAAGCTCAAGAAGAAATGGACGGACCTGAACCATTCACACCTATAAGGATTGTGGCAGAGCCTTCCCCTTTGGACGTGACATTTCAACGAAGTGCTACTAAGTCTATTCCACATATAGAAGAAAACAAAGCACTGAACATACCAAAAACATGACTCAATGTAGATGTGGCATAGCTCAAGCCAGTGGTAAAATAGATGATATAGACTGACATGGAAACACAACAACAACTCATGGAGGCGGATAGCGAGTATGAAAAAGCTCTCATAGAAAGAAATCAATTCAAGGCACTAATTGAAGAGCTATCTGCTAAAGTATTGCAAGCTCAATAGACACTTACAACTAAAGAACGAGAAACAAAAGAATTTATGGAAAGATGCAATCTACTCATTGAAGAAAATCAGAAGATGCAATATCTAATTAAGGAGCTCCAAAACAAATATGAAACCAGCGAAGCCAAGAAGGTACGCTTATCAAACAGAAGCAAACTTTCAGAAGCTCAAATAAAGGTATACATGGACAAGGCCGACGATCTAAGAAACAAAAATAAAGAGTTGATGAATGAAATTTTGCTTAATCAACCTATGGAGGTGCCAAAAAGTCAACACACCGATACACAGGAACTAGAAGCTAAGTTGGCTAAGTATGATGATCAGTTAAAACAAGACCAAGCATTACAAGAAGAATGGGAAAGAAACTACATGTATGATACTAATGAATTAAGGAAGAGATGGAAAGCAATTGAAGCTCGCTATATTGAACAATGCAACGAGGATACAGATCAGATGGCCATATTAGGAGAAAGCAAGAAACAAAGTGACAAAGAGCTTACGGCAGCAAAAGAGTAGTTAAAAGAACAAGAAGAACTCATAAAAATCTTACAAGATCAAATCGCACAGTAAAAGAATATGGGGACACTGGTAGTTCAAATCTCTCAAGCAGCTATGGAGACCGAGCTACGTCCTCCTTCTCCCCCCATACATCATTCAACAATAAGAGAAGAAGAAGCGAAGAAGGGTGCTGATAGACATAAACGAGCTATTGCAGAACTAAGTCGTAATGAGAGGACCCTATTGGTGTCCCAACTTACAGAACAATGATCTGATCTGGAGAAGGAAATTTTTGGAAAAGAATCCGACTTTATGGGTGCATTGGGAGTCAGCACCTTACTTACTACAAGCAAATCAATCTTTTTGCCCAGTCCCTAGAAGAAGATCCTGGATGCAATTTTGGGAAGCACATCGCTAGGGAACCATCAATAATCAATGGTTGAACCACCCACTGTTGTTCAAGCCCACCACATAATTACTTAGCTATAGAAGAATATATGGTACCCACAATGGAATTTTGGCTCTCAAGATATGCTAGAGTTTCGGACTTAGCCATATTAGGAGAAAGCAAGAAACAAAGTGACAAAGAGCTTACGGCAGCAAAAGAGTAGTTAAAAGAACAAGAAGAACTCATAAAAATCTTACAAGATCAAATCACACAGTAAAAGAATATGGGGACACTGGTAGTTCAAATCTCTCAAGCAGCTATGGAGACCGAGCTACGTCCTCCTTCTCCCCCCATACATCATTACGGCAAGAAACAAGAAAGCAAGAAACAAAGTGACAAAGAGCTTACGGCAGCAAAAGAGTAGTTAAAAGAACAAGAAGAACTCATAAAAATCTTACAAGATCAAATCGCACAGTAAAAGAATATGGGGACACTGGTAGTTCAAATCTCTCAAGCAGCTATGGAGACCGAGCTATGTCCTCCTTCTCCTTCAACAATACGAGAAGAAGAAGCGAAGAAGGGTGCTGATAGACATAAACGAGCTATTGCAGAACTAAGTCGCAATGAGAGGACCCTATTGGTGTCCCAACTTACAGAACAATTTGAAGATCAAGTGGTGAAAGTAATGAAGGAAGAAAAGATCAAAAGTAAGATTTTTGAGCAAATTTTGAAGCCCTTCAATGTACCATATGGGCTACTAAAAGAGGAAACCAGGCAGTACATCAAGAGAACTACATAGAAAGAACCAGATCAAGACTTGCAGTTCAAAATTGATACATTTTCTTACACACAGGAAGAGTTTGATAAAGCAGATCTGATCTGGAGAAGGAAATTTTTGGAAAAGAATCCGACTTTATGGGTGCACTGGGAGTCAGCACCTTACTTACTACAAGTAAATCAATCTTTTTGCCCAGTCCCTAGAAGAAGATCCTGGATGCAATTTTGGGAAGCACATCGCTAGGGAACCATCAATAATCAATGGTTGAACCACCCACTGTTGTTCAAGCCCACCACATAATTACTCACCTATAGAAGAATATATGGTACCCACAATGGAATTTTGGCTCTCAAGATATGCTAGAGTTTTGGACTTAGCAATAAAGATGACGAATAAGGTGTTGAGTGTGATACTCACAGTGTTAAAATTCTTGAACATGCTCAATATACATTTTTGAACTTTATTGGCATTAACCAAGACACAGATGCACTCATTTTTTATCTCTCCATTATGCCTAGTCGACTTACTATTATGGCTATATACTTGTGCTTAATGTTCTTACTGAGTCAGTACATGCAGACATTCGAAGAAGCATTTTTCACAGGATTTTTTGAAGTAGACTTAGATTTTTTTGTCAAAATGACTTTGATCTTAAATGCTTGATTGGTGGACCACGAGTTAAGTTTCTTTGCAGATCACAGACAAGTACCAAATGATGAAGTCAAACTAGCACAATGGAAAGAACTAATGATATGTGAAGCTATTCCACTCAATCAAAGAGAGCAAAAAGTCATTCAAACATACTCACATTGCTAGCCAAAGCTTATCGAGGATGATAGAGTTCAGGAGGAGGGACGTGTGGAGGGAGAATCAAGTAAAAAAAGAAGAAAAAGAAAATAAAAAAACAAAATTGTCCAATGAATAAAACCCACCCTCTATCCAAAGCCCCACAGAGGCACGTATCAGGCTTCACACGCATCATGCCACTATGCGAAAGAAGGAGGTCCCAAAGAGTGGAAACAAAGAAATACAATAGGACCTTTCAAGCACCACCCTCACTAAAAGAGATGCAACACTTACCATTGAGGCGTGCATAGCAACACAAAGCAATACAATAGGGCCAGATGTGTGAGAATAAAGATTTATTCAAAGACCAAAAGTTAGAAAGAGGTAGAGGTTGAAAACCGGAAAAGAGTGACTAAGAATATCACATTCTTAGCCACTATGTGCGTGCAGTGAAAAGAAATGAACAGGCTAAAGAAAAGCATCAGATCCCAAAGGAGGTGAAAGAAGATTTAAAGGCAAGAGCTTTGAAGCATCAACCAAAAGACAAAAATAGATGCAATGCTTGTTGGTATTCTAAGGTCTGAATACCATATGTTGGAAGTGGTATGGGCCCCAATAATAATAAATTCACAAGTTTACAGGATCTTCCAACAAATGAACCTTAACATACACACCTTAAGACTCAAAAAAAGATGAGTGAGAGATAGAGAGAGAATAGATGAGATTTCAAGTGTAACGGTAAGCTATGAGGCTCACCTACACTATCTATATTCAAATGTCAAATTACAATATGTGTATATGATACAAACTGACAATATCTATATCTCGACAGAAATAGGAACTAGATACAAGAGATTGTGTGTCTAATAGGTATGAAGAGTGTATGTGTATGTGAGAGAATATGGAGAATCCAAACAATTTAGAATTGTTTTACAGCAAACCCAAATTTTGATCAACCTAAATCAGAAACGAGTGACCTAGCAAGTAAGAACGGAAATAGACTTGCTACTCATAGTAAATCAAAAACTGATGTTGATGGTAAGCTCACAAAATCTCCTCCAAATAATCACCAAAATGTAGACCACAACTCCTCCAAGAGTGTGAGAACTCCTCCTCCAAGCTGGCCTCCAAAATCTCCTCCTAACTTGAGAAGATTGATCACCTCCTCCAAGTTCTTCTCCAAGAGCTTGAGCTTGTTGAGTGATGATTGAATAATGAGCAAGGCTCTTCTTATATAGCTTTGAAGCTCTTATGAAAAGCACGAATAAAAGTTAAAAACGTATACGATGTCCGAAAAGCCGTCATTCGTGACTTCGATGTTGATTCATAAAAACTATATCCCGAGAGCTTGGCACCATTTGTACTTGCTTTTTGATTTACCAAAACAACAATTACCTTATCACATTGCCAGTGATGGGAATCAAACCCGAGAAGTTTGGAGATGCTTTTACAACACTTGCCTTAGACCAAGCCACCCGTGAGCTTTTTGTTATAAAGAGTATAAAGAATATATTATATATTTGTTGCGGCCGCTCTTGAAGACTTCATCTTCAAGTCTTTGACCATGTGAACATTGTTTCCAACAATGCCTCCTTCAATGTCACAATGCTACAAGGTTCAATAATCTGTAAAACTTCTAATGTCTGCAAATATCTCTTAACTAACTTCCACTGAATCTTGAGCTAACTGTGAATGAACTTGGATACTTGAGAAACTGCAAACTGAATGTCCTGATGTGTATTACATAGATATATCAAGCAACCAACTGCTTGACTATATAATGTAGCATAAAATGGTCCTGAATCTGCTACCGACTTTAATAACACATTACCATCCATCAGTGCTTGCATAAGCTTAGAATCTATCATCTCAAACCTTTCCAATAATTTCTCAATGTATTTCTGTTGTGTCATGTAGATACACTCATCTCTATACTTGAATCCAATCCTGGGACTTGTGATAATCATATCACCTTGTAGTGTATCTTGAACACAAGCTGGTTCATTCTCAACTAATCTAAGTGCTAAAACATTATGAATCTCAAAATGCTCTTCATAATTTACCTGGTCTCTTTGTTGCCTCCTGGTTTGGCTTCTAGTTCTTCCTGTGTATTCTTGTATACCACTGTCCTTCCATGTTTGATATAACCACTTTGGTGTATTCCTAAAAAGTGGTGGTATATCTTCTCGTTCTTCAGTATCTTTTTCTTTTGGAACTCTAGAACCTTCTCCAACTTCATAAGTTGAAACTTCAAGAGGTACTAATGATGGACTAGGTACTGATGTAGGTAATGAAATTCCTTCTTCACCTGTATCTCTTAGGATTTGAGTAGGTTCATCACCCCCCTTGTATGGATGAATGTAAGCATCCAAATTCCTTCTAAAAAATGCATAGTCATCTGCTTTTATGAAATCTGGAATCTATCCCTTCTTATCATAAATCTGACTTTCTACAATATATGCATTGTGTGAGAGTAGGATATCACTTGTATCTGGAACATAGAATATGTATCCTTTGCTTTCAATTGCATAACCAATAAAGACCACTTTAATGGCTTTTACATCAAGCTTACCATGATCCTTCTTCTCAATGTGAACATAAGCTGGGGAGCCAAAAACTTTGAAGTAACTCACATTGGGCTTCTTCCCATAATAAGCTTCATAAGGTGTAATGACCTTCAAAGCTTTTGTGGAAGACCTATTCAGAAATGTGATTAGCTGTATGTACTACATCAAACCAAAACTTGGGAGGAAGCCTATTGGATGACATCATACTTTGCATCATCTCAACAAGTATCCTATTCTTTCTCTCTGCAACACCATTATGTTCTGGAGTGTAAGCAATAGTGAGTTGATGAGAGATACCTTTGTCTTCTAAAAAAGACTTAAAGTCTTTAGACATGTACTCTCCTCCTCTATCACTTCTCAAAATCTGGATCTTTGAGTGACTTTCATTTTCAACCATAGCTAAGAACTTCTTGAAAGTAGGAAAAACCTCTGACTTCACTTTAAGACCATAGATCCATGAATATCTCGAGAAATCATCTATGAATATAACAAAGTACCTATAACCTTGAATAGAATCTATTCTCATCGGACCATTCATATCTGAATGAATGATCTGCAACTTCCTTGTGGCTATGATAAATCCATGTTTCTTGAAAGGTAGTTTGTGAAGCTTTCCTTCAAAACATCCTTCACATGATTCTGCATCATCTCGTAATGGAAAAGAAGGCAAACTCTCCACCATACCTTGATCCTTGATATGCTTGAGAGTTGTGTAACTTATATGACCAAATCTAGCATGCCATAACTTCATGTTCTCCTTAGGTGTAGTAGACCTAGCAACATTAGCATGACTTATTTTGGACAATACAAACATGCCACTTCTGTTTTCACCTTGAAGTAGAAAATGCTCCTCATCAGGTGAGAGGATCTGACATGAATCTTTCTCAAAAACTACTTTACAACCATCTGACAAGAAAGTCAAGATAGAGAGCAAATTCTTCTTTATTTCTGGAACATAAAGAACATAGGACATTGTGAAATTTCAACCTGCTCTGGACTTAAGGTTTACTTCTCCAACACCAACAACATCCAAATCATGACCATTTGCAATGGTCACTCTTCTACCTAAAGAGTTAGAAAGGGAAGAAAATACCTTTCTGCAACATGTCATATGCTTAGTAGCTCCAGAATAAAAAATCCAAGGATTATCTGAGATTGTCTTTAACGCTACCTAATCAAAAGCTATTTTTTCAATAGTAGCACATGCATGTGAATCTACCTTTGAAGGTTTAGGTTTTGGATCATCTTCAACACTATTGCATGATGCTTTCTTCTTCTCGTTGAAAATCCTTGCTCTGCATTCTACTGTGAAATGACATGGCTTCTTACAGTAATGGCATACTCCTTTCTTTGAATTAGATGTAGTTGAAGACTTTTCTTTGGGTGTAGAGGAAGCATTAGGGGTAGAATTGGAAAACTTAGGATTAGAAGACTTACTTTCCTTCTTGGATTGCTGACTCTTCTTCTCCTTCTTTGTCTCCATCTTCTTCTTACCCTTCGATGATGATAACATGGCTTCATCATTCTCTTCCATACCCTTTTTTTGATCTTCATCTTGAAGTAATAGGAACTATAGCTCTTCAAATGAAATTTCTCTATCTCTTGTAGAAAGAGATAAAGAAGTAACAAAAGCATAGTATGTAGATGGAAGTGAGTTTAGAAGTGTTTTTACCATCTCTTCATCTGAAATGTTGACTCCAACATTCAGTAACTGGTCTCGTAAATCTTTGAGCTTCAAAATATGTGTCTAGACTAATTCACCAACTTTCATCCTTGTGTTGGCTAGTTGTTTCCTTAAATGAGCTTTCCTAGCAGGGTTTCTGCTCTGATAGAGATTCTCTAACTCCAACCAAGCCTGACGAGAGATTATGCAAGACTTGATCTGAGTATAATATGCCTCTTGACTACCATAGAAATATATGAAAGTGCTAGTGCATCCCTTGAATCCCATCTGGATTGCTCTTCTGTAGGGAGTAATTTGGTAGTAGTATGGACTCTTGATGATGAAAGAGTTTCTTCTTCTTCACTAACCTCCTGTTGAGCAGAAATAGGAACAACAGATCTTCTAGAAGATGAAGTAGCCTCTTCTCCGACTTGTCCTAGCCTTCGATAAGTGCCATTGACAATATTCCATAAGTCCTTTGTTACTAACAGATTCATCATCATATAACTCCACATTGGATAATTAGACATGCCTTCAAGCTTGTCTTCATTCTCAAGTCTATAGTCACTCATCTTGTTAAGGGTGTATGTCAACTAGGCTCTGATACCAAATGTTGGTATTCTAAGGTCTCAATACCATATGTTGGAAGTGGTATGGGCCCCAATAATAATAAATTCATAGGTTTATAGGATCTTCCAACAAATGAATCTTAACATACACACCTTAAGACTCAAAAATAGATGAGTGATAGATAGAGAGAGAATAGATGAGATTTCAAGTGTAATGGTAAGCTATGAGGCTCACCTACACTATCTATATTCAAATGTCAAATTACAATGTGTGTATATGATACAAACTGACAATATCTGTATCTTGGCAGAAATAGGAACTAGATACAAGAGATTGTGTGCTTAAGAGGTATGAAAGTGTGTGTGTGTGTGAGAGAGAGAGAGAGAGAGAGAATATGGAGAATACAAATATTTTAGAACTATTTTACAGCAAACCCAAATTCTGATCAACCTAAATTAGAAACGAGTGACCTAGCAAGTAAGAACGGAAATAGACTTGCTACTCACAATAAATCAACAACTGATGTTGATGGTAAGTTAGCAGAATCTCCTCCAAATAATCACTGAAATGTAGACCACAACTCCTCCAAGAGTGTGAGAACTCCTCCTCCAAACTGGCCTCCAGAATCTCCTCCTAAATTGAGAAGGTTGATCACCTCCTCCAAGTTCTTCTCCAAGAGCTTGAGCTTGTTGAGTGATGATTGAATAATGAGCAAGGCTCTTCTTATATATCCTTGAAGCTCTTAGTATAAAGAATATATATTATATATCTGTTGCACCCACTCTTGAAGACTTCATCTTCAAGTCTTTGACCATGTGAACATTGTTTCCAACAATGCTTACCAAATGATGCGAGCAGTGAAAAAGAGCTTAACAGGTATCAATGATAATACAGCAACCCATATGTATGAATGTAAGGAGCACCAAGGGGAGAACTGAATCATAGGACTCAGGCTCTGATAAGGGAACAAGTTCTCTAACAGTCCTAACCACTGCTTTGACCATTGGATGCATGTATTGAAACAATAAGAAAGCCTCATACAAGAAGCAAAGCATGTCAAGGGACAATAGAGACAAAGAGGGGGAGAATGTTGCAGAGTAAAGAAGCACAGAAAGGGAGCCCCCAAAAAAATTTCAAATTATGGGCATAAAATTTCTTCTTCAAATTTCTATGAAAACCTCATGAACCCATGTAAATGCACTAGAGGAGTCCTCTAGATGCATAAACCCCAATTATTGTAAGATAATCCTTGTAACACAGTAGGAGATTAGCGTTTCAATAAAAGTGCCGGCCTATTGTGTGAAAGGACCAATTTTAGGGCACATGTATATAAGTCACTTGGTGACTCTTGTAAAGAACTTTTTTCCATTGTGAGAATTGAAGGTGATTTTCGAATTTGCCTCTTTCCTGCTAGTTATCTTCTTCTCCAAGAGCTTTTGTGTGTGTTTTATGCTTGAAATGTGTGTGTTGGATTGTTGCCTACCCCTTCCCATCACTTTTGAATTATTGAAATGCATGTCTGAGCCTTGAGGAGTTGTGGAGCAGGTGTTGGTGTTTCTCACCATTCACTATTCTGCTCATAACATGAAGTACATTTGTCAAATTCAATTGGAAATCCAATCATTAGATGCACCTCGTCGACAGCTTTGAAATGAACCTACTATTGACCATAATCAAAGTTTGGAGCTGAGAGAAAATTTTGAATTTGTGCTTACTACTGTAAATGGTATCGCGACGTGCATTTTCAGAGAATTAGTGAGTTGGAGAGGTAGTTGAGACAAGTCACGTGCATTGTAGCATTGATACTTCACTTACCATCATGTGTGCACATGTCTTCATATACTTGATACATCTAATCTCTTGGATTGATAATTAAACATGTATTAATCCACCACTATATGCACTTGTGGGGCGATTGAGGTACAGTCTCATCGACAAAAGTCCCTAAGACTCTATGACTTAGGTACATGTCTTAATTACAAATAGTAGTAAATGTCCATTCTTCATTCAACACAAGATTTGTAAACTCTAATTTGGGCGTAGAGGCCTCTGCAACAACCATTCCAACCTCTTTTTCTTTGCCTCTTTTATAGCAGTTTTGGACAGATCATTTCTTTTAAGTATTTGCAAAATTATTTCTACTTTTTTGTTTTCTTCTCTTCTTTGTCATTATTCTTCGATTACGTAGAAATGGAAGATATCTGCTTACTAGTATATGAGCTCCATTTACCTTTGATCTTCTGATTAGCCAGGAAAGCTTGATCTACAACACACATAATGGACATGTTTTGCCTAGACTTATCTTCCTATAACAGAACAGAGACCAACTCCTCAAATGTTAAGGCATTTGTATTGCCTTTCATCATCAATCAAAGAGTAAAAGCAAAAATCTTATATGAATCTAGAAGACCATTCAGAACAGTCTGCACAAGTGAACTGTCTGGCAAGACTTCATCAGTAGAAATCAACTACTCCTTCAAATGTTTGATCTTGGTCAAAAAATCATCCATGGAATCTTCTTCATTCATGTGCTCACTCTACAATTGTTTTGGGAGGTAAGCAACATGAACCTCATTCCTTGCCTGGTATAAAGTGGTAAGTGTATCCCATGCATCCTTTGTTGTTTTGTAGGAGCGAATGTGAGGAATAATGGCACATTTGATAGACAAGGCTATCAATGCATGTGCCTGAACGTCTCTGCCATCCCAATAAATTTGCTCTCCAATAGGTTCAGTAGGATTCACAGCATGAATAGGAACCTAAAGATCACCATCTTCAACACCATCTACATCACCTTCAATAACTATATTTGCAGTTGTAGTAGGATGCTTTTCAACACACTGCACAATATTCCACAGTCCTTTGTAACCAATACATGACACATCATATATGCCCATAATGGGTAATTGGTACCATCCAACTTATCTTCAACCACCATACGGAATACATCATTGTTTTTATCCATGGCCACTAGTTAAAATACCCCAATGTAGAAAAATGATTGTATCTCAAAAAGTTGAATAGAAGTACCATGTTAGCTTGTGAGAAACCTGTAGCAGACTTTGAGGAGCTTATAGTGGCAAACCTAAACCTATATATATGTTTGGCAAAAAAAGACGAAATTTCATGCATAACCACTATGATAGTGCATTCGGAGGCCGAAACAAGCTTAGATCGTGATTTTGACCATATAGTGAAGCTATTTTGAACTCCTAATTGCCTTGATTATAATCACCAATTTTCATGTGATTCTGAGACTATGACAGGAGGGGTGTTGATGATGCCCCCTAGATGAAGTGGCGACCTATCGTGATACCAATTGTTGGAGTTTGAGGTGTGTGGAAGCATGCAAACAACACAAGGAAGAAGAAGAAGCTTGGAGCATAACACATAATAATGAATGTATTACCAAGAGAATGTACAAAGATAAGCAACCCGTTAGGGTTATAGGTGTATATACAAGCCGGGGGGAAAAAATCCTAAATAGGGAAAAAATTGCATCAACAATCTTGGTGTGTTCACACACCACTATCGAAATATATCTACATTCTCATTCTTTTACATTCTTAATAGTTACATCGATTCACTTCAAGATTATAATTAAACTTTCTATTTATATATAAATCTACTTACCTACCTATCATACTATTTATCTATTTTCTATATATATATTTCCGTTTATTCATTCATTTATTCATTCATCTATTGATGTATCAATCTACATATCTATCTATTTATATGTATCCATCTCTCTATCTATTCATTTATCTATCCATTCAATTATTCATCTACCTATCTGCTCATTTATGTATCTATATATTGATCTATATATTGATCTATATATCTATATTTATCTATATATTGATCTATATATCTATATTTATCTATATATTGATCTATCTATCCATGCACTTATTAATCTATCTATGTATCTATTTGTCTATCTATTCAATTATCTATCCATTCAATAATGCATCTACCTATCTATTCATTTATTTATCTATATATTGATTTATCTATCCATACACTTATTGTCTTTGGCTACTCTAAGCCACCCCTCCAAGGTGTCAACAAGTATAGTGCTACTCTGAGCCCCTTCTTCAAGGTGTCAACAAGTGTAGGGCTACTCTAAGCCCCCCTTATCCTATTTCAAATTTTAGTGCCGATTTTGACTCCATTTTTCAAGTGTGTTGATTCAATTTTAAAGTTCAATTGCAACAATGTCTACAATCTTGAATGCAACGTCTTCTAGTCAATTGTACTTTCCATCATTTACACCCATTTTCATGTCCAAGGATGTGAGATTAAATGCCACAAAATATAATCTATGGAAGGATATGATTAGGGTGTATATTGTATGAAGTAGTTGATGCTATACAACTGGAGTCAGACAAGGATAATGATTTATGGGCCTTGAACATTTGGCATGTAATGAGTTGATCAAAGGCCACAATACCTCTTGGAAAACATCCCACAAGGCTTGGAAAATATTACAAGATCTTTACAAGGATAAAAATCCTTCTAAAATCTATGCCTTAGGATCTGAGTTTCACAAGATGTCCATTAGGCCCCTAGATCCCATTACCAAAGTCATCGCCACCTTTGAAGATTACCAACACAAGATCATGTTGTGTGGACAACAAGTCCCCACTAAGGACATGGCCATCAGACTTATTAATAAGCTTCCTAGGTTTTATGGAACCTTTGTCACAACCCTTTACAACACTAGCCAAGTATTGACATGGGAGGAAGTACGGTGATGACTCTCGAGGGAACTCTTCATCCTCGCAAGAAACCATGACGAAAGATAAGGGATCATTCATCAAGGCCAAGAATGCCAATCACAAATCTAGCAATACTTTTAAAAGAGGATCTAGCAATTCATCAAAGAAGTTCAACTACAAGTATTGTGGTAAAATAGGGCATCTGGAGAAATTATGCTATAAAAAGAAGAACAACTCTAAAACCTCTACCCCTAGGGACCAAATCAAGTCCTCTCAACATAGAGATCTATTCATCTCTATAGAGGCCAATGACCTAATTGCTCCTAGCTCCTCACAAGAGTGGATCTTTGATAGTGGATCCGCCTCTATTATGTGCAAAGATCATGAATTTTTCCAGGAATTAGAAGACCACACCGATGAAGTTTATCTAGCAAACAATAAAAGTCTTCTAATAGAAGGCAAGGGCAGATTTTAAATTATCAATCAATGAGGGGATTGTAAAGCTTTATCAAATGTATTGTTTGTACCCACCTTGTGTATGAATCTCCTCTCTATTAAGGCAATCAATGAACATCCCAAACAAGTGTTATTAGACAACACATTCGTAAAGTTGATTGATCCAACATTTAAAGATATCATAGCACAAGTAGTTGAAGACTAAGGTCTATACAAGCTTTCATACTTTGTTTGTAAGGTCACTTCTAACTTGTGGTGCCATAGGTATGCCACACATCATACTTAACCAAGATTTCAACATCACAAATGGTTAAGGGATAACTCAAAATGGGGAAACTTCATGATATTTTCCAAGCTTGCACTCAAGGCAAGCAAGATAGGGATCTAGCTCCCAAAGAGGCTTCCATGCACACAAGGAACCCTCCAACCCTAGTCCACATGGATCTTTGTGGACCAATGAATACCCCTTCCTAAGTGGATCAATCTACTTCTTTCTTTTAGTAGATGGTCACACAAGATATATTTGGGTATACTTTTTGAAGTCCAAGGTAGATACCTTTTCTAATTTTTGAGAATAGATTAATCAAGTTTAGAATGAAGAATCAAGTTCATTCAAGACCATTAATTCAGATGGAGGTGGTGAATTCATCAATCACGACTTTGATAAATTCTTAAAGCAAAAGGGCTTCAAGAGGCATGTCACTCAACCTCATACTCCATCCACAATGAAGTAGTTGAAAGAAAGATTCAAAACATCATGGAAATGAAATGCACTACGCTTCACAACAAAGCATTACCATTCATTTTTTGGGCCAAAGTTGTACATACTACAGTGGCTCTTTACTTTACCGAGTCGCCAACGCGAGACTAGATATTGCCCATGCAATTGGTATACTCAATCAATTTTCACATCAACCTTGTCGGACACATTGGGATGCATTTCAAAGACTACTATGATACCTTGCCCTCACTTGACATCATGGTCTTTGGTACAAAGGGGGCATCAAAATCATCGGATATTCAGATTCATATTCTTTTGGTGATCTTGATTCCTGATGGTCTACCTCTGGATTGATATTCTTGTTGGGCTTAGGACCTATCTCTTGGGCAAGTAAGAATCACCCTACAATCACTCAGTCATCCACCTTGGCTTAGTACCAAGCATCAAGCTTTGCATCATGTGAGGCCATCGAACTTTGGATTATATGGCATTGGTATTTTGGTTACTCGAACATGCATCCCTATGGACAGCCAGTTAGCCTTGGCCATCATCAAGAATCGAGTGTTCCATGCTCTAATGAAGAACATTGAGATCCAACACCATTTCATCCACCAGAATCTTGTATCTCAAGAGATTATTCTAGAGTAGTGCACCTCTAAAGAGAACCTGGCAAACATGTTCATAAAGGCTCTACCTCAAGTTCCACTCCAGAACTTGGTGGATCTGTGTAGCATTCAACCGCTCCAAAATGTAGCTACAAAGGGGATGTTGACAATATGATTTCTCCTATCTCAAATCCACTGTATCCCCATGAGTGCATCTCCATTTTGTATCTAGGAGTGTAGCTCAGTGATGAGTAGCACCTCCTTTAATGTCAATCCGGGAAGACATGAGGATGGTATGATGACCTCGAGCAAGTGAAGGCACAAGTGCGTGAGTGCGAAGCACACTAACATGCACACACATACACACACACACGCACACAAGGCAAGACAAAGAGTGAGAAGCAATGGAGTTCTTTCGATTACTTTCAAAAAGCTCATACAAGTTTTGATCAATTACGAGCTAGCCTCAAAAATGAGCTCTCTAGCTCTATTTATAGTTTTTGACTAGGTTTTGGCCGTGTTCAGACCTAGTGTCTGGCCTAGTTAAAAATTAGGTTCTCTACCCTATTTGGAGGTTCAAACGAAGTCTAAAAAATGTGAAAACTGACAGGTAGGTACTTCTAAAGCTCCTCAAGCTCAAGGACTCCTTGGCTTGCACAAAATGGAGCTACAAAAATATGAAATGGTATTTACAATGGTTTTTAGTGATGAAAATCACTATTTTTGTAGGGGTTTCTATTAACATTTTGACATACATTTCCTGGAGCTCCCTACTTGCTCCTTCTCCTTGTGTGTCCACCTCTTTTATATGCGTTGGTGTCCTGAAAAATATTGGCCTACTTGCCAGATCGTCGTTGACTGCTCTGTCTGCTTGTACTTTCCCTTCTCTCTGACTCCCTTCGTAAGCTTCCTTGCCTTGTGAGTCCTTCACTTCCAACAAGGAGACACTCCATTTCCATTTTATATTGTATCGCATTGTATTCGGGTACCTTGCCGTTTGCTTCTACCATTGTATTCATTCTCCTTCAAGGGGAATTATCCAACAACACTTCTAGAAGTTTGTATTTGACAAACTAAAAGTTTCATTGAAAATGAGTAGTCATGACCATCCACAAATAGATGGTCAAACCGAGAGGGTCAATCAGATTCTAGAGGACATGTTGAGAGCATATGTGTCTAAGAGGTAGAAAAACTGTGATAGTTATTTGCCATCAATAGAATTTTCTTATAATAATAGACCTCATAAAGTGACAGTAACTTCTCCTTTTGAGATGAATTATGGCATGAATCCCACTGCTCCCATTACCATAGGAATGCCAAAGAGATATCCTAGTGCATCGGAGTTCCTCACAAATCTCTAGGAAAATTTAGAAATAACTAAAGCCAAGATGCAGCAAGCAGCTGATAGAGCAAAAGAATATGTTGACAAGAAGAGATCTCTTAGAGTCTTTGAAGAAGAAGATAGATTTTTCCTTCAAATGCTAGCTAGATGTTCTTCATTGTCCACAAGGAAGTGTACTAAGCTTTCACCAAGGTTTTGTGCACCTTGGAAGATAGTCAAGAAGCTTATCGATGTTGCTTACTGATTAGAGCTTCCTCCATATTGCAGAGTCCATCTAGTGTTTCACATTAGTAAACTTAG
Source organism: Ceratopteris richardii (assembly GCA_020310875.1). Classification (NCBI taxonomy): domain Eukaryota; kingdom Viridiplantae; phylum Streptophyta; class Polypodiopsida; order Polypodiales; family Pteridaceae; genus Ceratopteris; species Ceratopteris richardii. The sequence continues at coordinate 24,731,703 of CM035430.1, forward strand.
AAAGTATATTTCCAAGGAAGATAATCTAATAGAGGGTATTGTTTCTTTGCAAGAAAGTGACAACACACATCATTCTCCAATAGGATACTAGATCAAAGATAGAAATAGTTGAGAAACTATGTTGTCCAAGAGTATATAGTAGCCTGGAGAGGATTGCCTCTTACAGAATCTACTAAAGAATCAGAAGCTCTAGTTTGCAAGTACCTTTTTTTTAGAGAACAAGAAATTTATTAATAATGGCATGTATCAATGTACAGAGGGCAAGAATACCCCCACCATTTACAAAGCAAGGCCAAAACACATTTGGCCATATTCACTGACTCAGAATGTAGATTGGTACAACAGCTAGTATAGTGGTTTGGACTACAACTAGTGGCAATAGTACAAGGGAGCTAGAAAGCCAACAATAAAGAGGACAAAAATCAACTATAAACACAATTCCACCATCTCAAATCTAGCGGTTGAGTACAATTTCAAAAGGGAGTATCTCCATTGGCTAGGTCTGGTAATGTACAGATGCCTGGATAGAGAGAAACCCTCCTCGGGAGCATCAATAGTGGCATCAAGAGCTTTGATGCTCATAGCCTTCAACCCAGATAAAGAGAATACAATTTCACTAGTGGATTTCTTGTTGCTGAACACAACCATATTTTGCAAGTACTTTCCCCCATTGATCATTGAGGAAAATGATTTTTAGAAGGGGGAGAGTGTTAGAAATTGGTCTACAAAGACCATCTCACGTGTGCGTGGGACAAGGACTAATCATAGCCAAGGTCCCTAACTCGAGGGATATCTTAAGGTATTCAATGTTTATGGGAATGAGTGTTGCATGATGGCCACATGTTGGAACTAGATCATTCTAGAGCTTAGTTATTTTGAATACACGAGGATATAAAGGATGAGAGGTGAGTGACACACACAACTTAAATTCTTATTTTCAAGCATTTGAGAGAGATTTTAGGAAGTTCCTACAAATACAACGATAAAACCAATACAATATATAAAGAAAATATATAGAGATCAACATATAAACAAACTCTAATGTTTGTGAATGAATGCGTTGGATAGAAAACAAATGTGCAATCACTCTCAATAGATAAATCTAGTGAAACTCATAGAAGATATCCCTGACATATATTGTAACCACTATACATGTCTGAGAAACAAAAAGTGGTATGTGTCATCCTCAATCATTAGATGTTGATCTTAATATCTCAACAAATACCAACAAGAGCAGTGTAAAAATGGAGGATGAGGACTTGTTGGATTGTCCCTCCATGACGAAATCTCCCACCATAGCAATGATGATGATAAGGAAGATAATCATGGTGTATGATGTGGTGCTTTTGCCAGTGGCACAAAAAGGGGGTATTAGTTCCATGATATGGAGCTCCTAATGATGAGGGGAGGAATGGATGGAAAACCTATAAATGTCTCCTTTGATATGAGCTCCACACATTAGCTCTTGACTTATTAGAAGGCTTGAATTAGACATGGTGCAAGTAGATTACACCTACACAATGGAATTGGTTGATGGGAAGGGCACAAAGGTATGGGATTGATGAGTGGTAAAGCTTCCCATATAAATATAGTCCTATGAGGATAGGCTAGATTTCTATATAGCACAATTAGGTCATTTTGACATGGTCTTGACTAAATAGTGACAATCTAGGAAACAAATAATGATTGACTTTTCTTCACATGTGTATCGGTTTGAGCATGCTGGTAGAAGGATGATGATCCACAAAGAACTAGATATCTAAGACGTATGATTGGTATCAATGATCAAATATTGAATGTAAGTATTAATTTCTTTTATATTTTGTGTATTCATCTAAGGAAGTGCCAAGAACAGATTTTCAATTTGAAGAAATTTATAATTGGGATGCTCAAACACTTCTAGTGAAAGTGATAGTAGAACTTTAAGAGTTATTCAAAAGGGAATTACTATATGGTTTATCTCCTTGCAAGCAGATAAAGCATCACATTGAATTGGTCCTACAAAGATACAACATCAAATCAAATTGTGGAAGATAGAGCTAGCAAGAGGAGAACAAGGTCCATAAAGTTTTGGATGAATCTATAGAAAGGCTTGATTAGACCCATACAATTATCCTTTTCTACACCTCATTATTTGTAAAAAAAAATAAGAATGGAACTTTTAGGATGTGCATTGATTATTGTGCACTTGATAAAATTACTCCAAAGCATAGTCTTTATGCTATAGGTGGAGTTGTTGTACTTAGTAAAATCGATTTGAAAGTGGACACCACAAGATTAGGGTTCAAGAAGAGGATGTATAGAAACTACTTTTTGAATAAGGATTGGGCATTTTGAATATCATGTCACGCCTTCTAGTCTCACAATGCATATCTAGAGACCATTTATTGGTAAGTTTTTTGTTGACTTTGTAAATGGTTTATTAGTATATAATACATCAATTAATTGGCATAAATTCATTTAATCATTGTTTTAAGTGAGTTTAAAGAAACGTATTTGTATGTGAATCTATAGAAAAATGAACAATTTTTTATATGAGATAGAGTATTTAGAACATTTCATGTCAATGGAGGGTATCTAGATGGATCCCAAGAAGGTCTCAATCATTATATGATGACCTTATCCTCAAGATGAGGTGCAACTATGGTCATTCTTATGACTTTTGAGGTCTTAACAAAATTTTATGGCCTCTTATTTGTTTGTAGTAGTGCATGTTATGAACTTGTTTCTAGGAAAAGTGCCTTTTTGGGTGGAAGGAAGAGAAACATGGTAATTTTGAAGCAATGAAGGAATCCATTCAAAGTACTCATGAACTCAAATTGGTGGATCTAGAGAGATCCTTTGATTTAAAGACTAATATTAGCAACATAACCATAGGATTTCTTCTTAACCAAGATTGTAGGCCAATGGCTTTCAAGTGCACACCACAATTTGCATGTGCATGAGCAAGAGTTGCACATAGTGGTACATGCACTTAAAGTCTAGAGACATTAGTTATATGTTGTAGACTTTAAGTTACATATTGATCACCATACACTCAAGCATTTTTGTGATCAACTTGATCTTTTCTGGTAGGTAAGCATGATGGGATAATCTTACGCAAGAATATCACATGGAAATTATTTACAAGAAAGGAAGAGAAAACATAGTGGTTGATGCATTATTTTGGATGATGTATCAAATGGGCTTTACAATCTCAAGAAGCTCACTACTTCAAGAGATAAAGGAAGCATAGATGGCATATTTAGATGATGTGAGAGCTATCACCGATGACTCTATTATAGGGGATGGGGAAGGTCCCTCTATCACCTAGTAAAGAAAACAAATCAAGTTTGTATTCCAATATTTCATTGGAGAATGAATAGTTAAACAAAAAGTATGGTGTGCATACAAGATTCTCCAGATTCGAGAAGAAGGGTCATGCATGACAACAATGATGTTCCATGGATATCCAAGTATCAATACCATACAACTTGTGAAAAGAACACTCTGGTGGCATTATTTAGCCAAAGATGTCCACACACATGTTTGACAATTCTTTATGTCCTAAGTCAATAAAGTAGAAAGAATTAGAGAACCATGTATGCTATAGTTGTTATAGATTCAAGAGCACAACTATCATAGTATATCCATGTACTTCATGGTGGGGTTACCACAATTACAAAAGAAGTGGGATGCTATCCTACTAGATATAGATAGGTCCAACAAGTTGGATCATTTCGTACCTATATAGGAGACAACGAAAGAGCCACAAGTTGCTGCCTTTGATTTGACATATCTTCAGATCGCATGACTTACAAATCTCATGGTCTTAGATAGGGATGTCATATTTATAGGGTAGTTTTGGAGGTTTGTCTTTGAAAAGCTAAATTTTCATTGAAGATGAGTATTCATGACCATCCTTCGATAGGTGGTCAAAATGAAAGGGTAAAAAAAATACTAAAGGACATGTTCAAAGAATATGTGTTGAGATGAAATATGGCATCAATCCCACTATTCCCACTACCATTAGCAATGCCAAAGAAACATCCTAGTGCTTCGGAGTTTCTAATGAATGTTCAAGCAAACATGGAAATATCTAAAGATAAGATGCAACAAGAAACTAATGAATGTTAAAGCAAACATGGAAATATGTTTAAAAGAAGAGATTGCCTAGAGTTTTTGAAAAAGTTTTTAGAGACTTTCTTCAAGTGCCAATAAAATCCACTTAGGAAGACTTCATGAAGGTACTATGGACCTTGGAAGATAGTTAAAGAGCTTAGTGATGTTTCTTATTGATTAGATTTTCATCAAGATTGTAGAAACCATCTAGTATTTCTTGTTAATAAACTTAGGAAGAATATTTCAAGGGAGGACAAATCTAATAGAAGGTACTATTTCTCTACACTAAAATGATGATTCACTAGATAGGAGACAAAACAATTGAGAAACTCTATCATCCAAGAGCATCGAGTAGGTTGGCGAGGGTTGCCATTCACAAAGTCTACTTGGGGATCAAACACTTTGGTTTGCAAGTACTTTCATTAATTTATCATTTAGGATCATGGTCTTTCGAAGAAGGAGAGGGTGCTAGACATTTGACCTTTTTGGCCATCACTATATGTATGGGACAAGGGCAACTTAGTCAAGGTCCCTAGCTTGGGGCTATCCTAAGGCCCCTAGGTAGGTAGTAAAGTGTGTGTGCATGACGGCCACATGTCCATACTAGACCACTTAAGATACTATCTATCTTTGGAGCAAAGGAATAAGAAGAATGGGAGGTGATTAGCACACACAATATCTCATGTTTCCTTTGAGAGAGTTTAATCTCACCTAGAATTGTTAATAAATGTATTAAGAAGGCTCAAGATAGAGGCAAAACCTATGTTGAACCTCAGACGAGAGAACTAATCTTTGAGGTAGGAGAGCAATTTTATTTTTTAGTTCATGTTAGATATTACACCATGAAAATGGGATCTTGTACAAAATATCTCTTATGATTGTAGAAAATTCATAATACATAAGAACATATGCAAAATGGCTTACAAATCCGACTTCTAAAAGATAGTTAGATACATCAAATAATTTATAAGAGCTAGTTAACGAGGAAACTACAAATATTATTATAGATCCAACTATATTCCAAAGCATATTATAGAGCCTATATATAATCAATCTATGTCACATGAATTAAAATAGTGATATGGACTCTAGAAATTTGAAATAGAAATCACTTCTCTAAATAATTCTTAATTAAGTGGAACAATAATGGAGATGTTAGTACTATAAGGAAGAAGGTAAGCACTCTATAGAAACTTTTTTTTGGTTTTATTACACCTTTGTATGGGAATTTTGAGGGGGGATAGAGAAAAACACCATCCTAGAATGATGAAGATGCACAAAAATATACATGCTATCTAGTGGAAGTGAATATTATTACTCGGTTTCTTCTTATGCCTTCCAAAATATCATTTTTGAGGATAAAAATGGACTTTAAAGAAAGGAAACATCACACTAAAATGGGTTGTGAATCCTTTGTATTGTGTGTGTGAGAGAGAGAGAGAGAGTGTGAGAGAGAGATAACTATATTGGAAGTTGCTATGCAAGATGGTCCATATCTCATCTTCTAAGTCGATGTCTACTAGAACGACATCTTTGGAAAAAGAGAGCTTCAATATTATAACTCGAAGGTCCCTTTTAGACACATACATATATGCATGCATACATACATTTATACGTTTATACATACATTCATACACTCATACACGCAAACATACATCTCCCTTTTTTTTTTTCTCACTTTTCATTGTCTATAATCACCTTCTCTCTCTACGTTTTTTTTTTCATCTCTTCGTCTCTACTTCTTTCTTTTTTCCCTTCATATATACCCCCCTTTTTTTTTTCTCTTTCTTCTTATTCATCCTATGCTCTTTCTCTCTCTCTTCCTCTTCTTTTTTTTCTTTATTTCTATCTCTCTTCTTTCGATTCTCTTTCTCTCCTCTCCACCCGCTTCCTGTAATTTCTCACCTTAATGTCTTTGTCTTTCTATAGGCTTTCCTTTAATCTCTCTCGCTGTATATATCTCCCTTTTTTGCTCACATTCTCTTTGTCCCTCTTTCCCTTTTGCCCTATCTCTTCATCTCCCTCTTTCCCCTTTGCCCTATCTCTTTCTTCTACTCGTATTCTCTCTACATCCCCCCGATGTGCCTTAGTTTGCTTGTTCCTTTTCTTTTCTCTCTCTCTCTCTCTCTCTCTCTCTCTCTCTCTCTCTCTCTCTCTCTCTCTCTCTCTCTCTCTCTCTCTCCACGTGTGTATGCGCACGTTCATACTTGATGACCTCTACTGGATATAACAAATAAGAGAAAAGAAACATCAATACATATACTAAAATTTAATAGTTTATGTTGACAATCTTTGTGAGAACGTGGTAAATTTTTTTACATCCCAACAAAAGCAATCAAATTACTAAAATTCATCACATAATTGGATTGATGATCTCTCTAAGACACCGAGCACATAAATCAAAAATCACATCACTAAAATTCATCACATAATTGGATTTGTGCTCCTCTCTAAGACACCGAGCACATAAATCAAACATTGGTTCTAGAATGCATGTTTTTTGGTGTGTTTAGATCATGATTTTTAAGTATTATCACTACGTAGATGTATTACTTCACACAACTCCTACTACCCACCCTTGATTACAGAGCAAAAACATATGCAACATATGCAAATACCAAGGAAATACATAGAAGACATTTTAAAACTTAGGGAAACGACAAGGAAAGTGGGTTATTAGTGGGCTCCATGAGAAGTCAATTGACAATTTAGAAGTGGACTAGAAATCTCAAAAAATATATAGAAATACATTCAAGGAGCGCATGAGACGGACATCACATATTCAAGATCTTTCATAACTCCATTCTAAATTGGAGCTGTTTTTCTATAGCAAAGGACAATTCCATGCTTTTTTTTACTCTAATTGGGCTGGTTGCTATGACACTTGTGTGTCCACTAGTGGTTTTTGCTTCATGCTTACCAGCTCATGCATATCTTGGTTGAGCAAGAAGCAGCCTACTGTGATCACTTCTAATTGTGAGGCTAAGTATAGGGTAGCTTTCACAGGGACTGTTGAGTGTGTGGCTTAGACACCTTATGGCTGATTTGGGTGTTGGTCAGTCTTTTGCCACCACCATCTTCACTGACAATCAAAGTGCATTGGCAGTTGCACGGAACCCTATATGTATGCTCGCACTAAGCACATTGAGGTGCACTATCATTGTGTCAGGGAGAGGTTCTCTGCTAGAGAGATCCGTTTGGCATATGTGCTCACACAGGAGAACATTGCATACCTATTCACAAAGGCTTTGCCTAAGGATAAGTTTGAAGCTTTTCGCAAAGCTTTGGGCTTACTTCCTTTTGTGGATTGATTCCACATAGCTTGGCACTTCATTATACATGAGTGCTCGCTCCTTGTTTACCGGTCACTCCCAAGGGGAATTTATTGATATATTTAGGTAGTGATGTGTGTGAACACACTAGGACTATCAGGACACTTTTTTCCCTCTTTAGGAGGTTTTTTTCCTCAGCTTGTATATATGCCTACAACCCTAACGGGTCATATACCTTTGTAAATTCTCTTGGTAATACATTCAGTGTTGTGTGTTGTGCTCCAAGCTTCTTCTTCTTCCTTGTGTTGTTCGCATGCTTCCGAAGACCTCAAACTCCATGTGCGAAGTCAATAAAGTAGAGAGAATTAGAGCACCATACACTACAAGGAATACGGGCACATGGCGACAGTTAAGGCAACACAATTTCATCGCTATAAAATTGCAAAAAGCATCGTAAGAAGCGTCGAACGTGGTCTGTCGATTAAACGACGAGCAAAACAACTTTCTTCTCGACGTGTGGCACGACAGGATGTGCGACACTCGTAGTGAGTATCGCTAAAGCGATGATTTAAAAAAGTGTCGCATAAGCAATGCTTTTTTGCATTGCATAGGCAACGATAAGTAACGTCTTTTTAATTGTAGTACTTTTTATGATGCCTTACCATTGCTTACACAACGGCTTTTTGACGAAAAAAATTAAAATGTTGGGGGCTCTTCGATCGGCATCTTCACGCATCTGATCAATGAGCTCTCCAACATCCGCAATTGCATTGCGCTTATGAGTTGAAACAATCGCTTTTAGAATTGTTGTTTTGTCTAATCTCTATCTTATTATCTCTCTATCTCTATTTCTCTCTTTCTACCTCTTTCTCTCTTTGAATTATCTCTCTGTCTCTCTCTCTCTCTCTCTCTCTCTCTCTCTCTCTCTCTCTCTCTCTCTCTCTCTCTCTCTCTCTCTCTCTCTCTCTTTTATTGCAGGTTATTCAAGAAGCTAACCGTGCAAAAAATATGGCTAACTATTGTAAGTATAATTTCTATTCTTTGTATATCATTTGAATTGTGTTATTCTCATTAGTTAGCATACTCGCACTTATTGATATGCATATATACAATTATACATGATGAAGATGCACGTTCACACATATACACATATACACATGCACATACACACACATACATGTGCACATACACTTACACATACACTTACACATACACACACATACACATGCATATGCACAAACATTTCTACAACCACATAAAAAGACTTGCATGCATGCATTATTGCATATATGTATATACACATACACACATTCACATATACTTAAATACATATGCACATCCACATGCATGCACATGGATGCAAATGGAAATGCATCCACATGCACATGCATGTTCCATACATATACACATGCATATACATACACTTGTATATGTTTATACACATACACATACATATGCACATATGTATATATACACACATACACATATATATGCACATACGTACACACACATATACACATACACACACATGCACATGCACATACATACATATACACTATACATGCACATACACACATATACACATACACTTACACATATACATGCACATACATATACACACACATGCACATGCACATACACATATACACACATATACACTTACACATGCACATGCACATGCAAATACATACATATACACACACATACACATGCACATGCACATGCACATGCACATACACATACATACACTTATACACTTACACATGCACATACATGCATATACACATATACATATGTACATACATTCATATACACACACATATTACACACATATACATGCACATACATATTACACACATATACATGCACATACGTACACACATATGAATGAATTATATAATTAAAGTACTAAAACACATGCTTAATATAACAATAATAACAATCAATAGAACAAAATACCATACACACAATTCAAAACATAATTGAAATGAACAATATATAGATAATATATATATATCAATGTAAACACATATCCAATGTAATAATCAAGAATCCTAATCATCATCATCATCATCATCATCATCATCAACAACGTCATGAGCATCCTCATCCTCATCCTCATCATCATGATCATCTGCATGATCTGATGTATCTGTGTGAGCACCTTGTGACGATCGAGATCATCCCTCTTGTGTCTGTCTCTCCACCTCATCCATATGTGCCTCTCCATAATGCTCTTGTATTACATATAACAAACATAAATAAGTAAAAAAATTAAAACATCCATAAAAATAAAATAATTATATAAAACTTAATAATAGGCATCTGGATGATCTCGCATATAATCACTCAAACACCGATATCCAAAATGTGTAGCATACTCGATCTCATGTTTCCTAGGATATCGGCCATAATCCTTTCACTGCATTGAAACAAATAAAAAAGATTAGTTTCTTGCATTTTAACTAAAATAAAAAATATACTCACAATAACACATATACTTACAAATGTAGCTACAAAACCATGATGGCCCATTCGGCCTAGGTGCGATGTGTGGCCCGACTCAACTCTCTTCTTTGCAGCAACCTGTTTATTTAAAGAAAAAAGAAATACATAAATTAAATGTAAAAAATTACTAAAATATATGAAAATTATAAATATAAACTATTAATTTGTATACCTTCTGCTGAGGAAATAACTCCTAAAGACATAGCTATCTATGAAAAAATTTCCACGTCTCAGGTGGTATGTTAGGTCGCCTCTTATTTTTTTCCACCATACAATATCTCCTGTTAATTTAATCTCAAACATAAAAAAGAATCAGAATACATACACATATATACACACACATACCCACATACACATATACATGCAAACATATGTGTATATGCATACATATACACATATACATACATATAAACATATACATACATATAACATAAACACACATATACATATCCACATATATACGTACACACATACACATGCATGCATATACACTCATTCATACAAATACATGCATTTATCCCACAATAATGTGTAGTTTTGTATATGTGAATATGTGTGTATGTGTAAATGTGTATATGTGCATATGTGAATATGTTTGTATGTGTAAATATGTATATGTGAATGTTTATGTATGCAAATAATCAGATTATTAATATCAAATACCATTATTTGTAGATTCTGATCAATCAGATGGAGCTCCACCACCGTCTCCTAATCATTCAAGGACTATGTATTGTAAGTATATCAAACTTTTAATTTTAAATATATTTGATAGATACATAACTTATATGTTTTTTTGTTGGGAAAGATGGATGGATGCACCAAGAGACTGAGTAGGTACTGCTAAACCTGCTTTGCACCAGCCCTCTTTAGCTTTAGATTTGATTAGTAGACTTCCTTAGCTTCCCAATGACACCAAGAAATAGCCTATGTCCTTTGGAAATGTTGTATGTAATGATTGAATCAAAACACATAACTTTGAAAGTCACAAAGTCAAGAAAACCTTCTATTTTGGTCTTGACATCTGCTAAATGTTTTCCTCGGTGTGACCAGCACAGTAGCAATTGATAAAATTCCTTCTAGGGGTATTCAATTATCTTAGTAAGCTACCATTTGCAAGTGGAATGATGTAAAATAATGAACTATGCTAAGAGAAATTAATTTAGCAAGATTTGGTATACCCCCGACTTTTTAGGACTGTAGCAGAGATAGACCAGTGAGCACCTCGACGACGATTTCTCTGAATTGGCTGAATGAAATCACTTCAAACGTTGTCAGCACGTACATGACTTTGAGCTGAATCCAACAAGCTTTGAATCACGGAATTCGGAGTAGTATTGACTGAGATATGCCCTTGACAAGTTGACAGACTTTGGAGTAGACAATCAGTGAGCACAGAGATGAATGATGTAAATGTATCTATAAATTAAAACTTGTGTACAATCCCATTGGCATGACAAGCATTGCTTAATGGTGTAGAGAGGTGTAGACTATGATGTAGTGCTCACACACACTCAATGACAATAGAATGAAGCTCGGGAGTGATCTCTCTTTCAAGTTCACCTTTTATATAAAATGTGTAAGAATTTGAATTCAAATTCAAATTCTTGGCTCCCTCTAATCAAGCTTCTAAAAACTTGGAGATATTCTCTCAATCAAGTGAACTAACTTTTCCATGAATCATTTGGGTAGGTGATTACAAAAGATTCTAAGTCAAATTGACTTTTACAATGAGGTAAAGTGGTAAGTAATCACTAGCATATGTTCCTATGGTTCTTCATGCATGTAGAGTCTTCATGATATCTTTCAAGCCAAATTTGTAGGCTTGTGATTTACACCAACAGTTCCCCCTCAAGCCAAACATTTTGGCTTAAGTCTTCATCCTCAATCTTCAAGTATATCCTGCAATCCAATCATAGATTTGAACCTGCAAAGTTTGGTTCCATCCAAAGCTTTAGTCAGCAAATCTGCACATTGCATGTTGGTTGACACATAAGTCAGCTGAATGTCCTTGCTTAGCAACTTCTCCCTTACATAATGGTAATGTACTTCTATGTGTTTTGTCCTAACATGATAGATAGGATTAGCTGCAAGGTGAAGAGAACTTGTATTATCTCCAAAGATAATTGGAGGCCTAGTATATAAGCCCAATTCTGTATACAAAAGCTTAATCCAAATTGCTTCTTGAGTGGCATTAGCTAGCCCTCTATACTCTGCTTCTGTAGAAGACAATGCAACAGTTGGTTGCTTTTTGTAGACCATGAAATTGGTTTGTCACCTGCAAAAGAAATGTATCCAGAAGTGCTTCTTCTATCATCCTTGCATCCTGCCAATCTGCATCTGAATAAACTTATGATATCAATATCTGAAGTGTAAGGAAAGTATAAACCATGGTTCTGTGTACCCTTGAGATACTTCAAGATCCTTTTGGCAGCCTCTAAGTGAGGTATCCTTGGTTTGTGCATGAATTGACTTAGCACACTAACTCCATATGCAATATCAATTCTAGTTAAGGTAGCATAGTTCAAGCTACCCACCATACTTTGATAACTTGTAATGTCTTGGACTTCATCACCTTCATGAGCACTTAGCTTTAGGTTCACCTCCATTGGAGTGCTAGCTGCTTTAGCATCCTGCAAGTGAAATTTCTTCAACATGTCCTGCACATACTTCTTCTGAGTAATGTATATCCCTGAATTAGTGTAAACTAATTCAAGTCCCAAAAAATACTTCAATAGCCCAAGATCATTGATCTTGAACTCCTTCATCATTTGGCTTTTGATATTTCTGATTCCACTGGCATCATTACCTATAATGATGATGTCATCAACATAAACACAGAGATAGATTACCTCTGAACTACTTCTCTTAATAAACAGAGAGGTGTCAGCCTTGCTCATGACAAAACCTTGGTCTTGGAGGTATGTAGTTAACCTGTAATTCCATGCCCTAAGTGCCTGCTTCAATCCATATAGAGCCTTCTTTAATTTGCAGACATAAGTTACCTTCGTAGGGTCTTCATAGCCAGGAGGTTGTGACATATAAACCTCTTCTGAGATCCATCCATTCAAGAAAGCATTCTTGACATCCAATTGGTACATGTTCCAATTCTTTGATGCAGCCACACTCACCAACACTCTGATTGTTGGCATCTTGGCCACAGGAGAAAATGTTTCTTCATAGTCAATGCCTTGGGTTTGTGCAAAACCTTTGGCTACTAACCTGGCCTTGTACCTATTAATTGTGCCATCAGAATTTCTTTTCAACTTATAGATCCAGCTGGATCCTATTACCTTCATGGAGTCCTTCTTGGGTACTAGCTCCCATGTATCACTCTCCTTGAGTGCTTCAATCTCCTCATCCATAGCTTCTTTCCATTCTGATTTTGTGATTGCTTCTTCATATGATCCTGGTTCTTCATTTAGCAAATCCTTGGCAAGATAAACTGAATGTTTAGTAACAAGAGATGTATCATACCCATATCTGATAGGTTTTTTACTTTCCCTTTGTGATCTCCTGGTTCTTCATTTAGCAAATCCTTGGCAAGATAAACTGAATGTTTAGTAACAAGAGATGTATCATACCCATATCTTATAGGTTTTTTACTTTCCCTTTGTGATCTCCTAAAGGGTTGAGCTGAAGATTCAAGTATGTCTTCAAGCTTCTTCATCTTCATTTTGCTTTTGGACTTCCATGCCTTGAACTCTTCAAGATGTATCTTCATCATCTGAACTTGAGTCTTCTTTCTGAGTTGGTTCCTCCTTTGTAAGTTTTGGAAATTCCTCTTCCAAATCATAGGGTAATTTGACCTTCCTGCATTCATTCTCATACCAAGAATCATTCTCATCAAAAATCACATCTCTGCTTACCATAAATCCCTTATTGGTAGGGTTATAAAACCTGTAACCTTTTTTATTTAAATCATACCCAATGAAATGCATTTTTCAGCCTTTGGATCTAGCTTACCTCTAACCTGTGAAGGTATGTGTACATATGCTACACATCCAAAAATTTTGCAATGATCTAATGATGGTCTCTTACCATGCCAAGCTTCATAAGGTGTCATACCATCAAGTGATTTTGATGGTAACCTGTTTATGAGATAGGTGCATACATACATGCATACACATACACACATAGACACATACACACACATAGATACATACATACACATAAACACATACACACTCATAGACACATACACATACACATAGACACACACACACATATACACACACACAAACACACATAGACACTTACACACATAATGATGCATACACACACATACACATGCATACACACACATACACGTATATATATTGATTTCTAACCATTTTGTTTTATATGTTAGGTATTATGGATCCCAGTAGAGAGAGAAAGGCGAAACTCACTCTCATAAAAAGTCTTATGAGAGCAAGAGTTCCGTCAGATACTCTAGGGCCCATAATGCGGGACTACGCAGAGATGTCCGATGAGGAGCTGGATTATACGATCCAGATGCTTACGTGATCAGACGAGGGCTCTTCTGCGGATCCACATGTAGGAAGAGAGCTATCTGCTCATAAGTATGTTTTTTTTCATAAACTTTTTTAATGATATTATAGCACATATTTTTATTTATTTCTATCTATCTATTTTCAGGACACCTATACCACCTCCAGCACGTGATAGCAGAGCAGAGACGTTGCCTATGAGGACATGCATAGGCACGTTAGCACTAGAGTGCGACATAGAGCCAGAGGGGAATATTGTATACATAGGAAATGGATTGGAGTTCAAGAGGAGAATGTGTGCACTATGCGACTCTTACCTGCGCTTTATCCACTTACCGTGGAAGTAAGTAAAAGTTTTACATATAAATTGAAATATATATCTTATGTTTTATTTATATTATGTTTTTTATTTTTGTAGTGAGCATGATGAGAGGGATAAAAAGTACGTGCTCAGTTCACTTGAGACGGAGTTTGGGACAGGGTGGTCTCTTAAATGGTGTTTAAAAGAGATGCGGACACTTATGGCGCATCGTCGTGACAATGCACGGTATGTATGTATATGAGTGTTGGAACTGAAGGACACAAGGCAAAGAAGCTTACGAAGGGAGGCAGAGAGAAGAGAAAGTACAAGAAGACAGAGCAGTCAACGACGATCTGGCAAGTAGGCCAATATTTTTTCAGGACACTAACGCATATAAAAGAGGTGGACACACAAGGAGAAGGAGCAAGTAGGGAGCTCCAGGAAATGTATGTCAAAATGTTATTAGAAACCCCTACAAAAATAGTGATTTTCATCACTAAAAACCATTGTAAATACCATTTCATATTTTTGTAGCTCCATTTTGTGCAAGCCAAGGAGTCCTTGAGCTTGAGGAGCTTTAGAAGTACCTACCTGTCAGTTTTCACATTTTTTAAACATCGTTTGAACCTCCAAATAGGGTAGAGAACCTAATTTTTAACTAGGCCAGACACTAGGTCTGGACACGGCCAAAACCTAGTCAAAAACTATAAATAGAGCTAGAGAGCTCATTTTTGAGGTTAGCTTGTAATTGATCTAAACTTGTATGAGCTTTTTGAAAGTAATCTAAAGAACTCCATTGCTTCTCACTCTTTGTCTTGCCTTGTGTGCGCATGTGTGTGTATGTGTGTGCATGATCGTGTGCTTCTCACTCACGCACTTGTGCCTTCACTTGCTCGAGGTCATCATACCATCCTCACGTCTTCCCGGATTGACATTAAAGCAGGTGCTACTCATCACTGAGCTACACCAAATTTTGGCGCCGTTGTCGGGGATCGTTTTGAGGACGAGCGTGTGATGGTAAGACGTAGATTTGAGACGTTGGCGTTGTAGGTAATTTCTTTACTTTTCCTATTTTTCTCTTCCTGACCTCACCACCATCATCACCATCATCATCATCACCATCTCCCACCTCCATCTCCATCATCGCGAAAAATTCAGTTTTTTGCTCATATCACCTTCTCCACCTCATTTCCCTCATTCCACTTGTGAGAGAGAGCGAGAGAGCGATATTGTGTGCATTGTTTTTGCATGTTTCTTGAGCTTTCTTGCCGGTACTTGCTGCATCATCATCTCCAGCACTCCGTGCAGGTACAAAACATCATGAAACTGTCTCTGTGTCGCAGACCTCTGTCGATCGCAAAAATCGCCCATTTGGTAAAACAAAGTGCACCACCATAATCCACATGATGAGCACATTCTAAATCACTAAAAATAGTTGAAAAATTCCGTGTTTCTCTGTCAATCGCGATCGACACCATCGATCGCGACCGACAGACCCTGTCGATCGCGACCGACAGACCCTATCGATCGCGACCGACAGACCCCACAACCGGCTGACTGCCACGTAGGACCCTGTCAATCGCGACCGACACCGTCGATCGCGATCGACAGCCACGACCGACACCTCTATCAGTCGCGATTGACACTATCGATCGCGACCGACTGAATTTCAATGATTGATTGACTTTTTCGCGTAGCCACGTGTCCATCGCGATGGACACAGCCCCGATCGACTGAATTCACGGCAAAAAACCCAGAAAAAGTGTCGATCGCGATTGACACCATCGATCGCGATTGACAGGACTCACGATCGACTCTGTCGATCGCGATTGACACTGTCAATCGCGACTGACGTGTCGATCGCGACCGACAAGCCCCGACGGACACCTCTGTCAATCGCGATTGATAGGCTTTTCGGCCAAAATTTTAGGGTTAAATTTTCCAGGTCCTTGGGTAATTTTGGGCATAATTAGCAAGCCATTAGTGATTTGTGAGGTCCCTACACATGTGTTTTTGAGAAAAATCCTGTGATCTATTAGCCTGTTTGAACCCTGTTTTAGCACCAGAACCCTGAACTGGCATAACTTTCTCATACGAAATCCAATTGCTGTGATTCTTGTCTTGTTGGAAAGCTCGTGGGGAGTACAACCAAAACTTCCACTGGTTACGGTTAAATTAAGACCAAGATTATTAGATAGGGTATTTTGAAGTTGACCATACCCCGGGGTATGAAAACTAAAGGATCCTTGAGATTGTTTTCCATAAAGGCAAAGGCAAGTTGGTCTGTGAATTGCATGCATGAAAGTGATTTGTCTGTCCTTTGAATTTAAGTCTTGAGCTAATCGTGGGACTGATACAGGTCTATTGAGAGCAATTAAGAGCATCCAAGCAAGGGCTTTGTGCAAGCTTGAGAATCAGGTTCTCGAGCACTAAAGGACAAGGGATCAGCAAAAAAGGTTGGAAACTCTCAACTCCCTCTGTCAATTCCTAGCTTAGGCTAAGAACGACTGGTGATAGGAGTAGGCCAGGGCGGCGATAGGCATTTATCAAGTTGAAGACTACCTAACTACTCAAGTTCAAGCTGACGACATAATCTTTGTATGGTAGAGAACTTTAGAGGAAAAGAATTTAACGTGGAACGATCAACTTCAAGTGCGGAAATACACTCAAGCATACCTGATGACGTGATATCAGAAAAGACCATAAACACGATAATCAACAAAAAAAGAATCAAGTAACTGATATAAAAGAACTCAGCAGCGAGGTTGTACTTGGGCAAATTTGGGCCAATCAATTAGGCTTATGAACCTTAAATCAGGACGGCATCTAGTAAGGGATAGACAAAGCCTTAGGTCTTCAGAGGCTAGCGTTAATCATACTGCTAGGTCTTGGGCCCAGTAGTTGAGCCACCACTCGTGTTACCCTAGCTCTGAGACAAGTGAATCAGAGATGTCTCAAGGCATGGACAGACCTACAGGAAGTTCAGGAGTGCCATATCTGTATAGGGTGGAAGGCCCCTACAAGACGCAATTGGAATTCATTAGGACCAACCGATTAGGTGCTAGCATCTATGAGGACGGCCTAGGAAGATCAGTGGTCCAGATTAAAAACCCTGACCAATCCATAGGACTAGAGCACCCAGCTGTCAAGTTTGAAAACGGAGCATACCTAGACAAAGAAGGAACCATATACGTAGTCACCAGTCACCCAGATAGGACGGACAAATTCGGAAATGTGATCCCAGAAGCAGAATTAGGTGACCTGGAGCAAGGAAACATGGGTGTAGAACCTAGGACCCCCCGAGGCAAATCTGTTCTTACTAGAATCCTCAATCTTGAGTGGGTCCCCCAGGACAACAAGAGTATAGATCTGCTTCTGAACCGAGATACTGACGAAGCCTTTTAGAGATATAAATCTGATCGGCCAAATGATATAGGAACAATCATGATCTATGAGTTCAAAGATCCTGATAGCCCAGGCAGAGTGACCTACCTAGATCAAGCTTCAGAGAGAATCTTTGTGGTTACAGAACATGACAGGCATGCTTATACTTGGAAGGGTGAATTCGTTTTCCCCCAACCAAGATCGAACGTGTCCTATGGTCACCCTGGAGCTGGAACATCCCAAGCTCATGGAACTCAAAGAGACAAAAGTAGAGATAGGCCAGAAGTAAGCTTTGCCTACCTAGGGGGCAGAGAAAGAACGAGGACGGAAACAAATAGAGTAGAACCTGAGGTACTTAGAGCTCCCAGGAATCAAAGAAATGCGGATGAGTTCCCCCTACCACGACCTAGAGAACACACGAGGACCCTGAGACCAACCCAGCTAGTTAAGTCCATGAAAAACTACTTCGATGGCACTGGAGATCCATATGATCATGTGGCTGAGTTTAGGCAAGTCTTGAGAGCTGAACAAGTTGAAGATTTGTTCACGTAGTACAATGCCTTTTGTCTAACCCTTAGGAACACTGCCCTGACATGGTTTTAGCCACTAAACGAAAGGCAATTCAGGAGCATAGACCAACTTCTAGAGGCATTCATTATCGAATTCTCTAAAAGTGGCATAAGACATAACACTTCCTCGCTGATTCAAAGCTTCAAGCAAACCCCTCAAGAGATTGTGAGACTTTCAGGAAGAAGATTTAGGCAATACTTAGAAAGATGCCCTGTTTCGGAGCTACCCACACCAGCTAAGCAAGTGGCTTTATTCTTGGATGGATTGCTAAGTACCAAATTGAGATCATATGTGTACTTGAAGGACCCTAGGACCATAGAAGAGTGTGTACGCATGTTCATTGACATCGAGGATAACCTAGGGGAGGAGTTAGAGCTTTCCAAAATATACAAAGATTCAGATAGTGCCTCTAGCCTCCCTTCCACGCAATCCACATCAATTGAGGAACTCGCTGAGAAAGTGGCACAAAAACTAAGTGTCTCTAGCAAACAAATCCCACGGTTTGCCCCTGTGAAAAGATGCTATACGTGTGGTGGTGACCACATGGCAAATGTATGTCCCATTATGGCTCAACCCCAAGTAAATCCTAGTAGCCAGTATTGCACCATAGAGCGAAGATACACAAATCATACAGCACAAGACTGCCCATACAATAAGCAAGCGGTTAGGCAAACTTACCCTCAACCCTATCCACCGCAGGGAAGATACCAGAACCAGTACCCTCCACAGCCATATGGCAGGCCACAACAACCTTATCAGCAACCCTACCAAAACCAACAAAGGCCTCAGCCTGTGTTAGCTCAACAACCCCCTGCTCCAGCTAACGTAATTTCGGTAAAGTATGCAGCTGCAGAAGAGAATTTGAATAGAGCTATAGTGCCAGTAACTGTTGGAGTTAGACGTCTGCGCAAGCACGTGAACAGCACAAGGAAGAAGAAGAAGCTTGGAGCACAACACACAAGACTGAATGTATTACTAGAGAATGTACAAAGATAAGTAGCCCATTAGGGCAATAGGTGTATATACAAGCCGAGGGAAAAAAACCTCCTAAAGAGGGAAAAAAGTGCCCCGGCAGTCCTAGAGTGTTCACACACATCACTACCTAAATATATCAACAAATCCCCCCTGGGAGTGATGCGGTGAACAAGGAGCTGGCACTCATGTATAAGGAAGTGCCAAGCTATGTGGAAATCACTCCACAAAAGGAAGTAAGCCCAAAGCTTTGCGGCAAGCTTCAAACTTCTCCCTAGGCAGAGCCTTCGTGAAAAGGTCTGCAATGTTCTCCTGCGTGGGCACATATGCCAAGCTGATCTCCCCAGCAGAGAACCTCTCCCTGACATAGTGATAATGCACCTCAATGTGCTTAGTGCGAGCATGGAACACAGGGTTCCTCGCAACTGCCAATACGCTCTGACTGTCAGTGAAGATGGTGGTGGCAGAAGACTGGCCAACACCCAAATCAGCCATAAGGCGTCTGAGCCACACACACTCAACAGTCGCTGTGAAAGCTGCCCTATACTCAGCCTCACAACTGGAAGTGGCCACAGTAGGCTGCTTCTTGCTCAACCAAGATATACATGAGCTACCAAGCATGAAGCAAAAACCACTGGTGGACATACGAGTGTCATAGCAACCAGCCCAATCTGAGTCAGAAAAAGCATGCAAATCTGGCGGTAGTGATCCCCCCTTGGGATAAAACAACCCAAGTAGCCGAGTACCACTCAAGTAGCGAAAGATGCGCTTAACCGCTTTCCAATGCGTGACTCCTGGGCAATGCATAAACCTGCTCATCTGTGAGACAGCAAACTGAATATCTGGCCGAGTAATGCATAAGTAAATCAAGCATCCAACAGCCTGCTGATAGAGAACAACATCAAATGCATCTCCAGCATCATGAAGACTCAATCGTAAACCTGTCTCCATAGGAGTGGCAATAGGCTTACAGTCTTCAAGGCCAAAACGCTGCAATAATGTGTCAATATATTTCGTTTGACACAAAGCCATTCCACCATCAACGTGCATAAACTGAATGCCCAAATAGTGATGCAAATGCCCCAAATCAGACATCTCAAATGAGGCATGCAAATCAGCCTTGAAATCAGCAATATGCTTCTCAAGAGGACCAGTGAGCAGCATGTCGTCTACATAGACAACAATGATCAAAAGCACATCATTAGCACGCTTAACATATAAGGTGCTTTCAGTTGGACTGTTCTCAAAACCATGTGCAATCAGATAGGCATGTATTTTCTCATACCAAGCATGTGGTGCTTGCTTTAAACCATATAACGCCTTCTTTAACCTGCACACTTGGTTTTCATGCCCTTTCTGCACAAAGCCACGGGGCTGAAAAACATACACTTCTTCATGCAAGTCACCATTCAGAAATGTTGTTTTAATGTCCAACTGATGTACATTCCAACCATGATGGGCTGCAAGTGCACAAATGCTCCGAACAGTAGTCATACGGCATGTAGGTGCAAAGGTCTCATCAAAATCAATGCCTCTTTCCTGCGCATAACCCTTTGCAACAAGCCTAGCCTTATACCTGTCAACTGTACCATCAGATTTACGCTTCAGCTTGTATACCCACTTAGTGCCAATGGCCTTCTTGCCAGGAGGCAAGTCACATAAAGACCATGTACCATTCTTCATTATAGCATCATATTCAGATTGCATAGCAGCCATCCAATTTTCTGAATTTTGTGCTTCATCAAAAGAAACAGGCTCATTCTCATCACAAAGACTAGATGCAGCCATAGCATAGCAATCTGATGCAAAGGAGGTACTATGAGAGCCTGAACGAGTACGATATGACAAAGGTGCATCTAATTTGCTGTCACACAAAGTCTGCACCAGGCATTTTGGCATAGTTTTTGCCTGTTCAATATCAGCTCTCTCATCAACAAGTGCATCATGTAAATCTGCGTCAGAAATGGAATGATCTGCATCATCATATGAAACCTGCAAAGGCTGAGAAGTTGCCTCATTAGGACCAGCGCTAGCCTGTCCACCTGTAAAAAGAGGCATCAAAGTATCATACATGTCTTTGGAGCTAACAGATGTCTCCTTAGTACATGAAAGTAATGGCTGAATAGCATCTTCCACAAAGACAACATCACGGCTAACCAGAATGTGTTTAGTCTGTGGATGATACAGACGATAGCCTTTACTTTCAGAACTGTACCCAACAAAAATACATTTTACTGCCTTATCATCCAATTTTCTGCGATGTTGTTCAGGCACTAATGCATATGCCAAACAACCAAAAACACGCAGATGAGCAACAGATGGCTTGCGGTCATGCCAAGCCTCATATGGAGTGATAGACTGCAACGCTTTAGTGGGACACCTGTTCAGTACATATGTTGCACACATGACAGCCTCAAGCCAGAAACTATGTGGTAAAGCCTGACTTTTGACCATGCACCTCGCCATCTCCATGAGTGACCTGTTCTTTTGTTCAGCAACTCCATTCTGTTGAGGTGTATACGGCACTGTACACTGGTGTTTTATCCCACGTTCAGCCAGAAATGCATTAAAATCTGAAGACATATATTCCCCCCCTCGATCAGAACGGAGGGTGCCCATTCTACATGCTGACAGATTTTTCAGCTAAAACCAAAAACTGTTTGAAGCACATGAACACTTCGGACTTTGCTTTGAGTGGATATACCCATGCATGCCTGGAAAAATCATCAATGAAAGTCACGAAGTAAAGGTAATTTCCAAAAGAGGGTGTCTGCATAGGACCACAGACATCACTATGTACAAGCTGCAATTTCTGCATAGCCCGAACTGAACCATCTTTTGGAAAGGAAGAACGCTGCATTTTGCCCAAAATACAGCCTTCACAAACATGTTTTCCAGGTGCCTCAAGTTTGGGCAAAGAGGACACCATTTCAGATTTCTGCAGGCGTAACAAACTAGCAAAATTCAGATGACCAAAGCGTGCATGCCAAAGCTTTGCATCTGACATAGCCTGAGAATCATGAACTGCACATGCCGAATCATTCACAGATTTTTCATAGTCTATGAGCTTATACAGCTCACGACATAAAATGCCAGAAGCAATAATCACATCGCCATTTGAGAGATCATGGACTGTACACCTGTCATCAACGAATTTCACAACCAAGCCAATCTTGGCTAATGCAGAAACTGATAACAGGTTCTTTTTGATCCCTGGCACAAATAAAGCATCTGACAAAGTGAAAGAACTACCATCAGCAGTAGTCAGAATGATCTTACCAACTCCCATAACAGGATAAGAGGAGTTATTGGCGCATGTGACAGTATTCCCTGTAGGGGCAGGCTCGAGTGAAGAGAAGAAACTGCGCTGTGAGGTAATATGTTTGGTTGCCCCACTGTCAAAGTACCAAACATCTGAGTCTACTGCAGACATGCACTGATCATGAGAAGATGGGTCAAAACTGCAGACAGTAGTAAACGCCCATTCTTCTTCCTGCACAAGATTTGCAGACTCTATTTTTGGTGTAGAGGCCTCTGCAACAACCATTCCAGCCTCTTTCTTCTTTGCCTCTTTAGAAGCCAGTTTTGGACAGTTCTTTATAATATGATCATTTCCTTTACAGTACTTGCAGAACAATTTCTGCTTTTCTGATTTCTTCTCATCTTTATCCTGGTTCTTCGATTGTGCAGCATTTGCAGATTTCTGCTTACTAGTAGAAGAGCTCCATTTTCCTTTGCCCTTCTGACTAGCCAGGAAAGCTTGATCTGCAACACGCATAATGGACCTGTTCTGCCTGGACTGATCTTCCTGCAACAGAACAGAGACTAATTCCTCAAATGACAAGGCATTCGGATTGCCTTTCATCATCAATCGAAGAGTAGAGGCAAAACTCTGATATGAATCAAGAAGGTCATTCAGAACGGTCTGCACAAGTGAGCTATCTGGTATAACCTCATCAGCAGAAATCAATTGTTCCTTCAGGTCTTTGATCTTTGTAAGAAAATTGTCCATCGAATCACCTTCATTCATGTGCTCACTCTCCAACTGTTTTCGGAGGTAAGCAACACGAGCCTCATTCCTAGCCTGGTACAAAGTGGTAAGTGTATCCCAAGCATCCTTTGTTGTTCTGCAAGAGCGAATGTGAGGAATAATGGCACGTTTGACAGACAAAGCTATCAATGCATGTGCCTGGGCATCTCTGCCATCCCAACGAATCTGCTCTGCAGTAGGTGCAACAGAAACAGAAGCACGAACAGGAATCTGCGGAATATCATCTTCGACACCATCCTCATCAGCTCCAACACCTGTATTTGCAGTACCTGTCGTTACAGGTGTAACAGGACGTCTTTCAACACCCTGCACAATGTTCCACAATCCTTTTGCAACCAGTACATGTCGCATCATATAAGCCCATAATGGGTAGTTGGTACCATCCAACTTATCCTCAACAGCCAACATACGGAATACATCACTGCTTTCAGCCATGGCCGGTGACTAAAATACCTTGATGCAGAAAATTGACTGTATCTCAAAAAGTTGAACAGAACTGCCGAGACGAGTTCTGCTAAACTTGTAGCACACTTCGAGACGCTTAAACTGGCGAACAGAAATTGGTATATACCTTTGGCACAAAAGGACGAAATAGCCTGCACAAGCAATGCGATAGTGCGTTCGGAGGCCGAAACGAGCTCAGATCGCGATTTCGGCACCACACAGCAAAGCTGTTTTGATCTCGGAAACACCCTGAGTATGCTCACCAAATTTTGTGCGAATCTGAGACTGCAAACGGAGGAGTGTCGACGGTGCCCTAGAAGAAGCAACAACCTGCTCTGATACCAATTGTTGGAGTTAGACGTCTGCGGAAGCACGCGAAGAACACAAGGAAGAAGAAGAAGCTTGGAGCACAACACACAAGACTGAATGTATTACTAGAGAATGTACAAAGATAAGTAGTCCATTAGGGCAATAGGTGTATATACAAGCCGGGGGAAAAAAACCTCCTAAAGAGGGAAAAAAGTGCCCCGGCAGTCCTAGAGTGTTCACACACATCACTACCTAAATATATCAACAGTAACCCCATTGCTTTCAGAAAGTGATCCTAGTGACCATAGCTTTGACTCTACACATGTTGATAGCCCCCAGGCCTACTACATGCAGTCTCCTGAACATGGTGAGTCCTACTATAATGAAGAACCGAATGAACCTAGTTGGGAGTCAGATTACACAAACGTCATGTATGCAAACCCCAACCCTAGACCTCAACCTAGGCAAGTAAGACCCTCATTCCCTAGAGGACCATGCTACAGATGTCAGGGAGATCATCTCATTCGTGATTGTCCCTTACCTCCACCTACACAACCCCAGTCAGTGACAATTCAAGGCTTTTGCCAAGAATGTGGAAAGGAGCATCTCTTACGAGATTGTCCAAAGAATCCTAATAATATGCCAAAAATCACTCCCATTAACGTTATTGGGTTAGTGGTAGATTCCACAGGAAGTGTCACTTCCACTGCACCGATACAAGTGGTCACTAGAGCCCAAGCCTTATAGCAGAACCCAGGTGTAGGCCAGGAAAAGAGCCCCGAGGTGAGTGAAACAGAGAGCATGACCAAGAAGAGGACTAGAGCTTGGAGAGATAGTCGTGAAAGAATGAAAAGGCAATGGGCAAAAAAGATGAGTGAACTCGAGGAAAGCCTCAGAGAAACAAAGGCCAGGATAACTGAACTCACATCTCAAACTCCCTCTCACACTACCCCACCACCACCATTCCCATCTCCATCCGACCCGCCACCTTCCAACCCACCTCACACAATCCCACCACCCCCAAGAGTAGGATCAGTCCTAGCAGATCCCACTCCCGAGGACCTTAATATGATGCTTAAAGCATATCAGGCCAGAATCCAAGGAGGGCCAAACGTAACTGGTCATGAAAAGTGCTACCCTAGAGCAGAATTAGAGCTAGAACGAACCAAAATTTGTGCTAAGATGGTGGAATTGGCTCAGACCATGTTTGAAGCCAGTCGCCTCTTTAACATATCTAGCTCAGCCAAGATGCAGTTGCACTTTGATGGACTGTTAGAAAGAATTGGGAAGCTAATTGCACAATCAGAAAAGGAACCTGCCTCTCAACACAAGGACAAGGCTAGTGAAAGGGCAAGTGTTCCTGCTCAGGAAGCCTATGTGCCTAACTCTACGGAGCCGGACACATCTTCTTCTATGAATCGGTTCACGCCAGAATTCCTACAAGAGATTCAAGAAGACAAATGGGCTAAAGAAAGTGAAGTCCCTCCTCCTATTGAACTTGTGGATGATGCACACGACCAATTCCCACAAGACATCCCATCCATTTATGAGGAGCAGGAGAGCACCCAATCTCAGGAAAGATTAGACTTTGAGTCTAACTCTCTACAAGAATTACCCCACTTCACAGGCCCATGGGAAGCTAAGTCTACTTGTATGAGAGCACCCACGGTCATGGTACGAAATGAGGACTCAATCATACCTAGGAACACAGAGGTAGTGAAAAACACTAAAGTACAGTACAACCTCACCTTAGAAGAACTACTCAAAGTGAGGCCAAAGCTATGGAAACATGTAGCCAAACAAGTACCGGAGATAGCAAAACCTCATTCCCAGGTAGGATCCCAGAGAACAGTGCCAGAAATACCCTTGGACAAGATAGGAGACATGAGTGAGGGCGAAGAGGGAAACACATATCTTCCTATCACCCATCAAGGATACACCACCAAGGCCATTCTAGACTCAGGCGCAGGAGTTGCAATTGCTACCACTTCCCTATGGAAGCGTTGGGGCAAGCCAGCACTCAGACCCACGAGGATGAAATTGCAAATGGCCGATGGTCACATAGAGCGACCCTTAGGGCTGTTAGAAGGAATAACTCTCACCACATGTGGTGTTGAGTTCAAGCATACATTTGCTATATGTGATTTTAGCAAAAATCATGCCTATGAAATGATCTTGGGACGACCCTTTATGCGACAGTTGCAAGTGGTACAAGACTGGGGAACCAATTCCTTGTATTTGCAACACTTAGGTGTTACGACCAAAGTCAATCTCAAGGATTACTCTCATAGAGATGTCCCTCCTATCCAATGGAATCCCATCCATAGAGCCAAAGATGATACGGAGTCTGTGCATTCCATAGGATCAGAATCCTCATGGATGCATGAAGACACCCACTTATGGATGTGCAAAGTAGCGGTAGAAGAAGAGAAGAGAGAAAAAGCCAGAGAGGAAGGTGCAAAAGAAACACATAGATCAATTCAAGACCCAGCCTATGCACCTGTAGTCTTTCTTGACGAAGAATTTGAACCCCACGGCTGGGCAGAAGTCCTAGCAACAATGGATGTAGCCATCAATGAAGAACAATGGACACCTCACTGTGATGAAGATGGCTATGACATTTCAGTCTTCTCCATAGAGCCAATCATGGGAGAGGCAGTGTTAGAAGAGTGTGAACCTAGCCCTGATGCATTTGAGGACGCAAGTGACTCCGATCTAGAGTCAATCATCATGGACCCACCTTTTGCATCAGATGAAGAATACTTCTATGAAGTAGAATTTCAACCCCAGAGGTATGGAGAGCTTACAAATGATGTAAGGCTAGCCACACATGTGACCCCGAAGGAAGAAGGAAAGAAAAGAAAGAAGAGAGAAGTCACACCACAAGAGGAAGAATCTTTGTTTGAGGTCCCAAAAAATTTTAAGAAGTATGAGATAGATGACAGGAGAGTCATGATCAGAATGCCTAAACGGGAGGCACAATCAGGAGAGGCCTATGATAACAAAGAAACCACCAAGAAAATAGTGGTAGCTGTGGAAGAAGGAGAAGAGAGATGCACGTACATAGGCCATGACCTGACGGAAGACGAAGAGCACGAATTGATAGCCTTGTTAAGAGAATACAGAGATGTATTCGCTTGGAGTTACAAGGATTTGAAAGGCATGGACCCTGACATATGTTCACACACTATCCCCATGACCTCAGATGCCAAACCTTCTAAGCAAAAGCCATATACCTATAATGATAATTATGCGGCCAAGATCAAAGAAGAGATAGATCGTCTGGTTGAAGCTGGATTCATCGACGAAATTGAGCACACTGAATGGGTATCCCCCATCGTAGTAGTGCCCAAGAAAAATGGAAAGCTGCATGTATGCATTAACTTGAAGAAGGTTAATGCAGCCACAATTCGAGATAACTATCCGCTTCCTATTACTGAGCATCTCTTAGAAAGAGTAGCAGGCAAGGAAGTGTACAGCTTCCTTGATGGATTTTCGAGCTACAATCAAGTAGCTATAGCTCCAGAAGATCAGCATAAGATAGCTTTTGCCACTGAATGGGGCATTTTTGCCTTTAGAGTAATGCCATTTGGGCTTACCAATGCTCCTGCAACCTTTCAGAGGCTGATGTGCCATGTATTTAAGGAGTTCCTGAGGAAGAACTTAGAAGTCTATGTTGATGATCTTTGTGCTCATTCCAACATTAGACAAACCCATATTCCTGAACTCAGACAAATCTTTGACCAATGTAGAGAATATCAAGTCTACCTGAACCGAGAAAAGTGTGTTTTCATGGTCAGGCAAGGCAAGATTCTAGGACACATAGTGTCAAAGAATGGCATATCCACTGATGAAGAGAAAGTGAGAGCCATAGCCGAGTTACCTAGGCCAAAGAATGTCAAGGAAGTACAAGCTTTCATGGGGCATTGTGGTTATTACCGCCGGTTTATACACATGTATGCCATCATAGCAAAGCCTCTGTATGGACTTTCGACTAACTTCGAGTGGACTGACGAATGTGAGAAGTCCTTCAATGAGCTTAAACTGCGATTATGTTCAGCACCAATCTTAACCACACCAGATTGGAATAAGCCTTTCCATGTTCATGTTGATGCATCCAATTATGCTATTGGGTGTGTACTCGCGCAGCCTACCGGTGAAGGTAATATGGATCTTCTAATTGCCTATGCTAGTAGACAATTGAATGCAGCTGAACGAAATTATACCACTACGGAGAGAGAAGGATTAGGCATGGTATATGCAGTTAAAAAGTTTAGAAATTATTTGCTTGCAAATAAGTTTAAATTTTTTATTGACCATCAGGCACTGCTATATCTCATGAACAAGCCATGCAATACAGGTAGATTAGTAAGATGGTTTCTCTTACTAATGGAATACGACTTCGAGGTTGTGGTAAGGAAAGGTAGGACTCATTTGAGAGCAGACCATCTCTCTAGGCTCACATCTGGAGAAGCCCCACAAGGAGTGTCAGATGACCTTCCTGATGCTTACTTGTTTAATTTGGAAGTGGTGCCACAGTGGGCTAAGCCACTAGTGCCAGTATTGACATACGGGCCTAACCATCCAGTAATAAACACACAGGATAGAGAGGTAGTAAAAGCCCAAAAGTATCACATCATGGCGGGAAGTATGTACAAGCACACAGATCAAGGGATCTTGGCTTGCTGTGTGGAAGAGGATGAGTACGCTAAATGGTTGCAATTAGCACATGTAGGTGCATTAGAGCAACACTACTCAAAGCAACGAACCCTACAGACACTAAGGAGACTCGGAGTGCATTGGCCTACTATGGAGGCTGATGTTCAAAAGTTGTGCAAGGAATGCCCAATCTGCTGCACTAAACCACCGGTGGAACATGCCACTCTTTATCAAGTGTCCATAGTGCCAGATTGGAGTGAATCACTAGTATCCTTCCTGAGCACGAAAACATTCCCTCCAGACATGACTCTGGCTAGGAAAAGGAGTTTAGAACAAGAAGCCCTGGATTACTCACTCATTGGTGATAATCTATACAAGCGTGGTAAAGATGGTTACCTGAGACTATGTGTCCATGAAAGTGAATATCTCAAGATCTTGGAAACTGCTCACCAAGGTGTAGCAGGAGGACACTTTGGACCAGATCGGGTGATCAAAGCAATACTATTTGCGGGCTTCTGGTGGCCGACCCTTCACATGGATGCACATACCTATGTGAGACGGTGTGAGGTTTGTCAGAGAACTCAGTATCCTATACGTAAAGATGAGATGCCACTGAAACCTATGATGGGTGGATGTGCATTCTCTAAGTGGGGAATAGACTTTGTAGGTCCTATTAATCCCCCAGCTAAGGGTTCTCATGCTGAATATATCATTGTTGCCACAGACTATCTAACAAAGTGGGTCGAGGTTAAAGCTACGACAAAGAATGATGCTCAAACAACAGCTAAGTTTTTATTTGAGAATGTGTTCACAAGGTACGGGCTACCTATAGAGCTAGTCAGTGATAGAGGCACTCACTTCTTGAATGAAGTTATTGAAAATCTGCTCC
Source organism: Ceratopteris richardii (assembly GCA_020310875.1). Taxonomy (NCBI): domain Eukaryota; kingdom Viridiplantae; phylum Streptophyta; class Polypodiopsida; order Polypodiales; family Pteridaceae; genus Ceratopteris; species Ceratopteris richardii. The sequence goes on from CM035430.1 coordinate 24,761,656, forward strand.
AAGAGTTCTTGGTAGTACATAAGAAGTCTGCCCCCTATCACCCTCAAGCTAATGGCCAGGCTGAGAGCACCAATAAGATCTTATGCAATGTACTGACGAAATTAGTGAACAATAAACGCTCTGATTGGGACAAACAGCTACACCATGCTGTTTGGGCATACCGAGTCGCCTACAAAACGGTACTCCAAGCCACCCCCTTTCAGATGGTATTTGGCCAAAATGCAGTGCTACCATTGGACTTCTTAATACCTACATTGAAAGTAGCACAAGAGCATGAATGGACGGGTCATGAACTCTCCTCTAGACTTTTTGACCTTGAACGACTAGGAAAAACAAGACTGAGGGCGGTTGCAGGGATATATGCTGCTAAGAAACGACAGAAGGCATACTTTGATGCCCACGTTAAGGATAAAGGTTTGAAGGCAGGCGACCTAGTACTAGTATACACTTTGAAACAACATGCGAGAAAACTAGAGAAAAGAGGCTATGGACCCATGATCATTAATAGAATCTCAACAAGTGGAGCAGTGCAACTAGCCACATTAAAAGGCGATATTCTCTCGAGCTACATAAGCGGATGCAGATTCAAGTTATATCAGGAACCTCTGACGGAAGAGATGCTAAGTTGACTCAATGCTGCAAAGAAACGCAAAGAAGAAGAAAGACGAATTCGAGAAGAAGCTCAAGCAGAAGCATTGGAACGTATCCGGAGAATGAAGTTGAGAAGACAAGGCAGAGAGCAACCTAGGCCAGATGCATATGCAAATCAAGGATATCCTATGGCCATGTGTGACGTTTCAGGTATCAGCTCTCATAGGATAATTGATCGACGTCCTTTTATAACCTTAGAGATAGGACAAGGAAACGGTGCAAGGACTGTAAGAGCCTTGATTGACTCAGGTGCAGCCACTAGTGCTGTTAAAGTTTCGTACTGTCAAAAGTCAAAATTAACTGTCAATCCTATAGAAGCATATCTTATAGGATTGGGAGGTGTGGAAACCCCTTGCATGGGCGAGGTGGAACTTCCCCTCTATATTCAAGACGAAGCAATGACAGTCAAAGTACTAGTGTGTCAAGACGAGGACCTCACTGAGCCTCTTGTCTTGGGTCAGGACTGGATCTATGATCATGTAGTCAACCTAAACCTAAGAAGTGGACTTCTTCAGGTATGGGTAAATCATAGTCGAATTACAGTTGAATTGGAAAATGAGGCACTCAAGGAATTAGGTAAGGCACGAACTCCTGGTCCTTCCAGGGGCGCACATGAAGTTGACAATGCTATTTTTGTCCAAAACTGTATGATGCAGAAAGAGGATTGTTTCAACAACGAAGTCAAGGATAAGACGGCACTCCCTTCTTTTCCAAAGGCCAGAAGGATACAGCAACCAACGGCAGATCAAATACAAAGGAAGCAGAGCACTACCTATACTGGAGGCCAAAAAAAGGAGCAAAGCAGATTGTTTCAGCCGTTGAAACGAGTGTGGGTGCGGAAAGGCGAACACCCTGTTGCGACCAGGCCAACCCCACGGCCAAAACCTCTTATTAGTAGTCAACAACACGACAATAATAAGAAGTCTTTCATAAATTCTTCTGCGAAAGTAAAGTCTATTTGGGTACCCAAGAAGTCGATGAAGGCCAGCCCACAATCACGACAAATCTGGGTGCCTAAGGCTTGCTTGCGGGCTCAAATAGCTACACCAAGGCCACACACTCTACAACATGTTTCACTCACTCGAACATCCGATGCCCAGTCTTACACATCACGCACGGACACATATTCTTCCATGCGCACAAGTAGAATCACTTGTAAATGGGTCCCTAAAAAGCCTCATTTTCAAGCAGATACTACTATCAAACCTTCCAGAGTCTCCGCAAAATCAAGATCAAAACCCATCCACTGTGTTTGGCAACCTAAGACTTGTAATAAACCCCAGACCCCAATTGTAAATCCATGCCCACCTACTAACTACATCACTCTCTCACTACATCATTCCACTTAGCTTCTAGGTCTACCCAATTCCTAACTACACACACAAGCACCGAGCACTTACTAACCCCCTAATCTCTCCCGAACCTCATGTTAATGTTGTAATGGGGACAAAAATGGTTCTATCTTGTCCTTTACAATGTTAACACATGTTTCTATATTCTCACATAATCAGGAGGCAAGAAGTAACATGGCAGATACGGCAGGAACTAGCTCCCAGGCAGGCACCAGCCCCCAAGTCATGGACATTGAAAGCCTTCCCGTTGAGGAGGAATTGAAGGAACGCCTAGTGGCATTGAGGGCATTACACGCCATACCGGTTCAGAATCCCCCATAGGGGCACACAATGCCGCTCAGCAAAAACTCACATTGGTTCAGTGATGTGGTAGGACCCCTAGGTGAAGGTACTTACATGTGGGAGGCCGAGATAGAATTCAATGGGCGCTGGGGCAGATATCACTTTTTCACCAAGGAATTTGAGAGACTGCAGAATAATGAAGGACTGAAACCTATATGGAAGAAGGCGGGACTCTACGATTACTTCAAATTCCAATTGCCAAAGCCCGATTTTCTAAGGTGCTCTTATTTGATTAGCACCCTCACTCCGAGCAAAGACAAGAAGGGATACAGCTCCTTTGTCCTCCCATCTCTCACAAGGGGCAATGAACTGAAGCGTTTCAGGTTGACTATCAACTTGGTAAGGGAAGCTCTGGACATGAAAGGTATGCACATTCCTACGGAGAAAGAGACTATGGTCCCGGACAATATGAAGAACAGGAATCTGACAAAATTAAAGGACATGGTGGCAATGACGCCTACAATTGCCATTCACTTGCGAATGGTCATGCAACATTTTGCATTACCCGCTCAAGATAGGTTCACAATGCCACCTAAAAAGATATGGTTTAGTCTATATTTGGCTGATGCCTTTGATTTGACAATCAACATGCCCCACTGGATTATCGACCAAATTCACTTGGCTCATCAAAGGTGGTATAAGAAACAAAAGTCTGTACTGTATGGGTGTTATGCCCTCACCAGGATTGTGTATAGATGTTTGGCTTATGATGTGCCAGTGCAGAGGGCATTAAATTGGACCAGGGTACAGGAATTCCAACGTAGACTCTCAACCGCAGGACCGCCATCTAAGAAAATGAGAGGTGCAGTTCAGATGCCATGTGCACAACCCCGCGGTGTGACATTGACACCAGAGACAACTCCACGACTTCCAAGGCGGGTACAACCCTTCACTATCAGATTACCAAGACACAGCACTGATGGACCAAATCTAGTGTTTCCACTTGTACCTACCGACCTAGAGTTCCCTCACGGATTCACTTTAGAAGACCTAAATGATGAGGAGGTAGCCAGAATCATAGAAGTTGTTAACGCAAAAGTCGAGGCAGAGCAAGCTAGTGGACAAGAAACTGCTACAGACCAACCCCATCCCAGACAACCAGATGTCGTCAATGTGGAAGGTGAAGAGGAAGACGAACAAGAGGAGGAACATGATGGACAATCCGAGGAAGAAGAGCAGGAATATGATCAAGAAGCTCTGCAGGTACTTGAAGGTGCTCCAGCTTATACGAAGGCATTGAAAAAGCTCTATGATACCATGAACAGAGTTCAAGAGCAACATAGACTGTCCCGAGCAGCAAGCAAGGCCCTCATGAATCAAATCCTTGAGGAGGAAGGCATAGATGAGCAATACCGTGCCACTCTTGACATGATATCTGAGGCTTTAGGAGTACCTGGGACGGTGCATACCGCCCTTGCACAAGCACGAAGAACGGAGCGGAGATACGGCAGACGTCCCCCTCCGATCAGGAAAGCAGATGAATGTATTAGTATCAGAACCACAAGGCACATCCACAACCACGGGCACCGCACACACTGTCCACGATACTGAGGAAACCCATGTATCAAGTGCACCTCCGTCACCCCCTTTGCCACCCCTGCCTCCAACTCCACCACATTCACCTCCCACAACCAGTGTAACCACTACTGTCACCGCCTCCGAGTCCACTACCCATACCGAAGCACAGACCGTCACTCAACCCACACAACCCACACACCCTATCTCCACTTCTTTTGTCTATACGGCCACTGAAACAGTAATTCTAACCGCAGCCACAGAAAATCTCATTCCCCCAATCACACTTCCGGGTAGTTCGTATTCACAATTGCACACACCATTGTACACTTTCACCACTATCACCGCACCCACAATTCCAATATTCACAATCACTCCCACTACTGCATCCACTGTTGATTTTATGGACATATCACCCACCTCCGCACCTCTCCCTCCCCCCATACACCCACCATCTCCCATTCCCCCACCTCCCACTTTACCATTTTCCAGCACTGCATCCACACTTCCATTCCCCTTCCCCTTTCCCTTCCCTTCTGCATTCAACACCCTTCCCGCATCCACCCCTATTAATAATGTATTTAATAATATGTATCAGTGTATGTCGCAACTACAACAGCACTACCAGCATCTTGATAACCAACATACGCGACTCTTTCGAAGCCATGAAGAACTTCAACTCCGATTCATTGATCTCGAAAGGGAAAAGCGGCTACTACAACAACAGTATGCCACTTTACAGGAACAACATGAACAGTTAGTAGCCAATCGACCCCAGTCCGATGCAGAAGAAAGGCAACATATGGATGAATTGCTACACTCCCAGATAACGGAGAATCTCAAGCTTAGATGCAACCTGGCCCTCCTACGCAAACACATGTCTACAGCACTCGAAGAGAATAAACGGCTGCAGAAACAGAATGAAGAAAACTTGGAAGCAGCCATGGAGGATTCCCCGCAGGAAATCAACCCAGAGAAATTCAAGGCCATTCCCTCAGAGAATATGCAAATTGTGTTAGAAACCCATGCCGACCTCCTGGAGGCCCATGCAGCATTGGAGCGAGAAAGAGATGACCCATTGAAGCAACTGGCAACCCAGCAGGAGTCACCAAGCAAAGTCACAACCGTAGTTGACACGTCTGAAGAAGTCGAAAAACTCAGAGCAAAACTAGACGAATTACGAAGTAAAGTCATGCAATACGAGCGTCAACCTTCGCCTCTTGTAGAGCCCGAGCCTGAGGACTTAGTGCCAATTGAAATCGAGGAAACCTTCGAAGATCCATACGTTCCCATGACTGCACCAGGGGGCAAGCAAACAGAAGAGGGCATAGACACCATCGAGATCGAGGCTCTTGAATGGATGCAGAGGTTAGAGAAAGTGGCCACAACCCATGATGACAGAGCGGCAGTTCAGATAGCGTCTATGTCACGATTGGAAGAGGTAGTCATAAAATCGGATTACTTTCGAAACCTCTCCCATCATAGGTGGATCGGCACATCCGATGATTTGTATGTTCCTTTCTGTGTCTTAATGGCCGACTACAATGCCGAAATCAAGCAACACACCTCAAAAGAACCAACCTCGGCTACCCAGTTTGCACCGGACGACATCCCAGCAAGTGCCAAGCAGGGCAATATACATCAACCGACGTGGAGGATTCGTCTACTGGAAACCTACCCAGAGATGGTAAGAACATGGAATAACATGCCTTTGTACATCAAATACAACCCATGCTATTGCCCCGTATTTCGAAGAAGGTCATGGCCGGAATACACAAAAACTGTGCTGACAACCAAAGGATGTGAGAAATGGCTCAATTATGTCTATTTAGCACCACCTAAAGGCCAACCTACCATAGGATATATGATCTCGACGATTCGGCATTGGGGGGTCAGGTTTAAAAATGTACCAGATGTCATGGCCCAAATGTGCCTTAAAATTTTTGAACTCATGTTGGTCACCTTCAAGACCTTCAAGAATGTCAAGGAACCTCATCTGTCAGCTCTTGGATTTAATGAAGGTAATCAGGACCTTGTCTACGACATGAGCGCAACACCATCTATTAATGTTGTATATGCATGGCACGCGCGTATCAAGTATCTACCAGCCTGCTTCAAACAGACGTTTGAAGAAATGTTTGCCACGGGATTCTAGGAATATCATTCAGAGATATTCATTCCCAGACCATCACATTTATTGCAATTGTTTGTAGTGGAACAAGCTCTCCATTCAGAAAAGTTACGTATACCACATCCAGAGGTTCCCGGGCCGGTAGATTGGGATGCTCTACTCACGGACTTGGCCAAAGGGTTGCGGATTGCAGAACATCACTTAGCACAAGACGTTGTTGAGTACTACATCCAACGACCCACCCAACAAGGGTCTGTCAGGGACGACAGACGCGAGAGAGGGGGGGGTGTTGGAACTGAAGGACTCACAAGGCAAGGAAGCTTACGAAGGGAGTCAGAGAGAAGAGAAAGTACAAGCAGACAGAGCAGTCAACGACGATCTGGCAAGTAGGCCAATATTTTTTCAGGACACTAACGCATATAAAAGAGGTGGACACACAAGGAGAAGGAGCAAGTAGGGAGCTCCAGGAAATGTATGTCAAAATGTTATTAGAAACCCCTACAAAAATAGTGATTTTCATCACTAAAAACCATTATAAATACCATTTCATATTTTTGTAGCTCCATTTTGTGCAAGCCAAGGAGTCCTTGAGCTTGAGGAGCTTTAGAAGTACCTACCTGTCAGTTTTCACATTTTTTAAACCTCGTTTAAACCTCCAAATAGGGTAGAGAACCTAATTTTTAATTAGGCCGGACACTAGGTCTGGACACGACCAAAACCTAGTCAAAAACTATAAATAGAGCTAGAGAGCTCATTTTTGAGGTTAGCTTGTAATTGATCTAAACTTGTATGAGCTTTTTGAAAGTAATCTAAAGAACTCCATTGCTTCTCACTCTTTGTCTTGCCTTGTGTGCGCATGTGTGTGTATGTGTGTGCATGATCGTGTGCTTCTCACTCACGCACTTGTGCCCTCACTTGCTCGAGGTCATCATACCATCCTCACGTCTTCCCGGATTGACATTAAAGGAGGTGCTACTCATCACTGAGCTACAATGAGAGAGAGAAAGAGAACACTAATCTCGATATTAGGGTTTTGAAATCCCTAATTTAAAAACTCTAATTCAACCTTTTAGCCATATGTTTGAAGTATATGTACACCTCCGATGTCCTACTAGAGAGATGTCTCTCCTCCCAACCTTATGCCTCTATATATAGCTACTCGAATCAATGAGGATCATAATGTATGTAAAGATATATACACATCATGTAGATAGGATACATAAATATAAAATGGAGTAGATATATTATGCATCACACATACATGCCTAAATGCACACATAAATATATATATACATACTAACATATTTACATGTACATATTTACACATACATGTACATGCCTACATGCACACATAAACATATATATACATGCATACATATTTACATGTACATATTTACACATAGACACATATACATATATACATGTACACAATTATAAACACTTGCATATATTACGTACATTAATACATGAATATTTTACATAAATGCATATGCATATTTAACACATGTATACATATATCACACACATGCAAACACATACATATACATGAAATACATATATATGCATACTAATATATGTATACATATAATACACATGAATACACACACATATGCATACATACATGATAAAAATTTACTCCTCGAAGATAAAGCTATATATAAAATAATTAGGCATACCCCCGAGCTTCATGTTCTAACTTAGAAGAACATGATTTCATCTCTCTAGTAGGATTCATCGTTATTCAAGTTAATAAAAAAAACCTATTATCTGATATCCATTCAGAAGCTTCAAGTTACTATCTAATCTGCTCATATGTTTTCATTATTGCCATCATTTTGGTAAGACATCAATATAGTCTCATCTTCATTATCCTTATTGATTTCATTTATTTCTTCTATTGTTAAATCTATGTTCTCATGAATCACATCATCTATTGGTGGATTAATATCTATTTCTGGTAATTCCTCTTCCTCATCAGTAGAATCAGCATGTAGAGAATTATCCTCTTCATCAAAAAGATTAGTATCATTATCACGTATAATGAGTCTAATTTCTATTCCAGATGTTGATGTATCAGTATCTGATGCTAAATCATCAAGAGGACTTTTTTCAATCTCTCTAACAATAAATTGTTCAAACAATGACCTACCTCTAGGTTGCACATGAATGACTTGCCACCAAGGATGAGCATCTGGGTTTTTATAAAAAAATGCTTGTTCAATATGCCTAGGAAGAATATATGGTTCTTTAGTAGATCGCATTACCTTGGAAGAATCAATTGCCCAAAACCCAGATAATTCCTTTCTTATTGTAGAATTACTACCTTTATACTCCGCTCGATACCAGTCAACCTTCAATATGACCTATCAAAATATATAACAACAAAAACGTCCCATTATTAGGTGCTTAAAAAAATAACTAACTCTAAAAAAAATATATAAACTTTTTTCTACCTGTTTGAATGTACGAAATGAAATTTCGTAGATACCAACAATAGTTCCTACGTAACCAAGTTTGCTATCTATAAGGTTCGTGTCTTTTGAGCTAGCACGTGATAGTTGCTTGAAACAATCAACAATACTAGAATCCTCTGTTTTACGTAAAGAATCAATGGCTTTGATTCTAATATGCTGTCCAAAAGCCCACATATTAGTGAACATTCAAGCCTGCAAAATAAATTCAATTAGTAAATAGAAACTAACATACATAAATGAAAAAATTAAAATATATATTTTAATAAAATTACCTTTTGTTCACAACGTATCATTAACTCTCTTTGCTCATCTGAGATTTCTTCATTATTTGCGTTGGCGCGTTGCAAACGACTATATAGCCAATCCGTGAAAGAAGGTATATCTGTAATCTCATTATTATCGAGATTACGTCTAGATCTTTTGTTTTTTCGCCTTTTACTTTGGAGACTTTGAAGTTCCTCGTACTCGCTAAGGAATGCTTGCATGCATTCGCTATTATATGCTACAAAAGTAGAAACATCATTTTTTTCTTGAAATGTAAATAAGAATGAAACCCCCTTACCTGATAATACCTCATCTGTTATTTTTGAAGAAGACTCGTTGGTCCATGCACGTGGAGCTTCTTCATGAACTCTTTCAAGGTACTCACTAACGTAATACATGCACTCTTCAAGCATCCAACCCTTTGCCATGGATCCTTTTGGTTTTGCTCTTTGTGTAACCTTTTAGTATTCCCATAAATCGCTCGACCCAAAACATCCATCGAGTGTTGACAACACCAGCAATCTCTATCTCATCTACAAGATGGACTAGTAAATGAACTTGAATATCAAAAAATGAAGTAGGAAGTTCTTTTTCCAGCAAACATAGTAGCTCTTTGCATTCACGTTTTTTTTGTGGGATCAAATTTTTATCGATCTCTTTGGATGTAATCCACCTATACAAATCATAAAAACAATTGTAAAGAAGTTAATTAAAAAATAAATATTCATACATATTAAATATAAAAGTATCATAATTACCTTATAAGTGATCCAAGACGATAGATCACATCTTGTACTCCTTTCGTTGTACATCCATCGATAACCAAAGGTAAAATATGTTTCAAAAAGTTATGCCAGTCATGGGTCTTTAACACAGATAAGCTCTTATCATCCATAGTAAACATGTTTTGAAACGATGCTCCATATCCTGTAGGAGTCTTGATCAATTGAATTCTATTGTTGATAGTCTGTATCTCTTTTGTTGTAAGTACCCAAGGAGCAGATGCATAAGTCGTTTCTTGTCGATGTCTATCAAAAACTGGCCATAACTTTGGTTTGGAGTTTTGATCTTTCAAATCATTCCTTGATGCTGTGGTATCTTTTAGTCCAAGAAGATGCTGCCATAGTGAATAACCAATATTTTTAAATATATGCATAGGATCAAGAAGATGACATACTTTTAACTCTTTCCAATACTCCAAAGAATACCATATTGATATGTTCTCTGCGAGTGCCAATTTCCCTTTACCTCTGTTCACATACTCATTATCTGAATCATCACTGAAGATTTCTGCTTCTGGATCTATCAGAGGTCCATCTGTCCATTTTTTATACCAATCCATAGGCGTCATAGGTTTTGGATATTGGCCTGTTTCAAGCTTTCCATTAAAATGTATCGCTTCTCTTTTAGATCTTAATGGATGATCATCAGGCAAGAATCGTCGATGTCGAAGATAAATATTTTTGTTGAGATTCTTACTATAGATTGATCTCAACCAATCACCACAATATGTACAGGCTTTATAACCCTTAGTAGATATTCCTGCATCATGGAAAATGATAAAAATATAATTAGATTAAATCATATTTATTTACATGCATATTGAATAAAAAAATTACATCAATACCTGAACAAACGCCATATCCATGAAAATCGTGAATAGTCCAAGCCACAATACCACGAATTGTAATATGTCTTTCATTGATGCTTTTCGATACATCAATGACATTAATACCTCTCCATAACTCTTGAAGATCGTCAATGAGAGGAGCAAGATATACATTCATATCTTTAACTTGTCTTTTGCCTGGGATTAAAAGTGAAAGCATTAAATGTTCCTGTTTAATGCTAAGATATGGCGGAAGATTGTAGTTTATGGACTACCACTGGCCATGTTGACCATTTACTGGATTTCATGGAGAATGGATTAACCCCATCTAATGCAACTCCTAACTTTAGATTCTGTGGATTTTGTGCAAATTCAGGCCATGTAGAATCAATATGCTGAAAAGCAACACTATCATGAGGAATTCTGATTATTCCATCAGTACTTTTGTGATCATGTCCCCAAGTCAAAAGCTTTGATAATTCGGGGCTTTGAAACATATGTCTAATCCGTGGAGCCAATGGAAAATGTCTCAATACCTTTTTTGGGATTTTACCTTCTTCACCCTTATATCGAGGAGATTGACATTTGGGACATGTCAAAGAGTCTGCATATTCACCTCTATATAAAATACAATCGTTAGGACATGCATGTATACATTGATAATCTATACCAAGATTGTTGATTATCTTCTTCATTTCATCATGTGAGGTAGGAAGAATATTCTGACTTGGTAAAAACTTTTCAGATAATAACCTATAAGTTTATCAAAAAAGATATATTAAAAAAGATAAATAAATACATATACATATATACATGCAGGTTTTTATTCTTACTTTAGATAAGGTAAGAACAAGAACTTGAATTGAATAGATACTTTTTGTCCGCGCATCTTTTAAAACTATTAATGCATCTTTCAAAATATTTACGCAAAATTTGGATGGCAGGATACGATTGTTTGTTTTGGATGATATGAAGTATGTACCTTCATTGAATGATTTGTCGATTCACACTTTCAAACTGAACATATGTGTGAATCGACAAATCATTCATATCCTCCAAAACAAACAATCGTATCCCGCCATCCAAACAATCGTATCCTGCCATCCAAACAATCGTATCTTGTCAATTCAAACATATGTTCATATAATGGTGACCTGGATGAATCGCATGCACAGAGGTTACTCAAGATAGAGCAGGATTTCTTGGGTATGCAGTAAACCTCTTGCATGTCAATGATGAGCATCTGAACTTTAGGATACAAAGTGGACTACTCCATTATAATCAGATTGTTGTCTCTTGAGTAACCTCTGTGCATGCGACTCATCCAGGTCACCATTGCGAATATTTGGAAAGATGCATTAATAGTTTTAAAAGATGCGCGGACAAAACGTTTCCATTCAATTCAAGTTCTTGTTCTTACCTTATCTAAAGTAAGAATAAAAACCTGCATGTATATATATATATATATACATTTATTTATTTATTTATTTATTTATTTATTTATTTATTTATTTATTTATGCATATATATATATAAATAGATATAAAATTGAAATTTATACCTTAATAGTGTCGAAACAGATACATTACTCCATCCAAAACGATTTTGAAGGTTGAGAATAAGTAAGCTCGCATTTAGTCGTGTCAAACGACTTCCTTCATATACATGCTTTAGACATTCCTCTCGAAGATATTTCTCATTTTTAGAAATATCCATGCTCTCACTGTCATTTTGATACCAATCCTCAATAAAATCTGCCATGCCATCATCTTCATCATTGTCACACAAATCTTGTACTTTATCATCTTTTGAATATAGATCTTTCAACTTTGCATATTGCACAGGATTAGTTTTGCGTAGCCTCCTCATGGAAGCTTCTGATAAATGAGGTCTTACTGGTAATTGTGAATGCTATGGACGAATATCATCAACATCATACGTTGGAATCTACACAGATAAATAAAACTCATTAGTATTCTATAAATGAATAAAAATTAAACTTTAAATATAAAATTAAGTATATAACTTATTAAATATGGTTAGAAAAATTTTATTCTCTCTAGCTAAAAGGTGCTCTTGGAGGTCTACGCCATCCATAATTCACTAATAGTTCATCACCAGCATGTAATGTAGTAATAGCATTGACAACTATGTATCTTGATACATCTCTACTCATGTATGGTGATTCATGACTATTTTCGCGCTCCTCAAATGTGCAATTAGTCCTTGAACTATTATGTAACCCTCGACTACTATTTATTAAACCTGCTATATTTCCATGTGTGTAAGGTCTTCCATCAATATATAATCTTTCATTTTCTGCATGTAAAATCCTTCTACTAGTAAGGGATGCTGCGTTCAAGCATATTCCATAAGTACTCATGCTTTGAACATAACGTGAAAGTCGATGCCAATCTCCCCATCCATATATAGGACCAAAAAATGACATAAGAGTGACTTCAGAGTTCGGAGGCACATACAAATCCTCAACAATAAAGAGACCACGACCAGCATTAGTAATAGTGGATGGAGCAATCATATAGCAATTACCCCAAAAGTTGAAAACCTCTCCATCTAAAGGAAGTGGTCCTCTATTCCATCCTCCATATCTTCTTCTATCATATGTTTGTACTAAAGAACGATCACGAGCTGGCAATGGATAATCTCCAGCAGTTTCATTCTCTAAACCAGGAGGTAGAGGATTTCTAGAAACCTCTGCTTGTAATTGATGAACAGCAAGTCCATGACGTGTACAAGGTATATTAACATTATGAGAAAAATCATCATCATCATCATCATCATCGAGCAAGTATTCCTGTATATCAATAATAATTTGATTTTATACATGGTTTTTAAATAAAAGAATGACATTAATATATATAGAAAATACATACCCAAGCATTATCACGTTGATTAGGTGATGGTGCATGCTCAAAAGTACCATACTCTGCCTCATGTTGAATACATTCCAATCGTGGTCTTCGATACGTGCCATAACAAGAGTTACATCAACATATAATATGCTCTTGATAGTAATATTCATCATAATTCCTATCGGAGGACACATGTGAAGTCGTTGCATGGGTAGGAGGTTGTGGAGTACCCTCTGATTGATCAAAATCTGCACATCATAATAAACATAAAAAAAAATATAAGTTATGTATCCATCAAATATACTTAAAATTAAATATTTCATATACTTACAGTATAAAGTCGTTGCACGATGAGGAGACGGTGGTGGAGTTCCATCTGATTGATCAGAATCTATAAATAATGGTATTTGATATTAATAATTTGATTATCTACATAAATAAAAAATTCACATATACATATTTACACATACACACATATTCACATATACACATTTACACATACACACATATTCACATATACACAACTACATATTATTGTGGGATAAATGTATGTATTTTATATGAATGAGTGTATATGCATGCATGTGTGTGTACCTATATATGTGGATATGTATATGTGTGTTTATGTTATATGTATGTATATGTGTATATATATACATATATGCATGCGTATATGTTTGCATGTATATGTGTATGTGTATGTGTGTGTATATATGTGTATGTATTCTGACTTTTTTTCTGTTTGAGATTAAATTAACAGGAGATTGTATGGTCGAAAAAAATAAGAGGCGAGCTAACATACCACCTGAGTCGTGGCAGTTTTTTCGTAGACAACTACATCTTCAGGAGTCATTTCCTCAGCAGAAGGTACACAAATTAATAGTTTATATTTATAATTTTTATATATTTTAGTAATTTTTTACATTTAATTTATGTATGTTTTTCTTGAATAAACAGGCTGCTGCAAAGAAGAGAGTGGAGTCGGGCCACACATCGCACTTAGGCCAAATGGGCCATAATGGTTTTGTAGCTACGTTTGTAAGTATATGTGTTATTGTGAGTATATTTTTTATTTTAGTTAAAATGCAAGCAACTAATGTTTTTTATTTGTTTCATTGCAGCGAAAGGATTATGGCCGATATCCTACGAAACACGAGATCGAGTATGCTACACATTTTGGATATCGGCGTTTGGGCGAGTATATACAAGATCATCTGGATGCCTTTGTGAGTATTTTTAAATTTTATATAATTATTTTGTTGTTATGAATGTTTTAATTATTTTATTGATTTATGTTTGTTATATGTAATACGGGAGTATTATGGGGAGACAAATATGGATGAGGTGGAGAGACAAACACAGGAGGGACGATCTCGATCATCACAGGGTGATCATGACGATGAGGATGAGGAAGATCAGGATGATCATGATAATCATGATATTGCTGATGATGATGATGATTAGGATTTTAGTTGATTATGACATTGGATTATATGTATTTACATTGATATATATATATATATTTTTTTTTATCTATATATTTTTCATTTCAGTTATGTTTTGAATTGTGTGTATGGTATTAAGTAATGAAGAGTTTTGTTCTATTAATTGTTATTATTGTTTACATTAAGCATGTGTTTTAATACTTTAATTATATAATTCATTCATATGTGTGTACCTAAGTGTATATGTATGTGTGTGTATATGTATGTATGTGCATGTGTATGTATGTGTATATGTATGTATGTGCATGTGCATGTATAAGTGTATATGTGTGTATGAGTATGTGCATGTGCATGTGTATGTGTGTGTATATGTATATGCATGTATATGTATAACTCTATGTGTATGTGTGTGTATGTGCATGTATATGTGTATATGTAGGTATGTGCATGTGTGTGTGCATGTGTATATGTGACACTCTCTGCCCATAGGTAGTTAGGTAACTTCTTCTCATTAAGCATAGATCTAGCTGTCTCAACAATTAACCTATTTCTTCTTTCTGCTACCCCATTTTGTTTAGGAGAATACCTTGTTGTTATTTCCCTTTTGATGCCTCTGTCCTGCAAGAGGTCCTCAAATTCATTGGAGAAGTATTCACCTCCTCCATCTGACCTTAGCCTCTTCAAGTTCCTTCCTGTCTGATTTCCAACTAATGCAAGATATTTTTTAAAGCAATCAAACACCTCATCCTTGTGCTTCATAAAGTATAATATAGTCCATCTGCTATAGTCATCAATAAAAGACACATACACTACAAGGAATACGGGCGTATAGTGACGGTTAAGGCGACAGAATTTCGTCGCTATAAAATTGCAACTTGCGTCGTAATTAGCGTCGAGCACGGACCGTCGATTAGACGACGCAAAAAATGACGGTATTTGCGACTTGGATTGCGATGCTCCCGTACAACGTCGCTTAAACGACGCTACTTAAAGGCGTCGCTTAAGCGACGTTTTTCTACGTCGCATAAGCGATGCTAATAACCGTCGCATAAGCGACGCTAAAGGAAAGGTCGCATAAGCGATGCTTATATGACGACGAATAGCATCGCTTACACGATGATCTGTTGACGGAGAAAAATTAGAACGTTGGAGGCTCTACAATCGGCATTTTCACGCATCCGATCGAAGAGCTCTCTAATGTTCGCAATTGCACTGCGCTTACGAGCTGAAGCAAGTATATGCAGAATTGTTGTTTTGCCTAAGCTCTCTGTTATTGTCTCCCTTTGTCTTTGTTTCTCTCTTTCTACATCGTTCTCTCTTTGAATTCTCTCTCTCTCTCTCTCTAGATCTCTCTCTCTAGATCTCTCTCTCTAGATCTCTCTCTCTAGATCTCTCTCTCTCTCTCTCTCTCTCTCTCTCTCTCTCTCTCTCTCTCTCTCTCTCTCTCTCTCTCTCTCTCTCTCTCTCTTTTCTTTCTCTCTTTATTGCAGGTTATTCAAGAAGCTAACCAAGCAAAAACTATGGCTAACAATTGTAAGTACAATTTCTATTATTTGTAGATCATTTGAATTGTGTTATTTTCATTACATACCATACTCACACTTATTGATATGCACTCATACACTTATACATGATGAAGATGCACACACATGCATATACCTACATATACACATATACATGCACATACACACACATACACATAGAGTTATACATATACACACACATACACAAGAACATGCACATATTGGTACATACATATACACTTATACATGCACATGCATATACATACATATACACACACATACACATGCACATACATACATATACACACACATACATATACACTTAGGTACACACATATGAATGAATTATATAATTAAAGTGTTAAAACACATATGCACATGCACACACACATGCACATACCTACATATATACATATACATGCACATACACACACATACACATAGAGTTATACATATACATGCATATACATATACACACACATACACATGCACATGCACATACTCATACACACATATATACTTATACATGCATGTGCACATACATACATATACACACACATACACATGCACATACATACATATACACTCACATACATATACACTTAGGTACACACATATGAATGAATTATATAATTAAAGTATTAAAACACATATACACATGCACACACACATGCACATACCTACATATACACATATACATGCACATACACACACATACACATAGAGTTATACATATACATGCATATACATATACACACACATACACATGCACATGCACATACTCATACACACATATACACTTATACATGCACATGCACATACATTATGTATGCATGTAAGTATGTATGTACATTATATGCATATGCATATGCATTATGTATGCAAATGTATGCATGTATGTGTTTATGTGTGTATGTCTCTCTATGTGTGTGTATGCATATATGTGTGTGTATGTGTGTATGTGTGTGTATATGTGTCTGTATGTGTGTATGCATGTGTATGTGTGTGATTGGCATCGACTTGCACATTATGTTCAAAGCATGAATACTTATGGAATATGCTTGAATGCAACATCCCTTACTAGTAGAAGGATTTCACATGTAGAAAATGAAAGATTATATATTGATGGAAGACCTTACACGCATGGAAATATAGCAGGTTTAATAAATAGTAGTCGAGGGTTACATAATAGTTCAAGGACTAATTGCACATTTGAGGAGCGTGAAAATAGTCATGAATCACCATACATGAGTAGAGATGTATCAAGATACATAGTGGTCAATGCTATTACTACATTACATGCTGGTGATGAATTATTAGTGAATTACGGATGGCGTAGACCTCCAAGAGCACCTTTTATCTAGAGAGAGAATGAAAATTTTCTATCCATATTTAATAACTTATATATTTAATTTTATGTTTAAAGTTTACTTTTTTTTCATTTATGGAATACTAATGATTTTATTCATGTGTGTAGATTCCAACCTATGATGTTGATGATATTCCTCCACACCATTCACAATTGCCAGTAAGACCTCATTTATCAGAAGCTTCTATGAGGAGGTACGCAAAAGTGATCCTGTGGAATATGCAAGGTTGAAAGATCTATATTCAAAAGAAGATAAAATACAAGATTTGTGTGACAATGATGAAGATCATGGCATGGAAGATTTTATTGAGGATTGGTATCAAAATGACAATGAGAGCATTGATATTTCTAAAAATGAGAAATATCTTCGAGAGGAATTGTTAGTCGGCCGCCGCATTGGCAACTATATACCGTGCGTATCCGTGTCTGTTGTCCATCGATACATGCTTGTATGAGTTTCCTCGACCTCCAGTAGATCGCCGAACTGTTGCCTGAGTGAGTCGTTTGCAAGTCTCTATGACGACTATTGTGATTACGTGTATCGTGTTGTTACTCCTTGGAATATTTTGCTAGTGTTTGGTGAAGTCTGTAGTAGTGTTCTGGTATTCGGATCTGTATTGTGTTGTCTTCAGTGTTGGAATCTATCTTCATACGGTAAAGTTAAGTTACAGTAAGAGTCTTCCTAAGTTGCGCACTGAGTCTTCAGTATTGTGTGTCTGAAACTATCGAGTTCTCTATGTCTGCGATGTCGTCTGATTGTTTATACCTATTCGGTAAAGGTTGAATTACTGCTATTGCCTCTGGTATTTCAGTAAGTTTATGTGCAGAGCAGTATAGCAGTTTAGTATATTCGGTAGACTCTGACAGAGTTAAAATGATGAACCGTAAAGATCGAGAAAGGTATACCAATTTCTGATAGAAATCTTGAATATTGGTATATTGGAGTTGTGAAGTAAATTTGGGAAACAAGTATAGGGCCTCTGTCTTTACAGACCCCTTCCACTCCCAAGAACCCAATACTCGTTTAAACGCTCTTCTCACAGTTAGAACAAGCGCTTAACACTGGCGCCGTCTATGGGAAGGTGGCAATAGATCAGGTTGTTGCAAAATTGATTGTGGTAACGCGACTGTAGATTATAAATCGACAGTAATAGTACGCGATTAGTACAAAAGATGATACATGCCGGTTACTAGATCCGGTGAAACGTATCCGAAGAACCGATAGCCTTGGGTACCTAATTTGCTAAGGACGCCGCCAAGAGGTAGAAGTACAGATAGGTCTAACCCAGTTGTCAAGAAAGTGAAGAACGTTAGTAGTGATTCCGGTCATATTCCGGTAGAACGTAACATCTCTGGCAGATTCCGGTGCAATTTCGGCACAGTCTGTCGAAGATATAGTAACTCCAGAATCTACTTGGACGCAGCATGAAGTTAATTTAGCACCATTGGGTCAAGATTCAAATTTGTATACGACTAGAAACGCCTTAGTCAAAGAAATCTGTGAAGGAGAAAAAGCACCTTGTTTTGGTGAAAAATCGACACCTTCCGGTGTTATTCCGGTACCAGTTGTTGAAAGTTCACAATTTTCCGGTGACGATTTACCCTTTCTTGGTGAATCTTCAGTCCAGTCACCGTTATTGGGAGTTATCTTTCCTACATTTGACATCAAGAAGGAAGGTAGCTTGTTCAAAACTGAGATTCGAAACATACTGAATAAGATTATCGAACCGGAAAGTGCACAGGCTGACGATACAGATTTTGACGATCCAGATATTCAGCCTCGGGGTACAGAAGATAGTCACAATACAACCATCAGCACGATGAACAGGCAACAACAACAACAACAACAGCATCAGCACCAACAACCGTTATTCCCACCAAGGTCGACTCCAACCGGAGTAACGTACACTAAATTCGGTGGATTTCCAAGAGATGACCCAGATGCTCATGTACGCACATTTCAGATAAGCTACGCAGTGCTCAACCATCCATCGGAACCGACGTATAAGGCTATTGTCTTCCAGTCAACATTGGTTAACGAAGCAGCTAGATGGCTTACAGAATATGATATTAACCACTTTGGCACCTATGAAGCAGTAAGGGATGCATTTTTGCAGAGATTCAGGCTAAAGAAGAATCCAGCCGAAATTTTCGACTACCTGCAAAACAATAGACAGAAGATAAATCAAACAGTGCAGGAATACGCCACTCTATTCAGGACTCATTTGAGGCAGTTACCACCAGCACATGCCAACCTACCGGATGATGTTATCACTCAATGGTTTATCAATGGATTGACTCCGCAACTTAAACAGATTATGATCATACGCTGTGTAGGAGCTATGACGCTAGGTGTAGTGATTGCAATGGCTTTGCAGCTAGAAAACAAGGTTGGAGGATTTACAGAAGACTTGGAATGGTTAAAAGCAAATAAAAATGTTTGCAGAAGACCCGACCAGACAAATGTTTTGCACCACATGCAAGAATTTAGGGCACACTAGTGCCACTTGTGCACTTAATCAGTTGTTTTGTGCTATCTGAAACACGACCAGACATACTATCGAAAACTGTGCATACAACGCCAAAGTGCAGGGAACTACAACTATCAATGCTATTATACAGGAACCAGGACAACCAGCCAATCATTATGTACCCCCGCAAATGAGAAACAACCAGCAACAAGGCTATCAAAATTACAGAGGACAGAGAAATAATAACTACAATACAAATCGCTGGCATGCTGGACCAGCCCAGGAAAATCCCAATTTGCCACCATCGCACTGCCATTTTTGTGGTGAATTTGGTCACATTAGAAGATTTTGTAAGGATGCAACTGAGTATGATCAAAGGAAGAAAGAACGACAAAACCCAATGACTAATATGGTACAAATCACACCCGTAGAAACGCAAGATGCAGTAATTCAGACACCATCCGGTAAGCAACTGCAACCAGCAGCAGAAGTCTTTGAACCAGGCATACGTGAACAACAAAGGATGTATGATAAGGCCAGTCAATGGACCACCACCGAACCTCCAGTGTTTCCAGATCCTATTTCGGTGACCCAGGCTCCGCTAACCATGGAGGGAACACAAAAACAAGATTCTAATTCAGTAGCAGGCACATCATCTTCAGCAGATACATCCTCTTCAGCCGGCGCATCATCTTCAGAATCCGTGGAAAGCACAATTCAATCACATAAGGCCTGGGAGATTTTATCTAAAGCGTCCATTACTCTTCCTCTTGGCCAATTACTTGCACTAGTACTAGGAGTTCAACAACGATTCCAGCAACAGTTTAGTCCTGAGTCTGCCTGTATTCCAGCAACAGCCACAGTGCAACCGAAACGTGATTCTACGGTCGATCATTCGGTTCCTTTAATTACATTATGGTATAAAAATCATAAAATTACACAAGTACTAATTGATGGAGGATCTGGTGTCAACATTGCTACTGCTGCACTGTGTAAGAAGTTAGGATGGACCGAAATCAAACCACTTCAGTTCTTTGTCAGAATGGCTGACCAATCAAGAGTCCATCCAATAGGACTTGTACGGAATGTACCAATAACTTTGCAGGGTACCACATTTAAGATGACCTTTGTCGTCCTAGAATTACCGGAATCCATCCTTGATTATAATCTTCTTTTTGGCCGTCCTTGGGTGAAGCAAGCTAAGGTCATACAAGATTGGTCTGCACAGGAACTCACTTTCAAAGATAATAATCGTAAATATATTGTAAAACTAGATGCCATACAGCCTTGCGAATTGCATGCTAGACCGTATTTTGCAGAACCAGTTCATATGTTAGATGGGTTGTCAGATGATGAAGAAGAAGAGTTTTTAAAGAACAACATTGACTTAATCTCCTTAGGAACAGTTGATCTACAATCTGTTGTAGATAATTGGAATCCCGCAGTTTGTACGGTGATACCTGTAACAAAAGAAGATAAGAAAGAAGATACCATTGCTACAGATGACGCTGATCTACAACAACTTTTTAAGCCAGTAGTCAATACAGAGAAGCCCCGACAATTTTATGTCCCAGAGGATCAATTGATCACCTATAATTTAGGAGATAAGGACCATCCGCGTCCTGTCAAGATAAAGGAAAGCCTACCGGGAGTATTTCAAGCAGACTTAATCCAGCTACTCCAAGAATTCTCTGACGTCTTTGCATGGGATTACAAAGATATGAAAGGTTTGGACCCGCGCATTTATCAACACAGGGTCATGCTGAAGCCGGAAGCAAAACCAATCAAGCAACCCAGCTATCGGATGAATCTAAACTACGCATCACAGGTAAAAGCAGAACTTGATAGGCTACTCAAAGTCGGATTCATTGTACCAGTAGAGCATGCTGAATGGATCTCACCAATTGTTATTGTTCCTAAAAAGAATAAGCAATTGCGAATTTGTGTCGACTATCGGAGACTGAATGCAACTACGATGCCTGATCCATTTCCGCTACCTTTTCTTGACACGATGCTTGATAGAGTAGCAGGACATGAAATGTATTCATTTTTAGATGGATACAGTGGGTATAATCAAGTTAGAATGGCTGAACAGGATATACCAAAGACCGCTTTTATTACCCATTGGGGTGTTTTCGCTTGTACCGTAATGTGGTTTGGATTAAGAAATGCCCCAAGTACTTTTCAGAGGTGTATGCAGGAAATATTCTCCCCTTACCTTACCTCGTTTATGCAAGTTTATCTTGATGATTTTTCGATTTTTGGAAAAATGGTAGCACACTTGTTCCATTTACGGTGTTGCTTTGAGAAGTGCAGAGAATACAGACTCTATTTAAACCCAAACAAATCCCTGTTTGCGGTTTCCTGTGGAAGGCTACTTGGCCACATCGTATCTGCCCAAGGTATACAGGTGGAACCAGATAAAATTACAGCTGTGTTAGAAGCACCTGTGCCCACTACACCTAAGGAAGTGATGCGCTTCATGGGCCAAGTAAGATGGCACGGTCGGCACTTACGGTGGCTTGCTCATTTGGCAATACCACTGAACAAGTTAGTAACCAAGACTCCTCGACAATTTGAATGGACTCAAGAATGTCAAATTGCTTTTGATCCTCTAAAGGGATTACTAACACAAGTTCCAATCCTACAGCCTCCTGACTGGGATCGTCCATTTCATATATTTGTTGATGCTTCAGATATAGCAATTGAGAGCGTTCTAATGCAACAAACAGATAAGTGGTTTCGGCCTGTGTACTATGCCAGTCGAAGGCTTGCTCCTGTTGAGAAGAATTACTCTGTAACCGAAAGGGAATGTCTGGGTTTGGTATACTCTGTCAAGAAATTTAGGCATTATTTACTTGGCCGAAAATTTACTTTTCATGTAGATCATGCTGCACTTGTCTACCTCGTACAACAACAACATCTAGGTGGTCGATTAGCGCGATGGGTTCTACTTTTACAAGAATTTGATTATGAAGTTATTCATCATCCAGGCAGTTCACATGCCTTAGCAGATTTCCTTTCTCGTTTAGATTCCGGTGAAGCTCCAGTCGGTGTAGATGACACAACACCAGCAATTTATGTTTCTGAACCAACCAATGATGAAATTGCAGACCCACCTATGCCATCTACATATTATGATTAGATATTGACAGTCCTTACTGATGGATACCTTCCTTCTCAGGCTTCTCCTGCAATGCGTAGGAAAATTGCAATGTACAGTCGCAAATTTCGGTTAATTGCTGGAGAATTATACTATATGGATTACACAGGAGTTCTACTACGTTGTATTCCACCACATGAAGTTAACTCGGTCATTATGTTGGCTCATTCAATTCCATCCGGCGGACATTTTGCTGCAGATTTAACACACCGGAAAATTCTGCAGAGTGGACTTTGGTGGCCTACTATGTACAGGGATGTATTGCAGTTTGTCAAAAAATGTGATAATTGTCAGAGGTCTGGACAACCACTACAATGTCATTTCTTCCCTCTACAACCTATCTTGCCATTAGAACCTTTTCAGAAGTGGGGTCTAGATTTTATCGGACCTATTACACCGCCAGCAATACTCAGCAATAATCGTTATATTCTAACCTATACAGACTATGCAACCAGATGGGCAGAAGCATGGGCTTTAAAATCTGCCACAGCTGTTTTGCTGGCAAATTGCCTAATGAAAGATATCTTTCTGTGCTTTGGATTACCTTTGGAGCTTGTTACAGATCAGGGCATTGATTTTGTTAACAATCTAATGAAAGTAATCACACATTCTTTTCAGATCACGCATAAATTTAGCTCACCATATTATGCTTGTGCAAATGGTTTGGCTAAGAGTACAAACAAGACCCTGCTAAATATGCTTCGAAAACTGATTCTGGAAGCACCGAAAAGATGGGATCAACTGTTACCTGCAGTATTATGGGCATACCGAACTACCTATAAGGTAGCAACAGGTCTAACACCCTTCAAACTAGCTTATGGATTGGAAGCCCTAGCACCCATGGAAATTATTGTGCCAAGCTTACGTGTGGCTCTCACTCAGAAATTAATACCAGAAGATTCTTTATCATTTCGGCTAGATACACTCAGAGAACTAGATGAGCACCGATGGCAAAGTTTTCTAACTATGCAGGAAGTACAGCTAAGACAAGCTCGAACACATGATCGCTATCTAAAAACCCCAGTTTTTACGGTGGGACAACTTGTACTATTTTACAATGCAAAGTCGAATCGCTCTACTGGCAAATTCAAGTTACGATGGTTTGGCCCCTACCGGATTTCTGAACAAGTTGGCCCTGCAACATTTCGGTTGACTACTTTGACTGGAAGTCCTCTTCCGAAAGTTATCAACGGTTCAAAGCTGTGGCCGTATCAACAAACATCTAACCCGCACTGAAACGTTTCGCGATTGGCCACGTCTTTTGGTGTTCTCTTTTCTTTCCTTTTATTTTCTTTTTCTTTCCTTTTGTTTTGCGCACTTAATAAAATAAGCCTATAAATATCTGCGTTTTGATACCTAATTATGTCAACAGTCGCCCTGCCCTTTCCAACTACTCATACATGCACACCGAAGTTAAGAAGTTATCATCTCAACGACGAATGATTATTAGTGATTTTGATTGCTCCCCACTACCGAACATCTACTTAACCTTCTCCATTTCACCAAAAATCGCTATTGTGCTTGCGTGATTTGTGTGACTGTGTATAACCTGTGCGTTTGCGTTTTGTGCTTGCTGTCATCGTTTGCACCATGGAAGCTCTGGCAAACTATGCCGCTTTCCGTGACGGACTCCCTACCGAAGTAGGAGAGTTTTTGCGCACCCGTGGGTTATCCAATTTCGCTGAACTGCCATGGCATTCAGTGGAATCCCACCCGTTTTTTGCCCAGATTATCGCCGCTATCGCTAAAACACATGTGCCTCGGCAAGGTCGGGAAAATGGCCCGAGTCTACCAATCGCCACAATGATAGAATTGTTTCCTAGGTATTCATCAAACGAATACGCGATCCTATGTCAACCGAAACCTGAGAGATCCACACTGCAATTCCTCGTAGCCATTCTTAACCTCCAGAAGTGAACTTATGGCATCTCTAGGCCTTTCTACTCCGCTATTGATTTAGCTGCTCGAGAACCCGTCAATTTTGCATCCTACTTCTTCCACCGCATTCACAAGGAATGTGTTTCAATAATCAAACAGGTAAACAAGGGAGGAATGCCAAAGTCGCGATTGCCACACATCATTTCTTTCCTTTTTCCGGCCATACTTGCAACACAACCACCACCCAGAGGCCTGGTCCTGCACCATGAAGAATCGGCCCAATTATTAGAAGATGATGAAGAAGACGAAGAGGAACTCAATCAACTCTTCCGTCGGAAGAGAATTAGAATCAATTCATCTGAAAGTGAAGCACAGGGTTCAGCCGAAGGAAATAAAGAAGATGACCAAGAAGAAGAGAAGCAGGACGAAGACACTTTCCATGATACCGCAACGTCTATGCAGCACGAATCATCTGCACAATCTTCTGAAGGACAACAAGAACAGGAAGATCACACTGAATCCGAAACAAGCTCGTCACAAGAGGTATCGCAGCAACAATCGGAGCCAGAAAACCAAAGAAATGAAGAACAGATCATTAAAGACGTTTTCGACGAAATTCTGAAAGCAGTTGAGTCCATAGCTGCCGACAATGTTGAAACACAACAAGTAACAGAAAAGGTAACAGAACCTCACTCTGTTCTCCCCACTCCACCACTGAAACCTCTGCTTAACCCCATTATCCCTACTCCACCCATCCTCACTGAAGAACCCACTGCCTCTTCTTCCTCATCCCCAAACTATTCTCCACCGAACTCACAACAGCTACTCACCGAATCCTCTTCTCAACATCGTCCTCTTCTTTCGCTTCCAACACTCCCGGTATTTTCAGAGCTTGCAAATATGGGACAGATGCTGATCAATCTATCGCAACAATTACCAATACAATTGAAAGATGCAACCAATACTATCAAAAATGATTTCCAACATAAGGTCGATATGCTAGAAGCAGACATCACTCCACTACAGGAAGAGATTGATGCAGTCAAATCAGAAAACCATATTCTACATGAACAGATTAGAGAACTACAGGCCAGAATTGCCGAACAGGAAGTGATTATCAGTCAGAGAGATGCAATGAAATAATTCAGCTGAAGCAACACCTACAAGATAAAGAAGATGCCAGAGTCGCCTTAGGCAATTTATTAGAAGAAACCAGAGTTCAACTACACGAAGTACTACAGCAAAGCCAAGAACAACAGAGGCAAGCTAGGAAAATAGAAGAAGAACTTCAAAGAACAAACGAAAATTTATCAGATGTCAACAACATGCTCAAACACTATTTGACCAAGGAAGCTCAAACACAAAAGCTAATAACACATCTCCGAAGCGAAAAGGATGCATACTCAAGAACCATAAATTTTCAGAATCAAGAAATCGAAAGAAGGGAGAATCAGCTGGAAAATAAAAAAGAAAGGATAAGCAAAATGGAGCAACAAGTGGCAGAAATGAAAGTTTCCAGAGATGCGGCGCTCTCGAATGAATTTTATTTACAAGAAGCCTTTCTGCAGTCGCAAGCAGAAATTTTGCTGATCGAAGCTATTTCATTAAGTTTTGTAAGAATAGATGCACAGCTAGTAGAACCGGACACTCTCAAACAGATGTTAGAAACTTTAAAGAAGAAAATTGCCCGAACCTTTAGGTTAGCCAGAAGCATGTATTTAGAAGGCATTATAGACGAGCAGTAATTTTGTAAAAACCTGCGGGTTCGAGTCCACCGTGCGTGCCAGAGTGTTAGTCGGCCACCGGATTGGCAACTGTATAACTCAATCTTGTTTCACATGCGTGAAAAGTTGTTACAAAGACATCTGTAATCTTTATATATAGCAATGTAAAAGAGATGCAAGGTGACGATTCGTGGAATCACCAGACTGTCTGTCTGGGTGATTGTCGTGGTCATTACGGTGTGTCAAGTTAGCAAACTTGGAGTATTGTGTCCATTTTTGTGTTGCATTATCGACACTTGTTTGGGTTGCTGTAGTGTTTGCTTGTCTAATTTCTGAGTACTCTGAGTATACCGTGCGTATCTGTGTCTGTTGTCCATCGATACCTGCTTGTATGAGTTTCCTCGACCTCCAGTAGATCGCCAAACTGTTGCCTGAGTGAGTCGTTTGCAAGTCTCTATTACGACTGTTGTGATTACGTGTATCGTGTTGTTACTCCTTCTTGGAATATTCTGCCAGTGTTTGGTGAAGTCTGTAGTAGTGTTCTGGTATTCGGATCTGTATTGTGTTGTCTTCAGTGTTGGAATCTATCTTCATACGTTAAAGTTAAGTTACAGTAAGAGTCTTCCTAAGTTGCGCACTGAGTCTTCAGTAATGTGTGTCTGAAACTATCGAGTTCTCTGTGTCTGCGGTGTCGTCTGATTGTTTATACCTATTCGGTAAAGGTTGAATTACTGCTATTGCCTCTGGTATTTCAGTAAGTTTATGTGCAGAGCAGTATAGCAGTTTAGTATATTCGATAGACTCTGACAGAGTTAAAATGATGAACCGTAAAGATCGAGAAAGGTATACCAATTTATGATAGAAATCTTGAATATTGGTATATTGGAGTTGTGAAGTAAATTTGGGAAACAAGTATAGGGCCTCTGTCTTTACAGACCCCTTCCACTCCCAAGAACCCAATACTCGTTTAAACGCTCTTCTGACAGTTAGAACAAGCATTTAACAGAATGTATAAAACATGTATATGAAGGAAGTCATGACTAAGTGTGAGCTTAGTTATTCTCAATCTTCAAAATCGTTTTGGATGGAGTAATGTATCTATTTCGGCACTATTAAGGTATAATTTTCAATTTTCTATTTAACTATATATATGCATGCATAAATATATACATATAAATCCGTGCATATATAGACATACACATAATTATACATGAATACATACACATAATTATACATGAATACATACACACACATATACACACATACACATGTTATGAGAGTAAGGTCATATTATACATACCTGTATCAAATGAAGATGTTTTATCCATCTAGCTTTTAGAATTGTCCACCCAACCTTTAGAATCTTCTTGACACATCTGTTTCTCCTATTCTAGTCGACCTAATGCCTGTGCTGCTAACTTTTTTAAGAACTTTGCATACAAATATTAAGTATCAGTTAGCTATGGAGGTATTACATCATTAGGATAATGGGAGGACCAAATTTACCTTGAAGATTTTGAAAGATGGAAAAATAATTTAAAGGATGGGCGAAAAGAAAGCATCCATTCAATGCAGGTTTTTATTCTTACTTTAGCTAAGGTAAGAACAAGATCTTGCATTGAATGGACACTTTCTATCCGCCCATCCTTTCAAACTATTCATACATCTTTCAAAATCTTCAAAGATAAATTTGGTCCTCTTATTTTTCAAATGACCTAATATCTCCATAGCTAACTGATATTTTATATTTGTAAACAAATATGTAAGCCTTAGTTAGCAAGGTAGGTAATAGATGGACTATAAAATTGGAGACAACCAGACGATTCAGTGGTCTAGATATCTATATGAAAGTCTACAAATCACAATAAACAAAAAGAAAATTAGAAATGAAATCAAATATACACAGCTACACATGCATACATGCACATACATACATACACATATATATACACATAAACATACATATACACATGTTATGAGAGTAAAGTCAAATAATACATACCTATATCGAATGAAGATATTTTGTCCATCTAACCTTTGGAATTGTTCACCCAACCTTTAGAATCTTCTTGACACATATGCTTCTCCTATTCTAGTCGACCTCATACCTGTGTTGCCAACTCTTTTATGAACTTTGCATACAAATATTAAGTATGAGCTAGCTACAGAGGTATTAAGTTGTTTGAAAAATAGGAGAAGTAAATTTACCTTGAAGAATTTGAAAGACGGAAGAATAATTTTAAAGGATGGGCGGACACAAAGTATTCATTCAGTGTAGATTTTTGTTTTTACCTTAGCTACAGTAAGAACAAGAACTTGCATTGAATGAACACTTCATGTCTGCCCATACTTTAGAATTATTCATCCATTTTTCAAAATTGTCCAGAGAAAATTGCTTGTCTTATTTTCAAACAACCTAATACCTCCATAGTTAGCTGATACTTAATCCTTGTAAACAAATATGTAAGTCTTAGTTAGCAAGGCAGGTAATAGATTGACTATAAAATGGGAGACAACCAAACAATTCAGTGGTCTAGATATGAAAGCCTGCAAACCACAATATACAAAAAAAAATGAAATCAAATATACACAGCTACACATGCATACATACATATACATACATACATACACATTCATACATACATACACATACATACATACATACATACATACATACATACATACATACATACACACACATACACATACATATATGCATACACATACGCATATGTATATATACATACATATACACCTATAAAACACATATACACACATACATACATATATACATACGCATACGTATACACATGCACATGCATATACACATCCACATACACATACACATAAGCATACACATATATAAAATTATATGCATATATATATATATATATATATATATATATATATATATATGTATATATATATATATATATATATATATATATATATATATATATATATATATATATATATATATATATATATATATATATATATATATATATATATATATATATATATATATACCTTTCTGCCTATCCGAAGACCGTGGAGCCCTACGCCTAGGTAAACGGTTTTCTCGCCCATAGGAGCTAAAGTTTACCAATTAGGTAAACGTAAACTATCGCTCCTATTGGCTGCGATGAAGCTAATACCGTAACGCGCTCTCAATATGTATGTGTAACAATTTCCCGATGTACAACAACTGGTTATCCTATGCGGGTGATCCCCTCATTAATTTTATATATATATATATATATATATATATATATATATATATATATATATATATATATATATATATATATATATATATATATATATATATATATATATATATATATATATATATATATATATATATATATATATATATATATATATTTATTTATTTATTTATTTTCTAAAATATGTCTTTTTTTTATGAACTTACAGGTTATTATCTGAAAAGTTTTTACCAAGTCAGAATATTCTTCCTACCTCACATGATGAAATGAAGAAGATAATCAACAATCTTGGTATAGATTATCAATGTATAGATGCATGTCCTAACGATTGTATTTTATGTAGAGGTGAATATGCAGACTCTTTGACATGTCCCAAATGTCAATCTCCTCGATATAAGGATGAAGAAGGTAAAATCCCAAAAAAGGTACTGAGACATTTTCCATTGGCTCCATGGATTAGACATATGTTTCAAAGCCCCGAATTATCAAAGCTTTTGACATGGGGACATGATCATAAAAGTACTAATGGAATAATCAAAATTCCTCATGATAGTGTTGCTTTTCGGCATATTGATTCTACATGGCCTGAATTTGCACAAAATCCACAAAATCTAAAGTTAGGAGTTGCATTAGATGGAGTTAATCCATTCTCCATGAAATCCAGTAAATGGTCAACATGGCCAGTAGTAGTCATAAACTACAATCTTCCACCATATCTTAACATTAAAAAGGAACATTTAATGCTTTCACTTTTAATCCCAAGAAAAAGACAAGTTAAAGATATGAATATATATCTTGCTCTTCTCATTGATGATCTCCAAGAGTTATGGAGAGGTATTAATGTCACTGATGTATCGAAAAGCATCAATGAAAGAAATGTTACGGTTCATGATATTATGGCTTGGACTATTCATGATTTTCCAGGATATGGTGTTTGTTCAGGTGTTGATGTAATTTTTTTATTCAATATGCATACAAATAAATGTGATTTAATCTAATTATATTTTTATCATTTTCATGATGCAAGAATATCTACTAAGGGTTATAAAGCTTGTCCATACTGTGGTGATTGGTTGAAATCAATCTATAGTAAGAATCTCAACAAAAATATTTATC
The DNA here is from genome assembly GCA_020310875.1 of Ceratopteris richardii. Classification (NCBI taxonomy): domain Eukaryota; kingdom Viridiplantae; phylum Streptophyta; class Polypodiopsida; order Polypodiales; family Pteridaceae; genus Ceratopteris; species Ceratopteris richardii. The sequence continues at coordinate 24,792,786 of CM035430.1, forward strand.
TTCGACATCGACGATTGCATGATGATCATCCATTAAGATATAAAAGAGAAGTGATACATTTTAATGAAAATCTTGAAACAAATTAGTGTCCAAAACCTATGACGCCAATGGATCGGTATAAAAAATGGACAGATGGACCTCTGATAGATCCTGAATAAAAAATCTTCAGTGATGATGAAGATAATGAGTATGTGAAGAGAGGTAAAGGAAAATTGGTACTCGTAGAGAAGATATCAATATGGTAGGAGTATTGGAAAGCATTAAAAGTATGTCATCTTCTTGATCCTATGCATATATTCAAGAATATTGGTTATTCACTATGGCATCATCTTCTTGGACTAAAAGATACCATAGCATCAAGGAATGATTTGAAAGATCAAAACTCAAAACCAAAGTTATGGCCAGTTTTTTATAAACATCGACAAGAAATGACTTATGCACCTACTCCTTGGGTACTTTCAACAAAAGAGATACAGACTATCAACAATAGGATTCAATTGTTTCAAACTCCTATAGGATATGGAGCATCTTTCCAAAACATGTTTACTATGGATGATAAGAGCTTATCTGGGTTAAAGACCCATGACTGGCATAACTTTTTGAAACATATTTTACATTTCATTATCGATGGATGAAAGGAGTATGAGATGTGATCTATCGTCTTGGATCGCTTATAAGGTAATTATGATACTTTTATATTAAATATATATGAATCTTTTATATTTTTTTTTTTTTAATTAACTTCTGTTGATATATTTAGGTAGTGATGTGTGTGAACACTCTAGGACCGCCGGGGCACTTTTTTCCCTCTTTAGGAGGTTTTTTTCCCCCGGCTTGTATATACGCCTATTGCCCTAATGGGCTACTTATCTTTGTACATTCTCTAGTAATACATTCAGTATTGTGTGTTTGTGCTCCAAGCTTCTTCTTCTTCCTTGTGCTGTTCGCGTGCTTTCGCAGACGTCTATCTCCAACAATTGGTATCAGAGCAGGTCGTCGCTTCTTCTAGGGCGCCATCGACACTCCTTCGTTTGCAGTCTCAGATTCGCACGAAATTTGGTGAGCATACTCAGGGTGTTTTCGAGATCAAAACAACTTCGCTTTGTGGTGCCGAAATCGCGATCTGAGCTCGTTTCGGCCTCCGAATGCACTATCGTAGCGCTTGTGCAGGCTATTTCGTCCTTTTGTGCCAAAGGTATATACCAGTTTCTGTTCGCCAGTTTAAGCGTCTCAAAGTCTGCTACAGGTCTAGCAGAACTGGTCTAGGCAGTTCTGTTCAACTTTTTGAGATACAGTCAATTTTCTGCATCAAGGTATTTTAGTCACCGGCCATGGCTGAAAGTAGTGATGTATTCCGTATGTTGGCTATTGAGGATAAGTTGGATGGTACCAACTACCCATTATGGGCTTATATGATGCGACATGTACTGGTTGCAAAAGGATTGTGGAACATTGTGCAGGGTGTTGAAAGACGTCCTGTTACACCTGTAACGACAGGTACTGCAAATACAGGTGTTGGAGCTGATGAAGATGGTGTCGAAGATGATATTCTGCAGATTCTTGTTCGTGCTGCTGTTTTTGTTGCACCTACTGCAGAGCCGATTCGTTGGGATGGCAGAGATGCCCAGGCACATGCATTGATAGCTTTGTCTGTCAAACGTGCACTTATTCCTCACATTCGCTCTTGCAGAACAGCAAAGGATGCTTGGGATACACTTACCACTTTGTACCAGGCTAGGAATGAGGCTCGTGTTGCTTACCTTCGAAAACAGTTGGAGAGTGAGCACATGAATGAAGGTGATTCTATGGACAATTTTCTTACAAAAATCAAAGACCTGAAGGAACAATTGATTTCTGCTGATGAGGTTATACCAGATAGCTCACTTGTGCAGACCGTTCTGAATGGTCTTCCTGATTCATATCAGAGTTTTGCCTCTACTCTTCGGTTGATGATGAAAGGCAATCCGAATGCCTTGTCATTTGAGGAATTAGTCTTTGTTCTGTTGCAGGAAGATCAGTCCCGGCAGAACAGGTCTATTATGCGTGTTGCAGATCAAGCTTTCTTGGCTAGTCAGAAGGGCAAAGGAAAATGGAGCTCTTCTACTAGTAAGCAGAAAACTGCAAATGCTGCACAATCGAAGAACCAGGATAAAGATGAGAAGAAATCAGAAAAGCAGAAAATGTTTTGCAAGTACTGTAAAGGAAATGATCATATTATAAAGAACTGTCCAAAATTGGCTGCTATAGAGGCAAAGAAGAAAGAGGCTGGAATGGTTGTTGCTGAGGCCTCTATACCAAAAACAGAGTCTGCAAATCTTGTGTAGGAAGAAGAATGGGCGTTTACTACTATCTGCAATTTTGACCCATCTTCTCATGATCAGTGCATGTCTGCAGTAGACTCAGATGTTTGGTACTTTGACAGTGGGGCGACCAAACATATTACCTCGCAGCGTAGTTTCTTCTCTTCACTCGAGCTTGCCCCTACAGGGAATACTGTCACATGCGCCAATAACTCCTCTTATCCTGTTATGGGAGTTGGTAAGATCATTCTGACTACTGCTGATGGTAGTTCTTTCACTTTGTCAGATCCTTTATTTGTGCCAGGGATCAAAAAGAACTTGTTATCAGTTTCTGCATTAGCCAAGATTGGCTTGGTTGTGAAATCCGTTGATGACAGGTGTATAGTCCATGATCTCTCAAATGGCGATGTGATTATTGCTTCTGGCATTTTATGTCGTGGGCTATATAAGCTCATAGACTATGAAAGATCTGCGAATGATTCGGCATGTGCAGTTCATGATTCTCAGGCTATGTTAGATGCAAAGCTTTGGCATGCACGCTTTGGTCATCTGAATTTTGCTAGTTTGTTACGCCTGCAGAAATCTGAAATGGTGTCCTCTTTGCCCAAACTTGAGGCACCTGGAAAACATGTTTGTGAAGGCTTTATTTTGGGCAAAATGCAGCGTTCTTCCTTTCCAAAAGATGGTTCAGTTCGGGCTACGCAGAAATTGCAGCTTGTACATAGTGATGTCTGTGGTCCTATGCAGACACCCTCTTTTGGAAATTACCTTTACTTCGTGACTTTCATTGATGATTTTTCCAGGCATGCATGGCTATATCCACTCAAAGCAAAGTCCGAAGTGTTCATGTGCTTCAAACAGTTTTTGGTTTTGGTTGAAAATCTGTCAGCATGTAAAATGGGCACCCTCCGTTCTGATCGAGGGGGGGAATATATGTCTTCAGATTTTAATGCATTTCTGGCTGAACGTGGGATAAAACACCAGTGTACAGTGCCATATACACCTCAACAGAATGGAGTTGCTGAACGAAAGAACAGGTCACTCATGGAGATGGCGAGGTGCATGGTCAAAAGTCACGCTTTACCACATAGCTTCTGGCTTGAGGCTATCATGTGTGCAGCATATGTACTGAACAGGTGTCCCACTAAAGCGTTGCAGTCTATCACTCCATATGAGGCTTGGCATGACCGCAAGCCATCTGTTGCTCATCTGCGTGTTTTTGGTTGTTTGGCATATGCATTAGTGCCTGAACAACATCGCAGAAAATTGGATGATAAGGCAGTAAAATGTATTTTTGTTGGGTACAGTTCTGAAAGTAAAGGCTATCGTCTGTATCATCCACAGACTAAATGCATTCTGGTTAGCCGTGATGTTGTCTTTGTGGAAGATGCTATTCAGCCATTGCTTTCATGTACTAAGGAGACATCTGTTAGCTCCAAAGACATGTATGATACTTTGATGCCTCTTTTTACAGGTGGACAGGCTAGTGTTGGTCCTAATGAGGCAACTTCTCAGCCTTTGCAGGTTTCATATGACGATGCAGATCATTCCATTTCTGATGCAGATTTACATGATGCACTTGTTGATGAGAGAGTTGATATTGAGGAGGCAAAAACTATGCCAAAATGGCTGGTGCAGACTTTGCGTGACAGCAAATTAGATGCACCTTTGTCATATAGTACTCGTTCAGGCTCTCATAGTGCCTCCTTTGCATCAAATTGCTATGCTATGGCTGCATCTAGTCTCTGTGATGAGAATGAGCCTGTTTCTTTTGATGAAGCACAAAATTCAGAAAATTGGATGGCTGCTATGCAATCTGAATATGATGCTATAATGAAGAATGGTACATGGTCTTTATGTGACTTGCCTCTTGGCAAGAAGGCCATTGGCACTAAGTGGGTATACAAGCTGAAGCATAAACCTGATGGTACAGTTGACAGGTATAAGGCTAGGCTTGTTGCAAAGGGTTATGCACAGGAAAGAGGCATGGATTTTGATGAGACCTTTGCACCTACATGCCGTATGACTACTGTTCGGAGCATTTGTGCACTTGCAGCCCATCATGGTTGGAATGTACATCAGTTGGACATTAAAACAACATTTCTGAATGGTGACTTGCATGAAGAAGTGTATGTTTTTCAGCCCCGTGGCTTTGTGAAGAAAGGGCATGAAAACCAGGTTTGCAGGTTAAAGAAGGCATTATATGGTTTAAAGCAAGCACCACGTGCTTGGTATGAGAAGATACATGCCTATCTGATTGCACATGGTTTTGAGAACAGTCCAACTGAAAGCACCTTATATGTTAAACGTGCTAATGATGTGCTTCTGATCATTGTTGTCTATGTTGATGGCATGCTGCTCACTGGTCCTATTGAGACACATATTGCTGATTTTAAGGCTGATTTGCATGCCTCATTTGAGATGTCTGATTTGGGGCATTTGCATCACTATTTGGGCATTCATTTTATGCACGTTGATGGTGGAATGGCTTTGTGTCAAACAAAATATATTGACACATTATTGCAGCGTTTTGGCCTTGAAGATTGTAAGCCTATTGCCACTCTTATGGAGACAGGTTTACGATTGAGTCTTCATGATGTTGGAGATGCATTTGATGTTGTTCTCTATCAGCAGGCTGTTGGATGCTTGATTTACTTATGCATTACTCGGCCAGATATTCAGTTTGTTGTCTCATAGATGAGCAGGTTTATGCATTGCCCAGGAGTCACGCATTGGAAAGCGGTTAAGCGCATCTTTCGCTACTTGAGTGGTACTCGGCTACTTGGGTTGTTTTATCCCAAGGGGGGATCACTACCGCCAGATTTGCATGCTTTTTCTGACTCAGATTGGGCTGGTTGCTATGACACTCGTGTGTCCACCAGTCGTTTTTGCTTCATGCTTGGTAGCTCATGTATATCTTGGTTGAGCAAGAAGCAGCCTACTGTGGCCACTTCCAGTTGTGAGGCTGAGTATAGGGCAGCTTTCACAGCGACTGTTGAGTGTGTGTGGCTCAGACGCCTTATGGCTGATTTGGGTGTTGGCCAGTCTTCTGCCACCACCATCTTCACTGACAGTCAGAGCGCATTGGCAGTTGCGAGGAACCCTGTGTTCCATGCTCGCACTAAGCACATTGAGGTGCATTATCACTATGTCAGGGAGAGGTTCTCTGCTGGGGAGATCAGCTTGGCATATGTGCCCATGCAGGAGAACATTGCAGACCTTTTCACGAAGGCTCTGCCTAGGGAGAAGTTTGAAGCTTTCTGCAAAGCTTTGGGCTTACTTCCTTTTGTGGAGTGATTTCCACATAGCTTGGCACTTCCTTATACATGAGTGCCAGCTCCTTGTTCACCGCATCACTCCTAAGGGGGATTTGTTGATATATTTAGGTAGTGATGTGTGTGAACACTCTAGGACCGTCGGGGCACTTTTTTCCCTCTTTAGGAGGTATTTTTCCCCCAGCTTGTATATACGCCTATTGCCCTAATGGGCTACTTATCTTTGTACATTCTCTAGTAATACATTTAGTATTGTGTGTTTGTGCTCCAAGCTTCTTCTTCTTCCTTGTGCTATTCGCGTGCTTCCGCAGACGTCTATCTCCAACAACTTCTTTATAATTTTTTTTATGATATGTATAGGTGGATTACATCAAAAGAGATTGACAAAAACTCGATCCCACAAAAAAAAATGTGAATGTAAAGAGCTACTATGTTTGATGGAGAAAGAGCTTCCTACTTCATTTTTTGACATTCAAGTTCATTTATTAGTCCATCTTGTAGATGAAATAGAGATTGCAGGCAACACTCGATGGATGTTTTGGGTCGAGTGATTTATGGGAATATTAAAAGGTTATGTGCGACAAAGAGCGAAACCAGAAGGATCCATGGCAAAGGGTTGGATGCTTGAAGAGTGCATGTATTATGTTAGTGAGTACCTTGAAAGAGTTCATGAAGAAGCTCCATGTGCATGGACCAACGAGTCTTCTTCAAAAATAACAGATGAGGTATTATCAGGTAAGGGAGTTCCATTTTTATTTACATTTCAAGAAAAAAATGATGTTTTTACTTTTGTAGCATATAATAGCGAATGCATGCAAGCATTCCTTAGCGAGTATGAACAGGAACTTCAAAATCTCCAAAGTAAAAGGTGAAGAAACAAAAGATATAGATGTAATCTTGATAATAATGAGATTACAAATATATCTTCTTTCACGGATTGGCTATATAGTCGTTTGCAACGCGCCAACGCAAATAATGAAGAAATCTCATATGAGCAGAGAGATTTAATGATAGGTTGTGAATGAAAGGTAATTTTATTTTAATAATATTTTGTCTTTTTCATATATGTATATTAGTTTCTATTTACTAATTCAATTTCTTTTGCAGGCTGAAATGTTCACTAATATGTGGGCTTTTGGACAGCATATTAGAATCAAAGCCATTGATTCTTTACATAAAACAGACGATTCTAGTATTGTTGCTTCTTTCAAGCAACTATCACGTGCTAGCTCAAAAGATAAGAACCTTATAGATGGCGAACTTGGTTACGTGGGAATTGTTGTTGGTATCTACGAAATATCATTTTGTACATTCAAACAGGTAGAAAAAAGTTTATATTTTTTATGATAGAGTTTATTATATTTTTTTAAGCACCTAATAATGGGTTTTTGTTTTTATATATTTTGATAGGTCATTTTGAAGGTTGACTGGTTTCGAGCCGAGTATAAAGGTAGCAATTCCACATTAAGAAAGGAATTATCTGGGTTTTGGGCAATTGATTCTTCCAAGGTAATGTGATCTACTAAAGAACCATATATTCTTCCTAGGCATATTGAAAAAGAATTTTTTTGTAAAAACCTAGATGCTCACCCTTGGTGGCAAGTCATTCATGTTCAACCTAGAGGTAGGTCATTGTTTGAACAGTTTATTGTTAGAGAGATCGAAGAAAGTCCTCTTGATGATTCACCATCAGATACTGATACATCAACATCTGAAAGAGAAATCAAAATCATTATACATGATAATGATACTAATCTTATTGATGAAGAGGATAATACTCTACATGCTCATTCTACTGATGATGAAGAGGAATTACCAGAAATCAATATTAATCCATCAATAGATGATGTGACTCATGAGAACACAAATTTAACAATAGAAGAAATAAATGAAATCAATAAGGATAATGAAGATGAGACTATATTGATGTCTTACCAAAATGATGGCAATAATGAAAACATATGAGCAGATTAGATAGTAAATTCTACTCTAGTTATCGATCAATAACTTGAAGCTTCTGAATGGATATCAGATAATATATTCTTCTTTATTCAACTAGAATATCAATGAATCCTACTAGAGAGATGAAATCATGTTCTTTTAAGTTAGAACATGAAGCTCAGGGGTATGGCTAATTATTTTATATATAGCTTTATCTTCGAGGAGCAAATTTTTCTCATGTATGTATGCATATGTGTGTATTCATGTGTATTATATGTATACATGTGTTAGTATGCATATATATGTGTTTCATGTATACGTATGTGTGTGCATGTGTGTGATATATGTATACATGTGTTAGTATGCATACGTGTATATATGCATATGCATTTGTGTAAAATATTAATGTATTCATGTAATATGTGAAGTGTTTATAATTGTGTGCATGTATAAGTATACATGTGTGCATGTAGGCATGTATATGTGATGTGTACATGTATATGTGATGTGTACATGTATATATGTATATGTGTCTATGTGTAAATGTGTACATGTAAATATGTATGCATGTGTATATATTTATGTGTGCATTTAGGCATGTATGTGTGATGCATAATGTATCTACTCCATTTTATATTTATGTATGTGTATCTACATGATGTGTATATATTTTTATATATATTATGATCCTCTTTGATTCAAGTAGCTTTATATAGAGGCATAAGGTTGGGAGGAGAGACATCTCGCTAGTAGGACGTTGAAGGAATAGATGCAATGTGTACATATACTTCAATCATATGGCTAAAAGGCTGAATTAGAGTTTCTAAATTAGGGTTTTTAAAACCCTAATATCAAAATTAGTGTTTTCGAATTAGGATTTTTGAAATAGGATTTTTGAATTAGAATATTTATAATAGGGTTTTTGAATTAGGATATATATATATATATATATATATATATATATATATATATATATATATATATATATGTATATATATATATATATATATATATATGCATGTGTGTGTATGTATGTGTATCTATATGTGTGTATGCATGTGTGTGTATGTATGTGTATCTATATGTGCATATGCATGTGTTGTGTGTGTGTGTATGCATGTGTATGTGTATATATGCATGTAAATATGATTATGTGAGTCTATGTGTGTGTACATATGATTATGTATGTGTATGTGTATGTGAGTATGTGTATGTGTCTATGTGTGTATTCATTATATGTGTGTAACTGCATGCATGTGTATGTGTGTGTAAAAATGTGCATGTATGTGTGTGTATGTATAAATGTGCATGTATGTGTGTGTATGTATAAATGTGCATGTATGTGTATATGAGTGTAAATGTGCATGTATGATGTATGTGTGTGTGTATGCGTGTATTTGTACCTCTAGTCTCACTCTTTTCTCTCTCTCTCTCTCTCATATACATACATACATAAACACACATACTCATATCCACATATATACACATAAAAGCAATGCATACCATGCATTATCGTGATGATGAGCCATAAGTGTTCGCATCTCTTTTAGACACCACTTCTGTGACGATCCTATCCCAAACTCTGTCTCAAGCGAACTAAGTACATATTTTTTATCCCTCTCATCATGCTCACTACAAAAATAAAAAAGATCATTTAAATAAAACATAAGATATTTAATATAATTTATATGTAAAATTTATACTTATTTCCACTATAAGTGGACAAGGCACAGGTAAGAGTCACATAATGCTTGCATTCTTCTCTTGAACTCCAATCCATTCCCTATGTACACAATGTTCCCCTCTGGCTCTATATCGCACTCTAGCCCTAAGGTGCCTATGCATGTCCTCATAGGCACCTGTGCTCTGCTATCATGATCTGGAGGTGGTATAGGTGTCCTAAAAATAGATTATCGAGGGCGAGACTAGTAAAAAGAGGAAAAAAAGAAAACAACGAAAGAAACAGCTTCACTAAAAGGCAAATTTGAAGATACATCTCTGCAGGAAGCCCCGCAGGGGCGCACACACCAAGGAAAAGTACGCAGCTGGAAGAAGGGATCAGGGCCAACATGTATCACCTATGTGGATGCTTCAACCTCTTGAGTTGCAGAGGTTTCAGATCAAGGCTTACGAGCTACATCCGCATATGTGCACTAATGGCGTGCGTGGCAAACCGAAGTAACCAGGTCCAATGTGTGCAACCAGGACAAATCAGAGCGCCTCTAAAACGTAATGCAAGATCAAGAATCAGACAATACTGACCACTGGCGCGTGCGCGAAGCAAAGTCTGTCAAGGGCGCGTGCGCGATGCAAAGTCTGTCAAGGGACGACAGAGACGAAGAGGGGGAGAGTGTTGCAGAGTCAACGAGCGCACAAAGCAAAAAAAAAAAGACGGGCCCCAAAATTTTTCCGATTTGGACTACATACTTTTGTATCATATTCATCCTTGTAATATATTTTTCCATGTAAATGCACTAGAGGAGTCCTCTAGATGCATCCCCACAGAAAAGTAGAGAATACCCATGTACAATAGTAGGAAATTAGTCTCTTAGTGAATAAAGTGCCGGTCACTTGTGTGAAAGGACCATTTTTAGGGCACTAGTATATAAGTCAAATGTGACTCTATGTAAAGAACTTTTTGCCATTGTGAGAAGGGAGAGCACAGAAATTCGAATTTGTGTCTTCTTCCCTCCTTATCTTCTTCTTCGCGAGCTTGTATGCATGTGTATTGCTTGGAAAGAGTGCTTGTGAGTGTGGTCTATCCTTGAGAGTGTTTCTTTGCTGTAGGAAAGGTGTGTGCGAAGTGTAGGAAGTGCTAGAGTGTAGGAAAGTATTCCCGCGACTCAGTATTTCCCTCATAACTTGAAGTAGGAGCGTCGGAATTGAGTGAAACCACTGCCATTGGATGCGTCTTCTCGAGAGCTTCGAAACGCATATGCTATTCGCTATGTTTGGAGTTCGAAGCTGGGAGAAAAGTCCAAAATACTGACGGCTGCTGCACCAAGTATCGTTTCGCCTTGACCAACAGTTGGAGCTTGTTAGGATAAGTATTTGCCTCATTTTCATTCTTGAGTAGTTCATTTGCATTGACCATTACGCGATTGCATGTCTTCATACACTCGGCTAGGTTTGTGTACTCTTTGGATTGATATTTAAAAGCGTGTATCACCACTATATGCACTTGTGAGGGGATTGAGGTACAGTCTCTTTCTCCGCAAGTCCCTAAGTTGATGCTTAGGTCAACACACTTTTTGGCGCCGTTGCCGGGGAGTGACGAATCAAACCGAGGCATTCGTGTGAGGGTAAGTAGCTTTTTGCATTGAAGAACGTGGAGGAGCAGAAATCTTCTCTTCTTTGGTAAGTCATTTTCAGCCGCACTTGCTACTTCTCATTCTTGGAGTGTGTGTAGTGAGTTGATAGATTAGGGAAGAGAGTAGAAGGAGTAGAGTAGGAGTGAGTAGAGAGTGGACTAAATCATTAGAGTAGGTTTTAGTCTTGTTCAAAAAATTTTCCTTTCTGTAAGCTAGAAACTTCCAAGTATAAAAGCCAAAAAATTTCATTTTTTAAATCACTTGTGTGAACAAGTATCGTGGAGAGCGCTGTCGGGTATCGTGTGAGCTTGCAGAGATCGTGGCGAGGAAAACAAGCAATAGGGAAGTGCACAGAGCAAGGGAGTTTGACCAAGAGATCATAGGTGATACCAAGGTAAACTAAACCACCTTTTTGATCAAAAAATTCTCAGCATTTCAACCTAGGAAAGAAAAAACGATCTGCGCTGAGTATCGTTGGGGCTTTCAGGGGGTTAAAAGTTGTATGTTGATTGATACAGTGAGTGAGGGTAAGAGAGAAGAGTTAGGTGAGCAAGGGGGAAAAATCAAAATCTCAAAAACATCTGCAAAAATTTGAAATAGGGTCAAGTATCGTCTTTGCTCCCGCGGTCGAGTATCGTGATACTTCTCAAGTATCGTGGACTCCTGTGGTCGAGTATCGCGATATTTCCCTAATATCGGTATCGTCTCGATCAGAGATCGTTTGAGCCCAGAGATCGTGTATCGTTGGCTCAAGTATCGTGTTCCAGAGATCGCGATACTTGCCAAAGATCGTCGATCGTTGGGGTTAAAGATCGGTATCGTTTCGGTCAGATATCGTTTTGGCCAAGTATCGGATATCGTTTTCTAGAGATCGCGATACTTGCCAAAGATCGTCGATCGTTTGGTCGAGTATCGTGTATCAAGTATCGCCTGCGTCAAATATCGTGTATCGTGGCCTGAAGATCGCGATACTTGTGAAGTATCGTGTATCGTTTGGTCAAGTATCGTATTGACAGAGATCGTGTATCGTTTGGTCCAAGTATAGTGTATCGCGTCTCAGAGATCGCGATACTTACCAGCGATCGCGTATCGTTTTGAACCAAATATCGTCGATCGTGTATCGTTTTGACCAAAGATCGTTGTGTCCAGAGATCATTTTGCCAAAAATCGTTTAGGGAAGTATCGTGTATCGTCTGGACTCAAGTATCGTGTATCGTTTTCACACAGATATCGTGTATCGTGTCCATCAAGTATCGTCTGGGCAGAGATCGTCTTCCAGCGATCGTTTCCTCCAGGTATCGTGTCAGTCAGCGATCGTTTTGACAGAGGTCGTGTATCGTGGATTTTAGGAGTCAAGTATCGTGACATGAAATTTCCCTTCAGTCATTTTCCAGCCTAACTTTTTCCTAGACTTCTAAGCCATAACTTAGAATTCTAAAGGCTAGAGGTGGACAAGATTTGATCAGAGCTCTTAAGTGAATGAACCTGAGATCCGGAAGAACCCTAGGAAGCCGAAGAAGTGTAATTTCTTCCGTAGGGAGTGTAGCCGAACCAAGTAACCGTTCACACTATTCTGAGACCTCCAGTGAGTCAGAAGGAGAAATCCCCATGGCTTCAGAGGATATGCAAACCACTGTACCCATGATTGGCCAGATGTCCATCATTGAGGGAGAATACAGAACTTCCTTAGAGTATGTGAACACCAACCACAATGAGATCCCTATCTATTTGGATGGTCTAAACAGATCAGTGGCCAGAATGAGGAAGGCTTCAGAGGCCTACATAGTGCCAAGACCAGCAGTTAAGTACATAGGAGGACTGTACATGGACAAACAAGATATACAGTACGTGGTCACTGAACACCCGGAAGTCATTAATGAGCGTGGTGAGGAAAATAATGCTTCGAGCTTAAATGGATGTGGAAACGAAGAACAAGTAACTACTCCTAGAGGAAGATCTATAATTACAAAACTTTGGAGAGGAGACCTAATTCCCCAGGATGATACTCTGATAGATGTGTATTTGATCAACGGAATGGAGCACCTGCTCAGAGCCCATTCCTCTATATGGGAAGCTGCTCCTAATCCAGTTACCATCTATGAGTTACAAGACCCTGAGTTCCCCACCATCATCACCTATTTGGATAAAAATCACAGAAGATATTGGCCAATAACAGAACTAGAGAGAGCTGAGTTGAAATATCAGAACATCCCAGTGTTCCCCCCAAGGGACCAAGCCACTACGTCACGGAATCCACATGGAACTTCTCAAAATGATTCAATTCAACAATCGGGACAAACACAACAAACTCAACAAACCCAGATCCCCGTCAGACCACATGTACAATTCGCAATGCCTGCCACTAATCCTAACTACCGACCACAACCAGCCATTGACCCAAGACATGGAGTTCATGCTCCAGTCAGACCACAGGTAGTACGAGGACCAGGCATACCAATAGGAAGACCCAACTACCCTGTAATGCTTAGACAACCTGAAGCAGGAAGGAGACTAAGGCCGATCCAAGTGGCCAAGTGCATGAGAAATCATTATGATGGCTCTAGTGAACCCTATAATCACATAGCAGAATTTAAACAAGTAGTTAGAGCCGAGCAGGTAGATGACTTCATGATTCAATATGAGTCTTTTGGCCTTACCTTGTCGGACACAGCTTTGGCTTGGTTTCAGCCATTGGATCCAAATACCTTTCAGAACATGGATCAGGTATATCAAGAAATGATTGAAGAATTTACCAAATCTGGAATTAAAAACAATTCTTTGTCATTAATCCACAGCTTCAAACAAGTCCCTACCGAGTCAGTGAGATTGGCAGCCAGGAGATTCAAGCAGTATGTGGATAGATGCCCCGTAGAAGAGAGACCAACGCAAAACAAAATGGTATCATTGTTCTTAGAAGGACTGTTGAACGGAACCTTGAGGTCACTAGTGTATGTAAAGAGAGTTCAAACTTTGCAAGAGTGTATGAAGGAATGTATAGACCTAGAAGATAACCTTGCAGAAGATTTGAAAATACCCCAGGGTAGTTTGAAAAGCGAAGAGTCCACAAGTAGCACATCAAACCCCAAACACAACGTAGAGGAAATTGCCGACTTGTTAGCAAAAAAACTGAATGTTCAAGGATAGAGGAATTATCCTACCAATCCTATGAGAATGCCTATGCTTAGAAGATGTATGCAGTGCGGAGGAGATCATCCTTCTCATTTGTGTACTAGGGGAGTAGTCCCACCACCTGCCTATGCTCCTCATAGACCCTCTGTCCCCGGACCACTACAATATTGCAATATAGAGCAGAGATACACAAACCATAGCACTGAGAACTGCCCTTACAATAGGCAAACCAGACCCACCCAACCTTATGTGAGACCATATGGATATCCGTAGAACCAGCAGGGAGGAGAAGCCTTTAGATATCCCTCATATCAGCTGCAGGCACCTATATCACGACCATACGCATATCAGGGATATACGCAGCCTCAACCAGTGCTAGGACAACAACCGCCCCACCCTCAGAACGTTGTCCCAGTCAAGATAGCGCAACCAGAGGAAAACCTAGAAAGGGCTATAGTGCCAGCCACACCTTTGACTAGTAGTGAACCATATGACTCATTTTACGAACCTAGTCAAGGAACCTACTCTGGTTATGAGAGCTCAATAATGGAATATGGACAACAATATGACCCATATGCTTATGGCATGGAGACACCAGAGAGTTCATATAATTATGAGCAGGATTATGTGCCCTTAATGTACACAGGTCCTAGAGCAACCATGCCACCTCGACCAATGAATAGACAACCTGTACCCAGAGGACCATGCTACAGATGTGGAGGTGACCACTATATTAGAGAATGTACATTACCAAACCCACCACCACCACAACGAATTTGGGAAGGCTACTGTAGCGATTGTGGTAAGGAACATCTTTTCAGAGATTGTCCTAAGAACCCCAACAAAGTCACATCTAACGTGCAGATTAATGTGATAGAAGTGATTGAATCATCAGGGAGCGACAAAGAGTACACTATACCTTTAAAAGCCATAACAAGAGCAAAGGCTAGAGAGAACCCTGATAAAACAGACGAAAGTAATCAAAGTGACAAAGAGGGAAATACAACCATCCCTCACAGAGTGGAAGACTCCGAAGAACCAGAGAAAAGTATCGCCAGTAAAAGATCCCAGAGATGGAAGAATCGGAGAGATAGGATAAAAGAAAAAAAATTGTTACAAAAGAAGGAAAACGAAAAGAGTAAACAGGAACCAACGAAGGAACCACAAGTGGAAAAAGAAACTAAAAATGAGAATAAAAGGTAGGAGGTAGGATCAGTATTAGCAGACCCAATGCCTGAAGAATTAGCCATGTGGATTCAGGCATACAAGGCAAGAATAAAAGCAGGACCTACCTTAGAACAACATGAGAGAGAGTATCCGAGAGGCGACTTAGAGAAAGAAAGACTGGAAATCTGCAAAAAATTGATAGAAGTTGCCCAACAAACATTAGAAAAACCCGCATCACCTTTACCAAACAACCGAATTTGCGAAGAAAAATTCCAAGAGTGCCTAAACACTCAGGAAAAGCCTAACGTAAATAGACCTCTGAATGATGAAATTGGTATTGAGAGAAAGGAAGGATCCATAGTCCCTGAAATAGAAGGAGACTGGACTAAGGATCTATGGGCACGAGTTCAAGAGGACAAGTGGAAAAAGGTAGAAGGAATGGAACCGCCCTTTGAAGAATTAGAAGCAGAAAACGAAATAGAGGGTTCAATACCTGAACTCAATTCAGAAGAGATTTTTCCAATGGATGTAAGTGACAAAGAAGAAGACGATGTAAAGGAACTACCCAACTACACCGGGGAGTACGAGCACAACTCAGAATTGTATCGTATTCCATCAATAACGAGACGAGAAACGAATCCATCAGATCAAACATCGGAAATCATACAACGTCTTAGAGAGGTGAAAATCCCATGTACCCTAACATTCGAGGAACTGTTGAAGGTAAAACCACATTTAAAAGAGAAATTGATCAATCAATGGGAAGGCAAGGAGGAAAAGAAGGAGGTAGCTGACAAAGTGAAAACGGTGAGAATTCCAGTGGATAAAGTAGGAGACTTTAGCGAAGGAGATGAAGGAAATACATGCCTGTCAATCACCTATAGGGGTTACACTACCAAAGCCATACTAGATTCAAGAGCTGGTGTTGGCATTGCTACCAAAGAAATTTGGGAGAAATGGGGAAAACCAGCAGTGAGACCAACGTGCATGAAAATTCAAATGGCAGATGGACATACGGAAAGACCCCTAGGATTGTTGGAAAGAGTAGTCTTCACTACGTGCGGAGTGGAATTCGAACATACTTTAGCAATATGTCACTTTGAAAGGCCAAGCAATTATGAAATGATCTTGGGAAGGCCATTCATGAGACAGCTAAAGGTCGTACAAGATTGGGGAAAAGATGCAGTGTACCTACAACACGCAGGAATCACCACTAGGATCAACCTACGTACATACACATATCAAGATGTGCCACCTCTGCAATGGAATCAAATCCACAAAGAGGAAGACGATCAATCGGTTCATAGTGCAGGTTCTAGTGACCAATCCTGGATGAACGAGGACACTCATCTATGGATATGCCAAGCTGCAAAAAAGGAAGAAGAGAGAAGAAAAAGTTGGCAGCAGAAACAAGGAATAGTGAGATCAGTACAAGATCCAGCCTATATGCCACAAGTATTTCCGGATGAAGAATTCGAACCTCACGGTTGGATGGAAATCTTAGCCACCCTCGATGTCTGTGTAAACGAAGAAGTAGTAACCATGAACGAATGTATTGACGAAGAGGGTTATGACGTTAGTCTGTATATGGTAGTCCTTCAGGAGGCAGAAGAAGGAGAAGTGATCGAGAAAGACTGGAAGGAGGACTACGAGAGCATTGAAATGGAACCAGAACCCATGGATCTAGGGATTAGTACCACCAACATGGATATCACTGCCAATGAAAAACATAAGGAACTCACACAAAAAGAAGAATTAGAAGTTGAAAGGGAGTTAGAAGATGAAGAAAACAAACCCCAAGACCAATTTGAGGTACCAGCTCACTTTAAAAAATACGAAGTGGAAGAGAGGAAAATTGCTATTCAAATGCCTAAAAGAGAAGCACAACCTGGAATAGCATATGATAATAAGGAGCAAACCAAAAAAATAGTCGTGACTATGGAAGGAGGAGAAGAACGATGTACCTTCATAGGACAGGATGTCTCAGCGGAAGAAGAACAAGAGTTAATTCGACTCATAAGAGAATACCGGGATGTCTTTGCTTGGACTTATAAGGACTTAAAAGGAGTAGATCCATCTATATGTGCGCATAGAATCCCCATGACATCCGAGGCCAAACCTTCGAAACAGAGACCTTATACTTATAATGATGTGTATTCAGCCAAGATAAAAGAAGAAATAGATAAGTTGTTAGATGCTGGATTCATCTACGAAATTGAGCACACGGAATGGGTATCACCCTTGGTGGTTGTGCCAAAGAAAAATGGGAAGTTAAGAGTGTGCATCAATTTGAAAAAAGTGAACGCCGCAACCATAAGGATAGCTATCCCTTACCAATCACTGATCATCTCTTGGAAAGGGTAGCAGGGAAAGAAGTTTATAGTTTTTTGGATGGCTTTTCAGGGTATAATCAGGTAGCCATTGCTCCTGAGGACCAACATAAGACTGCATTTGCAACTGAATGGGGAGTATACGCCTTTAGAGTCATGCCTTTTGGTTTAACGAATGCCCCAGCTACATTCCAAAGACTGATGTGTCATGTGTTCAAGGAATTTTTGAGAAAGAGCATGGAGGTATACGTGGATGATCTGTGTACATATTCAGCTATACGATCAGAGCACATCCCTGAACTAGAAAAGATTTTTGCTAAATGTCGACAATATCGAGTATGCCTTAATCTTGAAAAATGTGTCTTCATGGTGCGACAAGGGAAAATCTTAGGACATATTGTTTCTAAGAATGGAATTTCCACAGATGAAGATAAAATTAAAGTCATTTTGGATTTACCAAGACCTAAAACTGCTAAAGAAGTTCAAGCATTTATGGGACATTGTGGTTACTATCGAAGATTCATACATATGTACGCCATAATTGCTAGACCTCTTTATGCATTATTAACTCAATTCAATTGGACCGAAGAATGCGAAAAAGCTTTTATTGAGTTGAAGAATCGATTGAGTTCAGCACCCATTCTTCGAGTCCCCAACTGGAATAAACCGTTTCATATTCATGTTGATGCTTCCAAGTTTGCCATTGGTTGCATCTTAGCTCAACCAGCTGATACAGGTAAATTAGACCACCCGATAGCCTATGCCAGTAGATAGTTAAATCAAGCGGAACGCAATTATACTACTACAGAGAGAGAAGGCCTAGGGATGGTATACGCAGTCAAGAAATTCAGACATTACTTACTGGCAAACAAATTCAAATTCTTCATTGATCATCAAGCTCTATTGTACTTAGTCAACAAGCCTTGCAATACAGGACGACTAGTACGATGGTTTTTATTGCTAATGGAATTTGATTTTGAAGTAATAGTCAAGAAAGGAAACACACACATAAGGGCAGACCACTTATCTCGCATGACCCATGGAGAACCACCCATAGGAGTTCCCGATGATCTGCCAGATACCTATCTTTTTAACCTGGAAGTATGTCCTCAATGGGCCGAAAAATTGATCCCGATACTTACACTTGGACCTAAAGATGGGATCACGCCAAACCAAAAGCAAGATCTTTGGAGGACTAAAAACCTTCACATTATTGCTGGAAGTTTGTACCACCAGGATTCAAGCGGACTGCTGATGAGATGCGTGGAAGAAGGGGAACAAGAAATGTGGCTTCAGAAAGCA
Source organism: Ceratopteris richardii (assembly GCA_020310875.1). Taxonomy (NCBI): domain Eukaryota; kingdom Viridiplantae; phylum Streptophyta; class Polypodiopsida; order Polypodiales; family Pteridaceae; genus Ceratopteris; species Ceratopteris richardii. The sequence goes on from CM035430.1 coordinate 24,811,541, forward strand.
CACATAAACCAATGGGACACTCATTTGAATGCAAATGGAACGTGGCAAACACTCAAGAGATTTGGCATATATTGGCCAACCATGCAACGAGATGCACATAACCATGTGTCAACCTGTCAAACCTGTCAAGAACAAATCCCAAACGAGAACTCTACATTATGCTATTCTACAATAGCACCAAGGTGGAGTATGCCTCTGGTAAAGTTCCTGAAAACTCGAGAGTACCCTGAGGGAGCCACCTTAGCAAGGAAACGTGCTCTTGAAGAACAGAGTAAGGATTACGCCATCATAGGAAAACAACTCTTTAAACGCGGGAAGGATAACCAACTAAGAATGTGCATTCATGAAAATGAATATCTCTCTGTCTTAGAAATGGCACACGCAGGAGCTGCGGGAGGACATTTCTCAGCAGACAGAACGGTCAAGATGATTCTCTTTGCAGGCTTGTGGTGGCCAACTCTACATATGGATGCAGAGACATATGTGAGAAGCTGCGAAACATGCCAGAGAGCTAAATATCCCATTCGAAGAGATGACATGCCTTTAAGACCCATGGTTTGTGCAAGAGCATTTACCAAGTGGGGAATTGACTTCATAGGACCTATCAATCCACCGGCTAAAGGATCACATGCCGAATACATCATAGTAGCCACCGACTACTTAACCAAGTGGGTAGAAGCAAAAGCCACTAGAAAGAATGATGCTCAAACCACAGCAAAATTTCTCTTTGAGCACATCTTCACACGCTTTGGACTACCGATTGAGATAGTGAGTGATCGAGGAACGCATTTCTTAAACGAGGTCATTGAGTCGCTAATGAATGACTTTCTTGTGATTCATAAAAAATCAGCCCCATACCACCCTCAAGCTAATGGACAAGCTGAAAGTTCCAACAAGGTACTATGTACTGTATTGACAAAGATTGTCAATAATGGAAGGTCAGATTGGGACAAACAATTGCATCACGCAATTTGGGCCTTTCGAGTGGCATATAAAACGGCAATTGGAACTACACCTTTCAACCTAGTATATGGGCAGAATGCAATTTTGCCAATTGACTTCTTAGTACCTACATTGAAAGTGGCCCAGCAATATGAGTGGAACGGTCATGAATTGTCTCAGCAATTAGATCAAATTGAAAAACTGCACGAGACTAGATTGCAAGCGGTAGCAGGCATTTATGTCGCTAAACGGAGACAAAAGGCTTATTATGACGCACACATAAAAGACAAGGGACTAAAAGAAGGTGACTTAGTCCTAGTATACACCCTCAAACAACACGCAAAGAAGCTCCAAAAACGCGGATATGGACCCATGATTATAAATCGAATCTCTACTAGTGGTGCAGTCAATCTTGCCACACTAGACGGAGACATTCTTCCCAACTACATCAGTGGATGCAGAGTGAAAAGATTCATGGAACCTTTGACTGATCAAATGCTAGCACGATTGTTATGAGCTCAAAGTAGGAAAAAGGAAGAAGAACGAATACGAGAAGAAGCGAGACAGGAAGCCCTAGAACGCATCAGAAAACGGAAAGAGTGGATGAGAGAAAGAGACGAGAGATATCGAGTAGGAGAAGAACTCATCCCAATGGCTAATTTTAGAGCCACTGAGAACTCAGGACAACAAAGAAGACAGCCTTATTTGAATCTGGGAGCAGGACGAAAAGAGTACCACTTAGTGGATGCTCTCATAGACACAGGAGCAGCCATAAGCTGCATTAGATTTTCTTTGTCTCAGAGACTTAAAGAGGAGATACGCCCATCGAAGGCACAGCTAATAGGAATAGGAGGAAAGATTACTCAATGTATAGGTGAGATAACCTTACCTTTACATATGGGGAACAATACTATGGAGCAGAGACTCTTAGTATGTCAGGACCAGGATCTGCTTGAAGGTGTGGTGTTAGGTCAAGATTGGATCTATGAATATGAGGTAACCATTCAATTGGCTTTAGGATACATCTCTGTCAGAATAGGACCTCATGAGGTATTTAGTTTGCTAGACGAACGACCACCCAAAGTTGCTAATATAGAGCCAGAAGTTCATCCCAATGAACAAAGCCAGGATTGTATGTACACTAGCACTATAGAAACCCCATCGTCAAGTACTTCATGTGGGAATACCGTGAGTCCTGTGTGCACTCCATCTTTGAGTATAGAGAGTCACAAGAGTGCACAGAAACATGAAATCAAGCCTAGTGAAACACAAGGCACAAAAGAGAATACTCCTTTGCAAGAACTGAAGTCTACACCTATGAAAGTATACCCTATTCCACGTTCTACACTAGCTTGGATAAGGAAGGATAAAAAAAAAGCATATCTTCAGCAACAGAAAAATCTTCGACATCAGCGTGTCCAATCGAATAAGAGGACAAAGAATTTCGAACACTTCAGTCAACCACGACTCAATAGCAAATGGATCCCAAAGAAACTGATAACTGCACAACCTGATCGAACACAAATATGGATCCCAAAGTCATGTACTCCAAGGACGACCATCCCAAACAAGGAACATCCTCAGAAGGGCTATCACCATAAACATGGTCAACAGGCCCACCAGCCGAGAAAGAGGACCTATTGGAGGAAGAAGGAATCCACAGATGCAATAAAAACCAACTTGAGATTCCCACAACAGAGTAAGCAGACGTACTACCGAAGAAGAACCACATTCATCAAAGAGGTGGAGAATACAGTACATTCCATCCAAGTGAAGCAAATTTGGGTGCCGAAAGACAAGACAAGCTGCATACATCAAGAAACTACTTCCAATTGCACACATGAGGAGTTGTCGAGATCCAAAGTATGCATGATAGGGCCACATTACAAGGCCAAGCATTCGGCACGTCTTTCTTCTACTTTCGGATAGTCACGCACATTTTCCCTTGGGAAATAGGAGAGCACTTGTACATACATAAAAATATTACTCCAAAAAAAATCATTAACCGCTTCGGCTAGGGACTAACTTTTATGTTTTCTTTTCAGCAAAAAATATAAAAATACATGAAAAATTCAGGTATTACCTTTCTCACACCCACAGGAAAGACGACACCATGCACTCGGAGCAACATCGAATTATTAATCAACATATGGAGGAGGATTTCTGAAAAAAACATATGGATACTAATTCATACTCTATATTGAGTGCAGATGGCTTCCACTGATTCCGAAGCCACACAGCAAGAAGAGGTGCAACTTCTTCCAATGGAATCGGTGACAAAAGCAAGAGGTCACTGGTTCAGGGACGATCAGCCAGTGGCGGAGCTAATTTTCATGGCTACCATCAAAATCATGGACACGGACCATTACTTCCCTATCATGTCCCAAGATTTCAAAACAATAATACAAGGACTCCCTCATATTGAGGATGTGTGGACACAAGCGGGCATAGAGTCATTCCTCAAGTTACCCATATATGTGCCAGATTTTCAGAGGTGTACACAGGTGATGAACACCATGCAGCCGGCTGCAACGAAAATCTCAGTCCCAGAAGCGCAAGTATTGGACAAAGTCGGGACATGGAAGACTATACAATTCACACATGAATTGATTAATAAAGCGTTTGGATGGAATCAAGCAGGGATTACTAGTGTGAAGGAAGAATGCCATGATCCAAAGAAGAGATCATTCCTGGAAATCAATAGAATTGACATAGAAGATGCTGTATGGCTGGTGCATCAACACTTCTGTTTTCCAAGTATGCACAGGTACACTACACCTCAAAAGATAGTAGTCCAACTACTATCACATGCCATGAGACAGATAGGCAACAAAGTGAATCTAACAGGTTATGTACAAGAACGATTGTTTGAAGCCCAAAAGAAATGGGGTCAGAAGAAATTTCTGAATGGCAGTTCAGCTTTGACATTATTGATATATGAAGCTTTGGACATGAAGAACTATTTAAGGGAGATGCCAACCTCAGAAGGGCTCGCTAGATACGTGAAATCCGCCACAGTGCCCAAGAAGAAGAAAATTGTTACAGGTATGGAGGAGGCAGGAACTAGCTCCCAGCCAAGAATGAGAGGCACCAAAAGACTAAGAGAAGTCAAGACCGATGAAGAAGGAATACCTATGAAAAAAAGAGTCCATGTACTTCCAAAAGTGACACTTGTAGGACAGAAACAAATCACGGAGGAAGAATTGACTAAAGCACTTGAAGAGACGCACAAATATACGGAGGGACAAGTCAACTTACCAGTGCAAGGTCATCACTATCAGCAGTCACAACAGGAGTCAAAAACAAAAAGAAGACTCACTAAAGTCCACCGATACCGCGAAATCGGATTAGACAACTCCAGCTCATCTACTCAAGACAAGGAAGAAAAGGACACATCATTGTTGGATGTGGATATTCGAAGCGAATCCAAAGATGATGGGCAATGGACCGAACTCAATGAAGTGAATTATGATGAAGAACCAGAATGCCCCAAACCGATAGATCAAGATATAAAAATGACTCAGAAAACCACAAGCACAAAGGCAGATGAGGAGATTTCGAAAAAGGAAAATGAAGATCAGGATATAGAAACGGAAGAACCGTTCACGCCTATCAGGGTTGTAGCAGAACCTTCCCCAATGGATGTCACGTTTCAGGGGAGTGCTACTAAAAAGAAAGAAGCAAGAGGCTATGATGAGGAACCAAAGATACAATTGCAAGTTAGAAAGCCACACAACGAGACACTCCAGGTGGCAGAAGGCAAAGATGTGCAAACAGGAGAGACTCCTGAAATACCAAAGACATGGCTAAATGTAGACATCGCTCAGCTCAAGCCTGTAGTACAAGATATGATTCGAACGGCTCTAGATACACAACAATTAATGCTTGATGCTGATGAAGATTACGACCAAGCCATGCGAGACAAGAAGGAACTGGAAAGAGCAGGTAAGCATCTTTCTGAAGAACTATCCAAGGTGCAAGCACAAGCTCTGACAAAGGAAAAGGAACTTCAAGAGGTCAAATCACTAAACTGCATGCTAGAGAGGGAGCAGACAAAATTAAAAGACCAAGTCCAGGAATTAACAAAGAAATTAGAGATGAGTGAGACTGAGAAGACACGTCTTCAAACACGCAGTAAAATCTTAGAGTCTCAGCTCAAGGCCAGTATGGAGGAAGCTGACAACATGCGACAACGCAATAAAGAATTAATGACAGCTCTTATTAGTGATCAACCATTGGCAATTGCTGATGACCCACAAAGAAATGTCAAAAGCTTGGAAGATCAGATCACTAAATTACGAGACCAGCTCAGACAGGAGCAAGATGTCATAACGGATTGGGAAAAGAGATATATGGAGGACACAGCGGCCCTCAGAATGAAATGGAAAAAGGCAGAAAATAACTACCTGCGACAGTGCAAGGAAGACACAGAGCAAATGAACATTGTGGCCCAAGAATTAATGAAACATCAAGCAACTATTGCTAAGGCCGAAGAGGAAAACAAACAAAAAGATGATTTAATCAAACAGCTTCAGGAGCAATTAAAGCAGCAAGCACAGCAGGGGACACCAGTAGTTCCGCCAGGGACCTCGGCTACTGTGGAGGAAGAGGTACGTCCTCTCTCTCCCCCCTCGTATCATTCACCAATAAGGGAGGAAAAGGAGGTTCCATTAGAACCTAACACACGAAAACTTGCAGAGCTGAGCAGAACAGAAAGGGCACTACTGGTGTCCCAACTTACTGCGGAATTTGAAGATCAAATCATCAAATTAATGAAAGAGGCTAAAATCGACAGCAAGCAACTTGAACAAATACTAAAGCCATTCAATGTACCATACGGGCTTTTGAAGGAACAAACTAGGCAATACATAAAGCATACGACAAATAAGGAACCTGATCACAACCTCCATTTTCGGTATGATACTTTTAAATATACTCAGGTAGAGTTTGAGGAGGCAAATCCAATTTGGAGAAGAAAGCTCTTGGAAAAGCACCCTACACTACGGGTACAGTGGGAAGCATCCCCGTATGAGCTTCAAGTAAACCCATCATTTTGCCCACTACCCCATCGAAGAGCATGGACGCAATTTTGGGAAGGCCAGCGACAAGGTAGTATTAATAACCAATGGCTAAATTATCCGCTCTTACCTAGTCCACCACACAACTACCTACCGACAGAGGAATACATGGTCAAAACCATGGAATTTTGGCTTGCAAGATATGCTACCGTTCCCGACCTAGCAGTAAAAATGACAAATAAAATATTTAGCATGCTCCTTACAGTAATTAAAGTGTTCCAACATGCACAGTATACATTTTTGAATTTCATCGGCATTACGCAGGGCTCGGAGGCTTTAATTTTTGATTTATCTACTATTCCCAGCCGGTTAACAATTATGGCATATTTTTCTCGCCTCATGTTTCTACCATCGACATATATGCAGACATTTGAAGAAGCATTCTTTACGGGCTTCTTTGAAATGGATTCAGAGATCTTCATTAAAATGACCTCCAATTTGAATGCACGATTGGTGGCCTACGAGATAAGTTTCTTTGCTGACCATAGACAGGCACCAGAGGACGGAGTAAAGTCTCGACAATGGAAGGAGTTCATGCTATGTCATGCTAATCTGCTAAATCAAAGAGAGCAACAAGTCATTCAAACCTATACACGTCGCCACAAAAAGCCTGTCGGGGACGACAGAGTCCAGGAGGGGGGCAGTGTCGAGAGCGAGACTAGTAAAAAGAGGAAAAAAAGAAAACAACGAAAGAAACAGCTTCACTAAAAGGCAAATTTGAAGATACATCTCTGCAGGAAGCCCCGTAGGGGCGCACACACCAAGGAAAAGCACGCAGCTGGAAGAAGGGATCAGGGCCAACATGTATCACCTATGTGGATGCTTCAACCTCTTGAGTTGCAGAGGTTTCAGATCAAGGCTTACGAGCTACATCCGCATATGTGCACTAATGGCGTGCGTGGCAAACCGAAGTAACCAGGTCCAATGTGTGCAACCAGGACAAATCAGAGCGCCTCTAAAACGTAATGCAAGATCAAGAATCAGACAATACTGACCACTGGGCGCGTGCGCGAAGCAAAGTCTGTCAAGGGCGCGTGCGCGAAGCAAAGTCTGTCAAGGGACGACAGAGACGAAGAGGGGGAGAGTGTTGCAGAGTCAACGAGCGCACAAAGCAGAAAAAAAAAAGACGGGCCCCAAAATTTTTCCGATTTGGACTACATACTTTTGTATCATATTCATCCTTGTAATATATTTTTCCATGTAAATGCACTAGAGGAGTCCTCTAGATGCATCCCCACAGAAAAGTAGAGAATACCCATGTACAATAGTAGGAAATTAGTCTCTTAGTGAATAAAGTGCCGGTCGCTTGTGTGAAAGGACCATTTTTAGGGCACTAGTATATAAGTCAAATGTGACTCTATGTAAAGAACTTTTTGCCATTGTGAGAAGGGAGAGCACAGAAATTCGAATTTGTGTCTTCTTCCCTCCTTATCTTCTTCTTCGCGAGCTTGTATGCATGTGTATTGCTTGGAAAGAGTGCTTGTGAGTGTGGTCTATCCTTGAGAGTGTTTCTTTGCTGTAGGAAAGGTGTGTGCGAAGTGTAGGAAGTGCTGGAGTGTAGGAAAGTATTCCCGCGACTCAGTATTTCCCTCATAACTTGAAGTAGGAGCGTCGGATTTGAGTGAAACCACTGCCATTGGATGCGTCTTCTCGAGAGCTTCGAAACGCATATGCTATTTGCTATGTTTGGAGTTCAGAGCTGGGAGAAAAGTCCAAAATATTGACGGCTGCTGCACCAAGTATCGTTTCGCCTTGACCAACAGTTGGAGCTTGTTAGGATAAGTATTTGCCTCATTTTCATTCTTGAGTAGTTCATTTGCATTGACCATTACGCGATTGCATGTCTTCATACACTCGGCTAGGTTTGTGTACTCTTTGGATTGATATTTAAAAGCGTGTATCCCCACTATATGCACTTGTGAGGGGATTGAGGTACAGTCTCTTTCTCCGCAAGTCCCTAAGTTGATGCTTAGGTCAACATAGATAGATAAAAATAAATAATTATATGTGTTATGAAGAGCCCTCCTTTGATCGCTAAGTAAGCATATGGATCGTATAATCCAGCTCATCATCAGCCATCTCTGGTTACTCATGCATGATGATCCCTAGAGTATCAGGCATAACTCTTGCTCTCATAAGACTTTTTATGAGAGTGAGTTTCACCTTTCTCTCTCTACTAGGATCCATAATACCTGTACATATAAAAGAAAATGGGTTAGAAATCAATATATATACGTGTACATATGTATGTGTGTATATGTGGATGTAGGTGTATATGTGAGTGTGTGTATGCATGTAAGCATGTATGTATGCATATGCATGTGCATTATGTATGCAAATGTATGCATGTGTGTGTATGCATGTAAGTATGTATGTATGCATATGCATATGCATTATGTATGCATGTATGTGTATGTGTATGTGTGTGTATGTGTCTCTATGTGTGTATATGCATATATATGTGTGTATGTCTCTATGTGTCTGTCTATGCATATATGTGTGTGTATGTGTGTGTATGTGTGTGTGTCTATGTGTGTATATACATGTGTATCTGTATATATGTGTCTATATGCATGTGTATGTATGTGTGTAAATGTGTGTGGATGTGTGTATGTGTGTGTGTAAGTGTGTATGTGTCTATATGTGTATGTGTCTATGTGTGTATGTGTCTATGTGTGTGTGTATGTGTCTATGTGTGTATGTGTGTGTATATGTGTGTGTATGTGTGTGTATATGTGTGTGTCTATGTGTGTATACATGTGTATGTATATGTATATATATGTCTATATGCATGTGTATGTGTGTGGACGTGTGTATGTGTGTGTGTAAGTCTGTACGTGTCTTTGTGTGTATGTGTGTGTTTATATATATGTGTGTGTAAGTTTGTATGTGTCTATGTGTGTATGTGTGTGTGTGTCTATCTGTGTAAGTGTGTGTGTGTGTCTATGTGTGTATGTCTGTGTGTATGCATGTGTAAGCGTGTTTGTGTATGTGTGTGTGTGTCTATGTGTGTATGTAAATTTGTGCGTATATGTGTGTGCATGTGTGTATAATTTTGTATGTGTGGATATGTGTGTATGTGTCTATGTGTGTGTATGTATCTATGTGTGTGTATGTGTCTATGTGTGTATGTGTATGCATGTAAGCATGTATCTATGCATATGCATGTGCATTATGTATGCATGTGTGTGTATGCATGTAAGTAAGTATGTATGCATATGTATGCATGTATGTGTGTGTATGTCTCTTTACGTGTGTGTGTGTATGCATATATATGTGTGTATGTGTGTGTGTCTCTCTCTACGTGTGTGTGCATGTGTGTCTATGTGTGTATGTGTGTGTATGCATGTACGTATGTATGTACGCATATGCATGTGCATTATGTATGCATATGTATGCATGTGTGCACATGTGTGTGTGTATGTCTCTCTACGTGTGTGTGTATGCATATATATGCATGTATGTGTATGTGTGTGTATGTCTCTCTATGTGTGTGTGTATGCATATATGTGTGTGTATGTGTGTATGTGTGTGTGTCTATGTGTGTATGTGTGTGTGTGTATCTATGTGTGTATGTGTGTGTCTATGTGTGTATATATATGTGTATCTCTCTCTCTCTCTCTCTCTCTCTCTCTCTCTATATATATATATATATATATATATATATATATATATATATATATATATATATATATATATATATATATATATATATATATATATATATATATATATATATATATATATATATGTGTGTGTGTGTGTGTGTGTGTGTGTGTGTGTGTCTGTATGCATGTGTATGTGTGTGTGTGTAAATGTGTCTAGATGTGTGTGTGTAAGTATGTATGTGTCTATGAGTGTGTATGTGTTTATGTGTGTGTATGTGTCTATGTGTGTATGTGTATGCATGTATGTATGCATATGCATGTGCATTATGTATGCATATGTGTGTGTATGTGTGTGTATGCATGTAAATATGTATGTATGCATATGCATATGCATTATTGTGTGTGTCTATGTGTGTATGTGTGTGTGTATGTTTGTGTGTGTGTGTGTGTCTATGTGTGTGTATGCATGTGTATGTGTGTGTCAATATGTGTGTATGTGTGTGTACGTGTCTATGTGTGTGTATGTGTCTATGTGTGTATGTGTATGCATGTATCTATGCATATAGATGTGAATTATGTATGCATATGTATGCATATGTGTGTGTATGTGTGTATGCATGTAAGTATGTATGTATGCATATGCATATGCATTATGTATGCATATGTATGCATGTATGTGTATGTGTGTGTATGTCTCTCTATGTGTGTGTATGAATATATGTGTGTATGTGTGTGTATGTGTGTGTGTGTCTATGTGTGTATGTGTATGTGTGTGTGTATGCATGTAAGCATGTATGTATGCATATGGATGTGCATTATGTATGCATATGTATTGTTGTCAGGATCTTGCTCACGCGCATACAGAGATTACGGACGCAGAAAAACACACAAAAAATAGAGGCAAAAAGAGACGAGACCGAACGCAAGATTGGGTGCAATCTCCCCCCATGCACTCTCTTTCGACAGTCCACAGAGTGCATGTATTTATAGGACTTTTGATTACGTCGAAAAGAGTGGTTACAAGAGGGCGGCTTCGAAAAGCAAGCGTGAAACTAAAAGTTGATAACTTTTACAGAAAGCCATTGCTTTCAATAACAGAAACTACGGTCTACAATGACCCTTATTCTAACCATTACTTTTCTAACAATAGAACCTTCTACGCAGGTTTATTTACAAGCTAAATAATAATTATTCGGATTATTGATGTCCGCCCTTTCATGCCTTGCACGCTCCTCACGAACCTTCAGCTGTTATATCATAACATCAAAAACATATTAATACATTAATAATATAACACTTTAGCAATGCATTGTTCAATAATATACAACATGCCTCCCAGTTGACAAGCAACTGACCTCAGTTGATAAAATAAGTTAACACTCTAACAATAACAATGCATTGTTCAACGTATTCCATGTTACTGTTACAATCCAACAATGCATTGGCTATCATATTCCATGTTACAATTCAACAATGCATTGGCTAACATATTCCATGTTACAATTCAACAATGCATTGGCTATTCCATATTTCAATCCAACAATGCATTGGCTATTTTATATTTCAATCCAACAATGCATTGTTCAACATATTCCATAAGGTATAACATGCCCCTCAGTTGAACAAGCAACTGACCTTAGTTGATAAAATAATAAACATGGATGGCCAGTCACATGTTTCATCATTGAATAAAGAAAATAGGCATGTACCATGTAAAAATACATGCATGGAAATGTTCATGGAGCTGTTACATTAATGTGTTTGTGTATGATATGCAGAAATTAAGTGGTCATAATGAGGTGTTGATTGTGTTTTATGTATCCATTGACATTCTTCAATAGAGTGATTTTTGTACTTAACCAAATATCGATGATATTGAGTACTTGTGCGTGTAGCAGTGACATCATGATCAATGATTTTCTCAGGAACTAAGATTTCAGATTGTTCTTCAATCAAAGGAGGGTCATCAAGAAGTGGAGCAAGTGGTAAAGTTCCTTTAAAGGGTTTAAGTAAACTAATATGAAAAGAATTATGAATGGTCCAATGGGATGGAATATCTAATCGAAATGAATTATCATTAATTTTTTCTATAATGCGAAACGGTCCATAATAGCGTGGTGCAAGTTTAATTTTAGGATGCTACAAAATATTTTTGAGACGTCTTTTAATTATTCGCAACCATACAAAATCATTTTCCTTGAATTCTTTGGCTAATCGTTTAGTATTGATAATACGTGTATATCGCTCTTGACTTTTCCTAATGTGCTCGTGAACATCATGAAGTATAGAAACGTGAACTTGAGCAATAGAATCAGTCATCGGAATGTCGGTTTGGGTGAGGGACATGGGAGTGGGAAGCTTTTTACCAAAAACTATTTCAAAAGGTGCACGACCAGTAGTGGTGTGTGAAGTGTTATTGTAAGCAAATTGAAGCAATGGCAACTTGTCATCCCAGTTATTAGGATTATCTAATGAATAACAACACAATAAATCAAGAATAGTACTATTTGGAGCCTCACTCTGTCCATTACTTTCAGGATGAAATGCAGAGCTAAAATCTATTTTAGAACCAAAATGTTGAAATAAGGCAACCCAAAAATGATTACAAAACCTAACATCACGATCAGATAACATTACTTTAGGAAATCCATGATGTGGAAAAATGCATTTAATGAATAATTTTGCAGCTTGAGGTGCAGTCAAAGTTTTTCTACATGGAATGAAATTTGCATATTTACTAAACCTATCAACTATTGTCCAAATCATATTATTATGTGATGAAGTGATAGGAAGACCTGTGATAAAATCCATAGAGATTTGTTCCCATGGTTCATTTGGAATAGGAAGTGGCATTAATAATCCAAATGGTTTACCATGATGACGTTTGACACGCTGACATACAATGCACTGAGAAACATAATGTGCAATGTCTTTTTCCATGTGTGGCGAAAAGAAGAAATCTTTGCAAGCAGAAATGGTGCTTTGTATGCCTCTATGACCCATGTAAGATGGTTCATGCATTTCTTTAATGACAAAATCTTTAAAAGCTTGGGTTATGCACAATCTATGTTGAAAATAGAGAAAACCATTATGAAATGTATAATGTTCATCAGATAAAGATGCAGCATTGTTGAAGTCATGCCATGCACGTGAAAAATACAAATCAGATGCATAAGTGGAAACCATGGCTTGAAAAGAATGAATTTGAATGGCAGAAATATTATTCAAAACAACGGAATTCGAAGGAAAACGGCTAAGAGCATCAGCTACGACATTAGCTTTACCTGGCTGATATTGTATCATGGGTTGGAAATTTTTAAATGAATGATGCCCATTTAAGATGCGTATCAGAGATTAAGGGCTGACTTAATAAATGCTTAATAGCTTGTTGATCGGTTTTGATTAATACTTCAGAGCCCATAAGATAGTCTTTCCAAATTCGCAAAGCATGCACAACTGCTAACAATTCTTTATCATACGTACTATAATTATGCTCTGAGGGTTTAAGCTTTCTACTCTCAAATGCAATGGGATGGTCATTTTGCATCAGAATAGCACCTATTCCTGAACCACTAGCATCAGTAACAACATGAAAGGGTTGTGAAAAATCAGGTAATTGTAAAACAGGTGCATGTGAAAGTGCATGTTTAAGTTTGTCAAAGGACTGTTGTTGGGTAAATCCCCATGCAAATTTTATTTTCTTTTTCAACAACAAAGTAAGAGGCAATGCTAAATAAGAAAAATTTCGAACAAACTTCCTATAGAAACTAGCCAACCCAAGAAAAGAACGAACATCATTGACTGATTGTGGTGTAGGCCATTCTATGATAACTCTAATCTTTTTCGGATCCACATGCACACCTTCACTTGAAATAATATGTCCTAAATATTCTAGCTTACGCTGAAAGAAATAACTCTTTTCAGGATTAGCATAAAGTGTGTTCTATCGTAACAAATGAAAAATTGTTTGAAGATGCTTTTCATGTTCACTATCATTCTTACTGTAAACAAGTATGTCATCAAAGAATACAAGAACAAAAGCTTGGTAATCAAGAAAAATATTGTTCATCATTCGCACAAATGTAGCAGGGGCATTAGTAAGTCCAAAGGGCATTACCATAAATTCATAATGGCCATTTTGAGTTCTAAATGCAGTCTTAAAAATATCACTTTGTGTCATACGAATCTGATGGTAACCCGATTTAAGATCAATTTTACTAAAGACACGAGCTCCTCGTAACTTATCTAAGAGATCATCTATTCGAAGAATAGGGTATCTATTCTTGATCGTGATCTTGTTAAGGGCTCTATAATCAATGCACATTCGATAAGTTTTATTCTTCTTCTCTACTAAGAGAACTGGTGCTCCAAATGGGGAAGAACTAGGCCTTATAAGTCCTTTTTGTAGTAGGTCTTTTACTTGATTTTCTATTTCCTTTTGATGTAGTGGGCCATGTCTATAAGGTGCTTTATGAGGAGGAGAACTACCAGGGACTAAGTCTATGCTATGGTCAAAGGATCCTCGAGATGGTGGTAGTTCAGAGGGATATTCAGACATAAAACAATCCTTATAAGTACTCATGAAAGGTTTATATGCATCTGGAAGTGTATGAGTATAATCATTGATGACATTGATAAAAACAATGCATGAGTTGAATCCTTTCCTAAATGCACGCTTTACTTGAGTGTGACTAATCAATGGAAATGGCTGGAAATCATGCCGTGCAGACAAAGTAATGCTTTGACCTTTGAAAACAAACTTAAAGGTATGAGTATGGTAGTCAATACGTGGGTTATAATGGTGAAGAAAAGGCATACCTAGTATAACATCATAAGATTGCAAAGGTGCAATTAAAAATGTTCGTGAATCAACATAAGGGCCTATGCTAATCGTAACATCTTGCACTTCTCGTGTTACATTATAACGACTACCTTGAAATGCAGCTTTCACTTTATACAAAGAAGGAAACGTTTGTAATTTAAGTTCTTGTACTAATAAATGTGAAATGAAGTCATGTGAACTACCATCGTCATGTAGAATTTTAACTAGTTTATTATTTATTGTACCCTGCATGCAAAGAAGAGAGTGTAGAGAGATATCGTTACCCAAGGTACTTAAATCCTTCTCCAGTGATTCCTCTGTCCAAACAGGAGGAATTTCTTCATTATAGACCTCCATGTTATGCAATCGAGCTGTAGCCGGTTTCATATGAAGAGATAGCAATCTGCACCTTATTTTTGTATGTCCAGGTTTACCACAATTCCAGCAAGTTATTCGTGGTCGCTTCTGTTGGGCATTCACTGTTGAAGTTTGAAGGGTAGGTGGTTTGGTTGGTTGGAGAGATGAAGCAACGGGTGAAGTTGAGTAATTGGATTGTGGAGGACGAGGAAAACTAGGGTAAGATGGGGCATTAAAATTATGCTTCATAGGAAATGAAGGTTTAACAGGAAATGGTCGTGGACGTGGTTGTTGTAGACGGAGTGACTTGGTTATGGACTGGAATTCTTTTTCTGCATCATAAGCAAAAGATATAGCCTCGTTGAGGGTTGTAGGTCGTAGGGTTTGAAGCTTAGCTTGGATTCCCACCTCCAAACCATCTTCGTATTTCTGCTGCAAGATATCTTCTGATACATCTTCAAGCATTCGTACAAGTAGTAAATTTTGCCAGAACCGCTCTGTGTAGGTAGTAACCGTATCACCCTCCTTCCATGTAAGGGTCGTCCATGCTCGTCGAACATGCGAATGGTATTGAGGAGGAAGAAATGAATCCTTCACGTTTTCTTGAAAAGCCTTCCAAGTTGTTGGACGCTCCGTACTGTGCCGCAGGACATTCCACCAGAGTTGTGCTTTACCTACTAAATAGTTAGTGGCAAATTTAACTTTTTCACTTTCAGCATACATTTCATCGGTATAAAAATCATCAAACTGCGACAACCAAGAAAGTACTAAAGGCCCATCCTTTCGGCCATCAAATCGTAGAAACTGGTAGTTTCTATTACCAATCTTTGAATGAGTAACATCAGATTGGGCAGACACAATAGCTTTTACTACTCTCGTAAGGTTGTCTTCCTCAGCTTGCATCCTTTGGAGGATTTCATCACGTTGTCGGATCTCGTTCTGAGCTCCTTGAAGCTCATGCCGCAAGAGCTCTAGTTGTTGTTCAAGTGTTGCCGCAGGTAGAGGTGAATTACTATAATCCTCCATGGTGCTCTTGGACCCTTGCTCTCAACCTTGGTGTATTGAACCTTCTTGTTTGCAACCTTGGTGTCTCGATCCCGTGTTCTCAACCTTGCTTGGTATCTTGAACAATCAATCAAGTTCCACCCAAGGATTTTGAAGGAATTCACACTTCCAAGCTAGCTCATTGGAAAGTTCGTTCCGAGAGCTTTCCAACGGTATATTACACGCCTCAATCCGACCTACGGATTGAGAGATACACTTGATTCTTTCTTGGGTCCAATCTTGAAATCGACGCGCGCGCCTTCCACAAGTAAGAGAGAGAGAGAACTTGAGTACAACCCCAAGAGATGGTGGAGTGGTCAAAGTACTTCCCTTGAAAGTAGGAGGTTGTGGGTTCAAATCCTCCTACCTTAGGGACTCTAAACCTCTCTATTACCACTCAAAAATTAACATTGCCTCGCGCGTAGCCAACGGCCTCCAATGGAGCCTTGGGTGCCAATGTATTGCCTAAGTTATTGCCTAAGTTCTTTGCCTTAGTCGACGCCTTGGTAAATGTAGGTGTAAACGTAGGTGTAAACGTAGGTGAAAACGTAGGTGAAAACGTAGGTTCTGGTTCAGGAACAGGAACAGAAACCGAAACAGAAACAAAAACAAAAACAGAAACCGAAGACGGAGACGGAGATGGAAATGGAAACGGAAACGGAATTCAGAATCGCGAACAGAGAACAGAACCCTCTGTATTGACGCGTGCCTGGCTCTGATACCACTGTTGTCAGGATCTTGCTCACGCGCATACAGAGATTACGGACGCAGAAAAACACACAGAAAATAGAGGCAACAAGAGACGAGACCGAACGCAAGATTGGGTGCAATCTCCCCCCATGCACTCTGTTTCGACAGTCCATAGAGTGCATGTATTTATAGGACTTTTGATTACGTCGAAAAGAGTGGTTACAAGAGGGCGGCTTCGAAAAGCAAGCGTGAAACTAAAAGTTGATAACTTTTACAGAAAGCCATTGCTTTCAATAACAGAAACTACGGTCTACAACGACCCTTATTCTAACCATTACTTTTCTAACAATAGAACCTTCTACGCAGGTTTATTTACAAGCTAAATAATAATTATTCGGATTATTGATGTCCGCCCTTTCACGCCTTGCACGCTCCTCACGAACCTTCAGCTGCTATATCATAAACATCAAAAACATATTAATACATTAATAGTATAACACTTTAGCAATGCATTGTTCAATAATATACAACATGTATGCATGTGTATGTATGTGTGTGTATGCATGTAAGTATGTATGTATGCATATGCATATGCATTATGTATGCATATGCATTATGTATGCATATGTATGCATGTATGTGTATATGTGTGTGTGTGTCTCTCTCTACGTGTGTGTATGCATATATATGTGTGTATGTGTGTATGCATGTGTATGTGTGTGTATGCATGTAAGCATGTATGTATGCATATGCATGTGCATTATGTATGCATATGCATGTGCATTATGTATGCATATGCATGTGCATTATGTATGCATATGCATGCATGT
Organism: Ceratopteris richardii; assembly: GCA_020310875.1. NCBI lineage: Eukaryota > Viridiplantae > Streptophyta > Polypodiopsida > Polypodiales > Pteridaceae > Ceratopteris > Ceratopteris richardii. The sequence goes on from CM035430.1 coordinate 24,828,912, forward strand.
CTGTGTATGTGTGTGTATGCATCCAAGTATGTATGTATGCATATGCATATGCATTATGTATGCATATGCATATGCATTATGTATGCATATGCATTATGTATGCATATGCATTATGTATGCATATGCATTATGTATGCATATGCATTATGTATGCATATGCATTATGTATGCATATGCATTATGTATGCATATGCATTATGTATGCATATGCATTATGTATGCATATGTATGCATGTATGTGTATGTGTGTGTGCATGTGTCTTTACATGTGTGTGTGTGTATGTGTATGTGTGGGTATGTGTGTATGCATTTAAGCATGTATGTATGCATATGCATGAGCATTATGTATGCATATGTATGCATGCGTGTGTATGTGTGTGTATGCATGTAGTATGTATGTATGCATATGCATATGCATTATGTATGCATGTATGTGTATGTGTGTGTATGTCTCTCTACGTGTGTGTGTGTATGCATATATGTGTGTGTATGTGTCTATATGTGTGTGTGTGTATGTGTGTGTGTCTATGTGTGTATGTGTGTGTATGTCTATGTGTGAATGTGTGTGTGTGTGTCTATGTGTGTATGTGTGTATATACATGTGTATCTTTATATATGTGTCTGTATGCATGTGTATGTGTGTGTGTAAATGTGTGTGGATGTGTGTGTGAGTGTAAGTGTGTATGTGTCTATGTGTGTGTATATGTATGTGTGTATGTGTATGTGTGTGTGTTTCTATGTGTGTGTGTCTATGTGTGTATGCATGTGTCTATGTGTGTATGTATGTGTGTGTGTATGCATGTGTATGTGTATGCATGTGTGTGTGTGTATGTAAATTAGCTTGTATATGTGTGTGTGTAAATCTGTGTGTATGTATGTCTGTGTGCATATACGTGTGTATGTGTCTATATATGTGTGTATGCATGTGTATGTGTGTGTGGAAATGTGTGTGGATGTGTGTTTGTGTGTGTAAGTGTGTATGTGTCTAATATGTATGTGTGTGTGTCTATGTGTATGTGTGTGTCTGTGTGTATATGTGTGTGTATGCATATGTATGTGTGTGTATGTGTGTGTGACCTTGCTTCAAGGGATGTGTGTGTCGATCTCTCTCTCTCTCTCTCACGCGTCCTAATCTTGGCACAAATGTGCTGGGAGAAATCGATTTTTTTTTTTACATTCTAGAGTGTTGCTTATGCGACGCTCTGGAAGACCAAGACGTCGTGTATGTGTTGGAGATAGACGTCTGCGGAAGCATGCGAACAACACAAGGAAGAAGAAGAAGCTTGGAGCACAAACACACAATACTGAATGTATTACTAGAGAATGTACAAAGATAAGTAGCCCATTAGGGCAATAGGCGTATATACAAGCCGGGGGAAAAAAACCTCCTAAAGAGGGAAAAAAGTGCCCCGGCGGTCCTAGAGTGTTCACACACATCACTACCTAAATATATCAACAAATCCCCCCTGGGAGTGATGCGGTGAACAAGGAGCTGGCACTCATGTATAAGGAAGTGCCAAGCTATGTGGAAATCACTCCACAAAAGGAAGTAAGCCCAAAGCTTTGCGGAAAGCTTCAAACTTCTCCCTAGGCAGAGCCTTCGTGAAAAGGTCTACAATGTTCTCCTGCGTGGGCACATATGCCAAGCTGATCTCCCTAGCAGAGAACCTCTCCCTGACATAGTGATAATGCATCTCAATGTGCTTAGTGCGAGCATGGAACACAGGGTTCCTCGCAATTGCCAATGCGCTCTGACTTTCAGTGAAGATGGTGGTGGCAGAAGACTGGCCAACACCCAAATCAGCCATAAGGCGTCTGAGCCACACACACTCAACAGCCGCTGTGAAAGCTGCCCTATACTCAGCCTCACAACTGGAAGTGGCCACAGTAGGCTGCTTCTTGCTCAACCAAGATATACATGAGCTACCAAGCATGAAGCAAAAACCACTGGTGGACACACGAGTGTCATAGCAACCAGCCCAATCTGAGTCAGAAAAAGCATGCAAATCTGGCGGTAGTGATCCCCCCTTGGGATAAAACAACCCAAGTAGCCGAGTACCACTCAAGTAGCGAAAGATGCGCTTGACCGCTTTCCAATGCGTGACTCCTGGGCAATGTATAAACCTGCTCATCTGTGAGACAACAAACTGAATATCTGGCCGAGTAATGCATAAGTAAATCAAGCATCCAACAGCCTGCTGATAGAGAACAGCATCAAATGCATCTCAAGCATCATGAAGACTCAATCGTAAACCTGTCTCCATAGGAGTGGCAATAGGCTTACAGTCTTCAAGGCCAAAACGCTGCAATAATGTGTCAATATATTTCGTTTGACACAAAGCCATTCCACCATCAACGTGCATAAACTGAATGCCCAAATAGCGATGCAAATGCCCCAAATCAGACATCTCAAATGAGGCATGCAAATCAGCCTTAAAATCAGCAATATGTGTCTCAATAGGACCAGTGAGCAACATGTCATCAACATAGACAACAATGATCAGAAGCACATCATTAGCACGTTTAACATATAAGGTGCTTTCAGTTGGACTGTTCTCAAAACCATGTGCAATCAGATAGGCATGTATCTTCTCATACCAAGCACGTGGTGCTTGCTTTAAACCATATAATGCCTTCTTTAACCTGCAAACCTGGTTTTCATGCCCTTTCTTCACAAAGCCACGGGGCTGAAAAACATACACTTCTTCATGCAAGTCACCATTCAGAAATGTTGTTTTAATGTCCAACTGATGTACATTCCAACCATGATGGGCTACAAGTGCACAAATGCTCGGAACAATAGTTATACGGCATGTAGGTGCAAAGGTCTCATCAAAATCAATTCCTCTTTCCTGTGCATAACCCTTTGCAACAAGCCTAGCCTTATACCTGTCAACTGTACCATCAGGTTTACGCTTCAACTTGTATACCCACTTAGTGCCAATGGCCTTCTTGCCAGGAGGCAAGTCACATAAAGACCATGTACCATTCTTCATTATAGCATCATATTCAGATTGCATAGCAGCCATCCAATTTTCTGAATTTTGTGCTTCATCAAAAGAAACAGGCTCATTCTCATCACAGAGACTAGATGTAGCCATAGCATAGCAATCTGATGCAAAGGAGGCACTATGAGAGCCTGAACGAGTACGATATGACAAAGGTGCATCTAATTTGCTGTCACGCAAAGTCTGCACCAGCCATTTTGGCATAGTTTTTGCCTGCTCAATATCAGCTGTCTCATCAACAAGTGCATCATGTAAATCTGCATCAGAAATGGAATGATCTGCATCATCATATGAAACCTACAAAGGCTGAGAAGTTGCCTCATTAGGACCAGCACTAGCTTGTCCACCTGTAAAAAGAGGCATCAAAGTATCATACATGTCTTTGGAGCTAACAGATGTCTCCTTAGTACATGAAAGCAATGGCTGAATAGCATCTTCCACAAAGACAACATCACCGCTAACCAGAATGTGTTTAGTCTGTGGATGATACAGACGATAGCCTTTACTTTCAGAACTGTACCCAACAAAAATACATTTTACTGCCTTATCATCCAATTTTCTGCGATTTTGTTCAGGCACTAATGCATATGCCAAACAACCAAAAACACGCATATGAGCAACAGATGGCTTGCGGTCATGCCAAGCCTCATATGGAGTGATAGACTGCAACGCTTTAGTGGGACACCTGTTCAGTACATATGCTGCACACATGACAGCCTCAAGCTAGAAACTATGTGGTAAAGCCTAACTTTTGACCATGCACCTCGCCATCTCCATGAGTGACCTGTTCTTTCGTTCAGCAACTCCATTCTGTTGAGGTGTATACGGCACTGTACACTGGTTTTTTATCCCATGCTCAGCCAGAAATGCATTAAAATCTGAAGACATATATTCCCCCCCTCGATCAGAACGGAGGGTGCCCATTTTACATCCTGACAGATTTTCAGCCAAAACCAAAAACTGTTTGAAGCACATGGTCACTTCGGACTTTGCTTTGAGTGGATATACCCATGCATGCCTGGAAAAATCATCAATGAAAGTCACGAAGTAAAGGTAATTTCCAAAAGAGGGTGTCTGCATAGGACCACAGACATCACTATGTACAAGCTGCAATTTCTGCGTACCCCGAACTGAACCATCTTTTGGAAAGGAAGAACGCTGCATTTTGCCCAAAATACAGCCTTCACAAACATGTTTTCCAGGTGCCTCAAGTTTGGGCAAAGAGGACACCATTTCAGATTTCTGTAGGCGTAACAAACTAGCAAAATTCAGATGACCAAAGCGTGCATGCGAAAGCTTTGCATCTGACATAGCCTGAGAATCATGAACTGCACATGCCGAATCATTCACAGATTTTTCATAGTCTATGAGCTTATACAGCCCACGACATAAAATGTCAGAAGCAATAATCACATCGCCATTTGAGAGATCATGGACTGTACACCTGTCATCAACGAATTTCACAACCAAGCCAATCTTGGCTAATGCAGAAACTGATAACAGGTTCTTTTCGATCCCTGGCACAAATAAAGCATCTGACAAAGTGAAAGAACTACCATCAGCCGTAGTCAGAATGATCTTACCAACTCCCATAACAGGATAAGAGGAGTTATTGGCGCATGTGACAGTATTCCCTGTAGGGGCAGGCTCGAGTGAAGAGAAGAAACTATGCTGCGAGGTAATATGTTTGGTCACCCCACTGTCAAAGTACCAAACATCTGAGTCTACTGCAGACATGCACTGATCATGAGAAGATGGGTCAAAACTGCAGACAGTAGTAAACGCCCATTCTTCTTCCTGCACAAGATTTGCAGACTCTGTTTTTGGTGTAGAGGCCTCTGCAACAACCATTCCAGCCTCTTTCTTCTTTGCCTCTTTAGCAGCCAATTTTGGACAGTTCTTTATAATATGATCATTTCCTTTACAGTACTTGCAGAACAATTTCTGCTTTTCTGATTTCTTCTCATCTTTATCCTGGTTCTTCGATTGTGCAGCATTTGCAGATTTCTGCTTACTAGTAGAAGAGCTCCATTTTCCTTTGCCCTTCTGACTAGCCAAGAAAGCTTGATCTGCAACACACATAATGGACCTGTTCTGCCTGGATTGATCTTCCTGCAACAGAACAGAGACTAATTCCTCAAATGACAAGGCATTTGGATTGCCTTTCATCATCAACCGAAGAGTAGAGGCAAAACTCTGATATGAATCAGGAAGACCATTCAGAACGGTCTGCACAAGTGAGCTATCTGGTATAACCTCATCAGCAGAAATCAATTGTTCCTTCAGGTCTTTGATCTTTGTAAGAAAACTCTCCATAGAATCACCTTCATTCATGTGCTCACTCTCCAACTATTTTCAGAGGTAAGCAACACGAGCCTCATTCCTAGCCTAGTACAAAGTGGTAAGTGTATCCCAAGCATCCTTTGCTGTTCTGCAAGAGGGAATGTGAGGAATAATGGCACGTTTGACAGATAAAGCTATCAATGCATGTGCCTGGGCATCTTTGCCATCCCAACGAATCTACTCTGCAGTAGGTGCAACAAAAATAGCAGCACGAACAGGAATCTGCGGAATATCATCTTCGACACCATCTTCATCAGCTCCAACACCTGTATTTGCAGTACCTGTCGTTACAGGTGTAACAGGATGTCTTTCAACACCCTGCACAATGTTCCACAATCCTTTTGCAACCAATACATGTCGCATCATATAAGCCCATAATGGGTAGTTGGTACCATCCAACTTATCCTCAACAGCCAACATACGGAATACATCACTGCTTTCAGCCATGGCCGGTGACTAAAATACCTTGATGCAGAAAATTGACTGTATCTCAAAAAGTTGAACAGAACTGCCCAGACGAGTTCTGCTAGACCTATAGCAGACTTCAAGACGCTTAAACTGGCGAACAGAAACTGGTATATACCTTTGGCACAAAAGGACGAAATAGCCTGCACAAGCACTGCGATACTACGTTCAGAGGCCGAAACGAGCTCAGATCGCGATTTCGGCACCACACAGTGAAGCTGTTTTGATCTCGGAAACACCCTGAGTATGCTTACCAAATTTCGTGTGAATTTGAGACTGCAAACGGAGGAGTGTCGACGGTGCCCTAGAAGAAGCGACGACTTGCTCTGATACCAATTGTTGGAGATAGACGTCTGCGGAAGCACGCGAACAGCACAAGGAAGAAGAAGAAGCTTGGAGCACAAACACACAATACTGAATGTATTACTAGAGAATGTACAAAGATAAGTAGCCCATTAGGGCAATAGGCGTATATACAAGCCGGGGGAAAAAAACCTCCTAAAGAGGGAAAAAAGTGCCCCGGCGGTCCTAGAGTGTTCACACACATCACTACCTAAATATATCAACAGTATGCTCACGATCCAACGTCGCAGGCAGTTTGCCAACATTGTTAAAAGCGTTACTGACTAGCGATGCTCGTTCGGACGCATATTTTTAGCATTGCTTAATGCGATGACACTTTTTTTTTTTAATAAAAAACAGGCTCATCGCTTATGTGACGCTAGCATCACATAAGCGACAAGACCCGCTTTTTTTTCAATTCAAGGGTGTCGCTACACCCCCTATTTCTAGTAGTGATATCTACTATAGTTGTTATAGATTCAAGCGCACAACTAGGATAGATATCCATGTACTTCATGGTGGGGTTGCCACAATTCCAAAGAAGTGGGATGCTATCCTAATAAATGTAGATAGGTCCAACAAGGTGGCTCATTTTGTACCTATGTAGGAAACAATGAAAGAGACACAAATTGTTGCCATTTATTCGACATATCATTGGATTGCATGGCACAAATGTCCATAGTCTTAGACAAAGATGTCATATTTATAGGGTAATTTTAGAGGTTTGTCTTTGACAAGGTAAATTTTCATTGAAGATGAGTATTCATGACCATCCTTAGATAGATAGTCAGAATGAAAGGCTCAAAGAAATACTAAAGGACATATCCAAAGAATATGTGTATGAAAAGAAAGCATGTTGGGATAGTTATTTGTCATGGCTTGAGCTTTCTTATAGTATTAGACCTCATAAGGTGACTTAAATGTCTCCTTTTGAGATGAATTATGGCAATAGTCCCACTGTTACCTCTACCATAGCAATGCAAAAGAAACATCCTAGTGCTTCAAAGTTTCTAATGAATGTTCAAGCAAAGATGGAAATATCTAAACACAAGATGCAACAAGAAACTAATAGGGATAAGGAAAATGTTTAAAAGAAGAGATTGCCTAGAGCTTTTGAAAAAGGTTTTAGAGCCTTTCTTCAAGTGCCAACAAAATCTACTTCAATCATCTATAGTACAATGTCTTGAGCTTTCACCAAGGTACTATGAGACAAAAAAAATTGAGAAACTCTATCATCCGAGCATCTAGTAGGTTCGAGAGGGTTTCCACTCACAAAGTCCACTTGGGGATTAACCACTTTGGTTTGCAAGTACTTTCATTAATTTATAGTTTAAGACCATGATCTTTAGAAGGGGGAGAGGGTGTTCGACATCAGACCTATTTGGCCATCACTATGTGTATGGGACAAGGGCAAATTAATCAAGGTCCCTACCTTGGGGTTATCCTAAGGCTCCTAGGTAGCTAGTAAAGTGTGTGTTGTCAAGATCTTGCTCACGCGCATACAGAGGTTACGCAAACAGAAAACACACAGAGAATAGACGCAACAAGAGACGAGACTGAATGCAAGATTGGGTGCAATCTCCCCCCATGCACTCTGTTTCGACAATCCACAGAGTGCATGTATTTATAGGACTTTTTGATTACGTCAAAAAGAGTGGTTACATGAGAGCGGCTTTGAAAAGCAAGCGTGAAACTAAAAGTTGATAACTTTTATAGAAAGCCATTGCTTTGAATAACAGGAACTGCGGTCTACAACGACCCTTATTCTAACCATTACTTTTCTAACAATAGAACCTTCTACGCAGGTTTATTTACAAGCTAAATAATAATTATTCGGATTATTGATATCCGCCCTTTCACACCTTGCACGCTCCTCACGAACCTTCAACTGCTATATCAGAAACATCAGAAACATATTAATACATTAATAATATAACACTTTAACAATGCATTGTTCAATAATATACAACATGCCTCTCAATTGACAACCAACTGACCTCAGTTGATAAAAGAATTTAACACTCTAACAATTACAATGCATTGTTCAACATCCAACAATGCATTGGCTAACATATTCCATGTTACAATCCAACAATGCATTGGCCAACATATTCCATGTTACCATCCAACAATGCATTGTTCAACATGTTCCATGTTACAATCCAACAATGCATTGGCCAACATATTCCATGTTACCATCCAACAATGCATTGTTCAACATATTCCATAAGTTATAACATGCCCCTCAGTTGAAAAAGCAACTGACCTCAGTTGATAAAATAATAAACATGGATGGCCAGTCACATGTTTCATCACTGAATTAAAAAAAATGGGCATGTGCCATGTAAAAACACATGCATGGAAATGTTCATGGAGCTGGTACTTTTTACGAAAAACAATTTCAAAAGGTGCATGACCTGTAGTGGTGTGTGTTGTGTTATTGTAAGCAAATTGAAGCAATTTCAACTTTTCATCCCAGTTATTAGGATTATCTAATGAATAACAACGCAATAAATCAAGAATAGTACTATTTGTAGCCTCACTCTGTCCATTACGTTCAGGATGAAATGCGAGCTAAAATCTATGTTAGAACCAAAATGTTGAAATAAGCCAACCCAAAATTGATTTACAAAACCTAACATCACGATCAGATAAAAGTACTTTAGGAAATCCATGATGTGGGAAAATGCATTTAATGAATAATTTGGCAACTTGAGGTGCAGTCAAAGTTTTTCTACATGGAATGAAATATGCATATTTACTAAACCTATCAACTATTTTCCAAATTATACCATTATGTGATGAAGTGATGGGAAGACCTTTGATAAAATTCATAGAGATTTGTTCCCATGGTTCATTTGGAATGGGAAGTGGCATTAATAATCCAAATGGTTTACCATGATGACATTTGACACGCTGACATACAATGCATTGAGAAACATGATGTGCAATATCTTTTTCCATGTGTGGCCAAAAGAAGAAATCTGTGCAAAAAATAAAAATGGTGCTCTGTATGCCTCTAAGACCCATGTAAGATGGTTCATGCATTTCTTTAATGACAAAATCTTTAAAAGCGTGGTGGATAGACAATCTATGTTGAAAATAAACAAAACCATTATGAAATGTATAATGTTCATCAGATAAAGATGCACCATTGTTGAAGTCATGCCATGCACGTGAAAAATACATATCAAATGCATAAGTGAAAACCATGTCTTGAAAAGAATGAATTTGGATGCAGAAATATTATTCAAAACAACAGAATGCAAAGGAAAACGGCTAAGAGCATTAGCTACAACATTAATTATGCTATGAGGGTTTAAGCTTCCTACTCTCGAATGCAATGGGATGGTCATTTTGCATTAAAACAGCACCTATTCCTGAACCACTAGCTTCAGTAACGACATGAAAGGGTTGTGAAAAGTCAGGTAACTGGAAAACAGGTGCATGTGAAAGTGCTTGTTTCAGTTTGTCAAAGGACTGTTGTTGGGTAAGTCCCCATGCAAATTTTATTTTCTTTTTCAACAACAAGGTAAGAGGCAATGCTAAATAAGAAAAATTTCGAACAAACTTCATATAGAAACTAGCCAACCCAAGAAAACAACGAACATCATTGACTGATTGTGGTGTAGGCCATTCTACTATAACTCTAATCTTTTTCGGATCCACATGCACACCTTCACTTGAAATAATATGTCTTAAATATTCTAGCTTACGCTGAAAGAAATAACTCTTTTCAGGATTAGCATAAAGTGTGTTTTCTCGTAACAAATGAAAAACTGTTTCAAGATGCTTTTCATGTTCACTATCATTCTTACTGTAAACAAGTATATCATCAAAGAATACAAGAACAAAAGCTTGGTAATCAAGAAAAATATTGTTCATCATTCGCGCAAATGTAGCAGGGGCATTAGTAAGCCCAAAGGGCATTACCATAAATACATAATGGCCAGTTTGAGTTCTAAATGCAGTCTTGAAAATATCACTTTGTGTCATACGAATCTGATAGTACCGATTTTAGATCAATTTTACTAAAGACACAAGCTCCTCGTAACTTATCTAAGAGATCATCTATTCGAGGAATATGGTATCTATTCTTTATTGTGATCTTGTTAAGGGCTCTATAGTCAATGCACATTCGATAAGTTTTATTCTTCTTCTGTACTAAGAGAACTGGTGCTCCAAATGGGGAAGAACTAGGCCTTATAAGTCCTTTTTGTAGTAGGTCTTTTACTTGGTTTTTCTATTTCCTTTTGGTGTAGTGGGCCATATCTATAAGGTGCTTTAGGAGGAGGTGAACTACCAGGGACTAAATCTATGCTATGGTCAAAGGATTCTCGAGATGGTGGTAGTTCAGAGGGATACTCAGACATAAAAACAATCCTTGAAAGTACTCATGAAAGGTTTATATGCATCAGGAAGTGTATGAATATAATCATTGATGACATTGACAAAAACAATGCATGAGTTGAATCCTTTCCTAAATGCACGCTTTACTTGAGTGTGACTAATCAATGGAAACGGCTGGAAATCATGATGTGCAGACAAAGTAATGATTTGACCTTTGAATTCAAAGTTAAAGGTATGCATATGGTAATCAATACGTGGGTTATAATGGTGACGAAAAGGCATACCTAGTATAACATCATAAGATTGCAAAGGTGCAATTAAAAATGTTTGTGAAACAACATATGGGCCTATGCTAATCGTAACATCTTGCACTTCTCGTGTTACATTATAACGACTACCTTGAAATGTAGCTTTCACTTTATACAAGGAAGGAAACGTTTGTAATTTAAGTTCTTGTACAATAAATGTGAAATGAAGTCATGTGAACTACCATCGTCATGTAGAATTTTAACTAGTTTGTTATTTATTGTACCCTGCATGCAAAGTAGAGAGTGTAGAGAGATATCGTTACCCAAGGTACTTAAGTCCTTCTCCAATGATTCCTATGTCCAAACAGGAGGAATTTCTTCATTATGGACCTTCATGTTATGCAATTGAGTTGTAGTCGGTTTCATGCGAAGAGGTCGCGATCTGCACCTTATTTTTGTATGTCCAGGTTTACCACAATTCCAGCAAGTGATTCGTGGTCGCTTCTGTTGGGCATCCACCGCTGAAGTTTGAAGGGTAGGTGGTTTGGTTGGTTGGAGAGATGAAGCAACAGGTGGAGTTGAGTAATTGGATTGTGGAGGACGAGGAGAACTAGGGTGAGATGGGGCATTAAAAGTATGCTTCATAGGAAAAGCAGGTTTAACATAAAGTGGTCGTTGGCGCGGTTGTTGTAGACGGAGTGGCTTGGTTTTGGACTGGACTTCTTTTTCTGCATCATAGGCAAAGGATATAGCTTCGTTGAGGATTGTAGGTCGTAGGGTGTGAGCTTAGCTTGAATTCCCACTTCCAAACCAACTACCGTCGTAAGGTTGTCTGCCTCAATTTGTATCTTTTGGAGGACTTCATCACGTTGTCGGATCTCATTTTGAGCTCCTCGAGGCTCATGCCGCAAAAGCTCTAGTTGTTGTTCAGGTGTTGCCTCAGGTAGAGGTGAATTATAGTAATCCTCCATGGTGCTCTTGGACCTTTAAGGTAGTGCTTTTCTTCTCAGGATGTACCCTCAGGGAATGTACCCTGATGTACCCTGACAGGATGTACCCTGTCTGGATGTATCCTGTCTGGATGTACCCTGGTGTACCCTGAGAAGTGTACCCTAAGAAGTGTACCATGAGAAGTGTACCATGACAGGATGTACCTTGAGACGCGCCGCGTCGCGTCGCACCGTGCCACCTTCAAAAGTAGAAACTGAAAGTTATGTTAAAGTTAAGATGAGAGAACTTGAGTAACAACTCCAAGAGATGGAGGAGTGGTTAAAGTACTTCCCTTGAAAGTAGGAGGTTGTGGGTTCAAATCCTCCTACCTTAGGGAATCTAAACCACTCTATTGCCACTCAAAATTAAAATTGCCTCGCGTGTAGCCAACGGTCGCCAAGGGAGCCTTGGGTGCCAATGTTGCCAATGTATTGCCTAAGTTAATGCCTAAGTTCTTTGCCTTAGTCGACGCCTTGGAGCAAACGTAGGAGCAAACGTAGGTGAAAACGTAGGTTCTGGTTCTGGAACTGGAACTGGAATAGGAACCGGAACCAGAGACGGAGACGGAAATGGAGATGGAGATGGAGATGGAATCGAAATCGCGAACAGAGAATAGAACCCTCTGTATTGACGCGTGCAGAGCTCTGATACCACTGTTGTCAGGATCTTGCTCATGCGCATACAGAGGTTACGCAAACAGAAAACACACAGAGAATAGACGCAACAAGAGACGAGACCGAACGCAAGATTGGGTGCAATCTCCCCCCATGCACTCTGTTTCGACAATCCACAGAGTGCATGTATTTATAGGACTTTTTGATTACGTCAAAAAGAGTGGTTACATGAGAGCGTCTTCGAAAAGCAAGCGTGAAACTAAAAGTTGGTAACTTTTACAGAAAGCCATTGCTTTGAATAACAGAAATTGCGGTCTACAACGACCCTTATTCTAACCATTACTTTTCTAACAATAGAACCTTCTATGCAGGTTTATTTACAAGCTAAATAATAATTATTCGGATTATTGATATCCAACCTTTCACACCTTGCACGCTCCTCACGAACCTTCAGCTGCTATATCAGAAACATCAGAAACATATTAATACAGTAATAATATAACACTTTAACAATGCATTGTTCAATAATATACAACATTGTGCGTGCATACTAAACCACTTAAGATACTATCTATCTTTGAAGCAAAGGAATAAGAAGAATGGGAGGTGATTAGCACACACAATATCTCATGTTTCCTTCGAGAGAGTTTAATCTCACATAGAATTGTTAATAAATGTATTAAGAAGGCTCAAGATAGAGGCAAAACTTATGTTGAGCCTCAAAGAAGAGAAGTAATCTTTGAGGTAGGAGAGCAATTTTATTTTGTAGTTCATGTTAGATATTACATCCAGAAAATGGTATCTTCTACAAAATATCTCTTAGGATTGAGAAAATTCATTATACATAAGAACATATGTAAAATGGATTACAACTCTGACTTATAAAAGATAGTTAGATACATCCAATAGTTTATAAGAGCTAGTTAACGAAGAAACTACAAATATTATTATAGAGCCAACCATATTCGAAATCATATTATATGTCACATGAATTAGAATAGTGGTATGCACTCTAGAAACTTGGAATATAAATCACTTCTCAAAAGAGTTCTTAATTAAGTGGAACAATAATGGAGATGTTAGTACTATAAGGAAGAAGGTAAGCACTCTATAGAAACTTTTTTTTTGGGTTTTGTTACACCTCTGTATGGGACTTTTGAGGGGGGGGGATAGAGAAACACACCATCCTAGAATGATGAACATGCACAAAAATATACATGTTATCTAGTGGAAGTGAATATTATTACTCGGTTTCTTCTTATGCCTTTCAAAATTTTATTTTTGAATGAGTTGTGAATCCCTTCTATTATGTGTGTGTGCAAGATGGTCGATATCTCATCTTCTAAGTTGATGTGTACCAGAACGACATCTTTGGACAAAGAGAGCCTCAATATTATAACTTGAAGGTCTCTTTTATACACATAGATATATAGATATGTGCATGCATACAATATTCACACGTTTATATATACATGCAAACATACATCTCCCTTTTTTGTTATTTATTTTGGCTCACGTTTCATTGTCTATAATCACCTTCTCTCTCTACGTTTTTTTTTCATCTTTTCATCTCTACTTCCTTCTTTTTTTCCTTCATATATATCCTCCCCCCCCCCCCCCCTTTTTTTTTTCTCTTTCTTCTTATTCCCGCCTTGCTATTTTTCTCTCACTCTTCCTCTTCTTTTTTCTTTATTTCCATCTCTCTTCTTTCGATTCTCTTTCTCTCCACCCCCTTTCTGTAATATCTCACCTTAATGTCTTTGTCTTTCTATAGGCTTTCCTTTAATCTCTCTCGCTGTATATATCTCGCTTCTTTGCTCACATTCTCTTTGTATCTATCTTCTTCATCTCCCCCTTTCCCCTTTGCCCTATCTCTTTCTTCTCCTCGTATTCTCTCTACATCCCCCCGATGTGCCTTAGTTTGCTTGTTCCTTTTCTCTTTGATCTCTCTCTCTCTCTCTCTCTCTCTCTCTCTCTCTCTCTTTCCCCACGTGTGTCTGCGCACGTTCATACTTGATGAGCTATATTGGATATAACAAAAAAGTAAAAAAATTATTTAGTATTCAAGGATGTTGGTATACTCCACTCGTTTATGTGTATTATGTGTAGAAGAATGTGGAATTTTCGGATTAACCATATTCACATCCATATCAATATTTATAATGACACCTACATCGATACGTATACTAAAATTTAATAGTTTATGTTGACAATCTTTGTGAGAACTTGGTGAATCAATTATACATCTCGATAAAAGCCATCAAATTACTGAAATTTTATCACATAACTGGATTGGTGATCCTCTCTAAGACACCGAACACATAAATCAAACATTGGTTCTAGAATGCATGTTCTTTGGTGTGCTTAGATCATGATTTTTAAGTATTATAACCACGTAGATGTATTACTTCACACTACTACCCACCCTTGATTAGGGGAGCAAAAACATATGCAACATATGCAAATACCAAGGAAATACATACAAGACATTTTAGAACTTGGGGAAACCACAAGCAAAGTGGGTTATTAGTGGGCTCCATGAAAATTTAGAAGTGGACTAGAACTCTCAAAGTATATATAGAAATACATTCATACCTCCATCCTAAATTGGAGCTGTTTTTCTATAGCAAAGGACAATTCCATGACGGCCCCTTTGCTCATTTTTCCTACCCATTTTGCACCGGCAACGTTTAATCTGATGATCTCCATAGGAAGTTCGGAATTTAGCTATCCTTTTGGATCCGTCTCTCACCCAGCTTGTCGCACGCACGCACGCTCACATTTCAACACATCCACCTCTCATTACCTCGTCGGCAACGGCGCACACAGGCGCACGTACGCATATCTACATCCGCATATAGTAGACGAACGCTCTGAGCAGAGGAATTATTCAAACGCACCAGGTGAGCCTTTGTTAGAACTCGCCGAAAACGCAGCCGCGTTCAATCTGTGAGTAAGGCGAGGGACTTGTGCTTATTTGCGTCGTTTTAGTTTTTCCTCCGGCTTAGCTCGCTTAGTAATTTTCGGAACTTGTTATTTCCCTAAGAAAATCACTGCTAGGGTTCTATTTGTAAAGTTTCCGAAGGAATTGTTCTGTTTCGTCCCACAGTTCGATTGCCTGCATTTTTCTCCTCAGATCTTGTAAGTGAGGACCGATTCAATTCTTCTGTTTCAATTACGGAGAAGATTCTGAAGTTCAGCAGTACGAAGCGTGATATTTCTCTTTTGGACTGTCAGACCTTCCTCGCATCTATGTGATGAGTACATGCTGATGTATCGAGTCCTGGAAATTATGGTATTTTGGATAGAGAATACATGAAACAACTTATTGTTTTGGGACCAGGCATTCTCATACTCTTTATTTTGCTTTGTTGCCCGTTTGAGTGGCATCCAGGTTGATTTAAAATTAATAAACATTTCGACATGTGCGAGGCCCATGTTATTTATGATTGATTGGGTATAAATAGCCCAAAGGAGCAGTAAGATTGAAAACCAGTAGTCAATATGACTCGATTATTATTACATATCAATGATCAGACAGAAAGGGCCAAGAGTAGTTTTCGTGTCTTCGGTTTGCTTGACCATAAATGAAGGTGCCTCTGTTTCCAGGTGCTGCTCATATGTTTCCATGTCCTATTCACATGTATGGTCGATCGTGAAAATTTGCTCACAGTTATGTACATCTATAACCTATTGTTTAAATGTTTTCAGTCTTCAAGTATCTACACGGAGCATGAATATTCTGTTTGTACATGCTTAATATGCTGTTCTTCCTGTTCCCATTCGATTTGCATGTATGTCGATCATGAGAATTTGCTCACAGTTATGTACATCTGTAGCCTATTGTTTAAATGATTTCAGTCTTCAAGTATCTACATGGAGCATGAACATTCTGTTTTTACAGAGTAACTGATTGCCTGTATATGTGTGACCATATATTCGGCAGTATATTCTTGCCTAGGGCAACTGGGTGAGCGATTCATAGATGCCAACTTAGGACCTGAACTGCTCAAATACTGTGTTAAGGTAGGGAAGATTTTTAGAAAGTGTCACTAGATTAACGTATGCTATCAGTAGCACAAGCATAGTAGTAGTGGTTATCATGTGAATATCATTGCTGTTATGCTATCAGTAGCACAAGCATAGTAGTAGTGGTTATCATGTGAATATCATTGCTGTCAGTTTTTGTGGGTGAAAGGCAGGTTTTATTCCTTGAGATTTCTACGTGTCTATGAACCATTTCCTTCAGATTGGTAATTTTTTGTGTGCGTTTGGAATAAGTTAACATGAAAAAAAAAGTGAGCAGTATATACTGTGTAGATTAGTGTGTGTATGTGTGTTTTCAACTTTCACCAACAATTTTGTTCCTCACACATGCCAGTTCTGTTCAGGCTATGTAATTAGACACAAGATAACTCCTAAAGTTTGGATGCATTAGTTGATGTGCCAATAGTTTCACCTTTCATCTATGCGATCATTTTCTGATTGTGAAATGATAAGGTGTAACTCAATTTATTTGATTTCATATTTTAGCGAGAATATGTCTCTCTATTATTCAAAAGGCATGCAGTTGTGTTTTTGGTCGTCATGCTGTAGGACTCATCAGCCATCTCCTTTGGTATGCACAGATGTCTCCTTCAAAGCAGAAGACGAGTGAGAGGCAAGCTGCCCGTGACAGGAAAGCTACTGCCCGTCAAGTTACTGGTAGTAGCACTAGTGCCAATGCTTACAATCCTGTTTCTGGCACATTTCATGCTCTTGAATCCATCTCTTCAGACAGTGGAGGGAATCAAATGAACGGCAGGTTTAAGTCAATAGATGAAGGTGATGACATTGCAAGCTCTAATGGAGGGGCAGGAGAGCTAGAGTGCATGTCTAATAATGGTAGCTGCTCGGGTGAATCTGAGGATCAATCACATTCCAATGGAAAAGAGAAGCTAGGTACAGGAAGATCAGGACATTCTGGGGTCATTGGCAGTGCTGATAAACGTGACAAGGTACGGGGTAAAAACGAAAGGAAACATCAAAGACAGAAGGAGCGAAGAGCACAGGAGCTTAGAGACAAATGCAATGGTTATCTCATGTCATACAAACTTGAAGCTCTTTCACAACAGCTTGTTGCCATGGGTTTCCCTCAAGAGCGAGCTACAATGGCTCTTATTCTCAATGATGGTCATGTTGAACGTTCTGTTGCATGGCTTCTTGAGGGTGGGGAAGCACAGGTGCATGAAGATCGGAATTCGGGGGGCAACCCAAAGATTGATATAACTGAGGAGCTCAATCACATCCTTGAAATTGAGAAAAAATACAAATTCTTGAGGCCTGACATTGAACGAGCAATTGTTGCAAGCGAAGGAGATATTGCAAAGGCTCTTGAAAGTCTGCAAGCTCGGTCTCATTGTCTTTCTCCTGGCCGGGAAGAGGGTCAGAAGACACAGGCCACATCAAATTGTTCAGTTGATAGGAAAGAGGAACCTTCTACCTCCACGCCAGCATCATCACCTGGTCCTGTTCTTTCACTGCATGCAAGAAACAATGGTATTGTACAGCCTTCTTACCAAATCAGAAAGGATGAACGAAGCTCATTACAATCATCTGCAAAAGTAAGGCAGCAAGCTAGTTGTATAAGCTCTTATACCCCTCAAGAGATCTTAACTAGAGGATCTGCACATCCTAGGAAACTTTCAAATCCATCAACGGAGGTGCCAGGGTCATTGCTACCAGCAGAAAGGCAGGCCCACTCACAAGTGCCAAGGATACCTGTAGGTACTATCAAACCTCAGTCTTCATATGCCTCTCAGTTTGCACCCATTTCTAAATCTCATGCAGGTCTTTTATTTGGTGCGACCGGAGCAGAATCTAAGTTATTCCCAACTACAGGAAGGGAAAATAATGTGAACATTCCATCAAAAGAATCCACTAATACAGGACAACCATATATCTTGTTGCGAGCAAGTTCTCAGCCATTTGTTAGCATGAACACTTCCCCTTCAGCCTCCCCTGTCCCATCATCGCCTGCACTCTCTACGTCCAGTCGGAGCAACAGTGTCCGGGATGTTGGATCTCCATCCAGTGTACTTTATGTGAATGGTTCACATGCAGATGCAGGAACAAAGGAGATGAACGTGCGAAAGAATCTGATGAAGAGTTGTGATATTGGAGCTCCAGATACAACTGGTTTTCTGAATCCTCTTGGATCTTTACAGTCTGAACAGATTCCTGTTCGATGGAGCTATGGACAATCTAGTAATTTTTCAAGTGCTGCATCATTCAGTACAACACCTTCAAGGAATTCCTCTGGAAGCTCATATGGGCTTTTTACTGGTTGGGGGAGCAGTCTTTTGCAGACATCAGTTGATTGGAGCACAGGGCCATCGGCCAATTGTGACTACACAACAATCGACTGGAGCATGAATGCATCACCTAATTCCTTGCGAGGGGTCTCAACCAGATTCAACTCTCTAACTGTACAGGAGAAAGGGAGTTTATTATGGAGTTCAGATGAAGGGAGGGCTTTTCATACGGGATTGGGATCTGCAAACTATGTGACAGAGGCAGCTAAAGGGAAAGCTAAGTGGAAGCTAGGCTCCTCTTCTGGACCTGTAGTGCAGGACAGTGCCTCGTTGGATTCTGGAAGTGCAGCACACGATTGGACATCACCATTTGCTGGCAAAGATCTGTTCAATTTTCCTCAGGCTGTTCCCTCGCCTTCATTGTAAGAAAGGGCCATGAGCTGACCCCATTCTGTCTTATGCCTCTTTTAGTGGTAGCACTGTGCAATGTAAACATTTCATGCTTTGCATCTGGTATTTGTTGGTGTTTAATAAGCTAGCTTTAAATTTTATGTTATTATCATTATCATTTTTTGATGTTTTAGATATGGTCATTCTTGCTAGAGTTTTAAGATAATCTGTTTGTTCAGAAATACTCACGCTTTGCATTGTTGCAGGACTGTGGTATGCACCTTCAATCTTTGGGTGTTTTAACTTCTTTGCCTAGTGAGTCCCTTGTCTTAGTAAAAACACTGAATCATATCTGTGGGTGAGAAGGGTATGTAAAGATTTTTAATTTGCACAGCTGTGTGTGTGCTACGTAGCTGTAGTCTCAAGAACCTTCTTTAATTTTACCTGAAGCTAGATGCTTACTCTTGAGATAACTTGAAATGATCTCCCAACATGTTCGCCAGACCATTGTCTGGTCCCTGGTTATTTATGAAATGCAAATGTTTTCTCATGTGACATCTAAAGCTGAAGAATATCCTGAATCTGACAAGGAAACATTTTGGAATATCCAGATGGTCAATTCTTACCACATTGAGCTCTGGTTTGAGTTTTTGCCAAAATCAAGGTGATGACCAGTGTACATGTTTGCACATCTGTCAACTCTTTTACTTGGGCAATCAGACAGCGCATACGATCAGTTCTTTGTAGATTGTGCAGATGAAGATGAACATCAATGTGTGTTTGCGTTGTTTAAAAAAAAAAAAGGGAATAATATGTTAATCGATAAATGATTACTGGCAGAAAAGGTTTCATTTTTATTTGATCTATGCCTATTATGTGTGCTCTTACAACTTGATATAGGACAACAGTGGTTCAGCTAAAATAAAAGATTTTGTAAGGAACCTTTTTATTTGGATGAATAATAGTGCTCTTGGCATCTAGCTCATGATGTGGATCCCTCTGTGCTCAAGGTCTTCTAGATTGGATAGATTTCGCAGGCCTCAGTTTGGCCTTATATTTCAGCCTTGTTGGGCACTATTATGAATCTGAGAAGTCTATTTTCACATGCAATCTTTTATCATGGTCATGACTTGAATTTGTTGACTTATCAAGTACTCAAAATGAAAAGGCTT
>CM035430.1:24856626-24986626 GCA_020310875.1 Ceratopteris richardii
TCACTGATGTCATACCCTTTCCAATGAATAAGGTATTCCAATCTTCTTCGGGATATTTTGGAATCTAGGACATGCTCGACTTCAAATTCTTCATGATCATCAATCTCGATAGGTGGTGAAGGACTAAGTCTCTCCCCCCTCAATGGTGAAATCTGATATGGTTCCAACATGGATACATGGAAAACTAGATATATTCTCATGATGCTTGGTAGCTGGAGCTTGAAGGTGACTGGATTGATCTTGGCCAAGATGGTGAATGGACCAAATCTTTGATGATCTAACTTTGCACAGGGCCTTGAAGTTTGTAAATTGTTTTTGAGTAACCATACTTTATCCCCAATTTGATACGATGGATTTTGAACACTATGTTGACCTGCATAGTACTTATAATGTTCTTGAGCTTTATGGATCTCTTCCTTGAGTTCTTTGTGAATTTCCATGAGGTATTGAGCCTTGTCTCTGGTAGTTGGGTTCTTGACATGATTTGCGAGTTGTATGTCCATCCTTGAATGTTGTCCATAATTTGCAAAGAAGGGAGTCCGCTTGATAGATGTATGAACACTATTGTTATAGGCAAACTCTGCAAAGGGTAAAAGCTCAAACCAATCATTCTGATGATAGTTGATGGTGCAACGAAGATATTGTTCTAGGACTTGATTCACCCGTTCTGTTTGTCCATTAGTCTGTGGATGATTGGCTGTAGATAGTTTAACTTGAACACCAAGGAGCTTGCAAAGACTATTCGAAAAGCTGGATATGAACTGCGAACCTCGATCACTGAAAATATCATCAGGCAATCCATGAAGCCTAAAGATGTATCCGAGGAAAAGCCTAGCAGTGGCTACACCTGTGATTGCCTTGGTAGTTGGAATGAAGTGTGCCATCTTTGTAAATCTATCCACTATAACAAGAATGGCATCATACTTGTCTGACTTTGGCAGGTCTGTGATGAAGTCCATAGATAATGAAGCCCATGGCCTCTCTGGAATAGGTAAAGGCTATAAGAGGCAATGAGGTTTATGTCGTGGTACTTTAGATCTATTGCAAGTGTCATAGGTTCGGATATATTCTTTGACTTCCTTCCACATTTGAGGCCACAAAAAATCTCTTGATATAAGTTCTATTGTTTTATTCACTCCAAAATGTCTTGCTGCAAGGTTATCATGACATTGTTGAAGTACTTGGATCCTGGGAGTTCCTGGAGGAACATACAATAGGTTCTTATAGAATAGTAATCCATCCTTTTCTTGGAATTCATTTACTTCTTGAATTCTTCCTTCTTGAGTTTTTTGCTTAACGTTACAAAACAATTCATCTCGTGGTAGAGTCTCACGGATCAAATGATTCAAGGCTGAATCTTCATGATGGCTTGAAGAGATAGTTGCTAACTAGAGATGCTCAGGCTTGAGTAATACGCTCTCCTGTTGATCAAAGGCCTCTTCACCCTTCTTTGGTGCAAGGTAAGATCTTCTTGACAAGGCATCTGACTGACACTATTGTCGTGTTGGACGATATGTGATGACAAAGTCGAACTTGGATAAAAAGTTACTCCATCGAGATTGCCTTCTGTTGAGGATGCGGGTGGTCATAAAATACTCTAGGTTCTTGTGGTCTGTATACACGATAACTTTATGAGTTGCTCCTTCTAGATGGTGGTGCCAGGTATCAAAGGCGTCCACTATGGCAAGTTCTTTGTCATGAATTTCATAATTAATTTCTGGAGGAGAAAATTTCCTTGAATGATATGCAACTGGATGTAGGTGTCCATCATCTCCATATTGTGAGAGAATGGTCCCTAGGGCAAAGTCTGATGCATCTGTCTCTAGGAAGAAGGGCTTATTAGAATCAAGATGAACTAGAATTGGAGCAGTAGTGAATGCTGATTTCAAGGTCTGAAATGCTTTTTCTGCTTCTTCGGTCGATGAGAATTTGGAGTTCCCTGTAAGCTTAGTAAGAGGTGTCACTATCTTGGAGTAATCTTTGATGAATATCATATAGAAGTTAGCAAACCCCATAAAACATTGTACATCTCGAACACATGAAGGTGGTTGCCAATCAAGGATTGTCTGAATCTCCTTAGGGTCCATAAAA
This sequence comes from Ceratopteris richardii, assembly GCA_020310875.1. Lineage (NCBI taxonomy): Eukaryota > Viridiplantae > Streptophyta > Polypodiopsida > Polypodiales > Pteridaceae > Ceratopteris > Ceratopteris richardii. The sequence continues at coordinate 24,858,718 of CM035430.1, forward strand.
ATTCCTTTATCTGATACAAAGTACCCTAAAAATTCTACTTCTGTCTTATGGAAAGAGCATTTCTCCAATTTCGCATATAATCCTTTTTCTCTTAGTGTCTCTAGGACTATCTTTACATGACATTCATGATCCTCTAGATTTTTGGAGAATGTCAAGATATCATCAAGGTATATTACAACAAAATCATCTAAATATTCTCGAAAGATATCATTCATCATATGTTGGAAGACAACTGGAGCATTTGTAAGACCGAATGGCATAACTACATATTCAAAATGGCCATACCTTATTCAAAATGCTGTCTTCCATTCGTCTCCTTCTCTGATCCTGACAAGGTTGTAAGCTCCTCGAAGTTCAATCTTCGTGAATAATTTTTCTTTTCCAAGGCATTCCAAGACCTGTGATATAAGTGGTAGTGGGTATCTGTTCTTTATAGTGACTTTATTCAATCCGCGATAGTCTACACACATCCAGAGAGTCCCATCCTTCTTCTTTACAAATAAAATAGGAGCTCCTGTTGGAGACTTCGAGTGTTTGATAAACCCCTTTGCTAGATTTTCATCAATGTTCTTGAGTAGTTCTATAAGTTCCTCTGGGGATAGTCTGTAGATTGGTCCAAAGGGTGGTTGTGCTCCCTCTTGAAGATCTATGGGGCAATCGTAAGGTCTATGCTCTGGGAGGATATCTGCATTCTTCTTTTCAAATACATCTTCAAAGCCTTTGTACTGATTGGGTAGCTGTACTGGATCATCTTTCTTGGATTCTTGAGCTGGTATAGCATAGATCATATATGTAGGTTCCTTCCTTATTGCATGTATGAAGGCTTTGGCTCCGACATATGTTGGGTTCTTCTGGATATCTTGACGGGTGATTTTATTCTTTTCCCAATTAATGTCTGGATTATGCTTCTTTAACCAGGGCATTCCAGTGATAACTAAATGTACTGGGCTTGATATTACATTGAAACATATGTGGGATTCATGGTCACCAAGGTGTACTCTTAATGGTGTGGTTTCCATGGTTATATTCCCACATGCTAGAGGTCGTCCATCTACTACTTCAACTACTACTTGTTTATTCTTCTGAAGTATAGGAATTCCATGTTTCTTAACCAATCCTTCATCGATGAAACATGAGGAGGCTCCTGGATCTACTACGGCTGTAAGGGAAAGGGTCTTCTTGGGCATGATTAACTTGACAGGTGCAAGACATGTTTCTATGGGTGTAGCTGGAATTATGAGATCCTTTCTTATATCATGGTTCCGCTGCAGGGTCTCTTTTACAACTGGACTTTCTCGTTTCCCTGTTCTACAAGGGTGGCTGTGACTCTAGAGTTTGTTCTCTTGTTCGGACAATTAATTGCAATATGTCCAGGGTTTCCACAATAGAGACATAACTTATTAACTCTTCTTCTCTGTTTCTCTTCTAATGTTAGAGGCTGAAACCTAGTTACATCTATTTGCATAGGTTCAGGCATAGACTCATCTTTAGTAGCAGGCTGGAAAGGTTTCCACTGGCGAGGTCTTCCTTCTACTTGTTTTTCTTGTTTTCTTTCGAAAAGTAAGTTATCACATTTAATAGCTTGCATGATATATTCATTCAATGTTTCAACCTCTGGCATTGTGAGCAAAAGGTCCTTCACATCATCTCTTAAACCCCATCTAAATTGGCTTATGAAATAATCTTCATGCCAAGTGAGATCACATATCAACTACCTAAATTCAAATGCATAGGTAGAGGCAGTGCAGTTACCTTGACGTAACTTCGGAAGTTTTGTTTCTGCTACTCGACTTGTGTCTGCATCTCCAAATGTGGCGGAGAGTTCTCGAAGAAACCCCTCATAGTCCTGAAGTATTGCCATGTTCTTCTCCAAGATTGGGTCAAACCATGATAATGCTTGGCCATAGAGCAAGGTTCCAATAAACCTGACCTTGGATGCCTCGTCAGGGTATCTATTAGGTTGCATATGGATGTACAATTTAACTTGTTGGAGAAATCCATGAAACTTTGTGCGATCCCCATTGAACTTTTCTGGCATGCAAATCTTGGGTTCCTTCATAAATGATGTACTAGGTCGTTGGTTCACTTGAATACGCCCTTGATTTTCTTGAAGAGTCTCGATTAGTTCTTGTAATTCCTAGAAGAGTGCACCTACATGCATTGGATGTCTATCGATGAGTTAGGTCCTCAACTTGTTGTTGGAGACTTTGAAGTGATGCTACAATCTGTTCATAAGCGTTCTCCATGATGCCTGGTCTTGGATAGAAGCTAGTCTTGCCAAAATGTCAGGGGAGCAGTAGATTGTGCTCTTTGACTACAATAGACAAGATTTCGGAAATACACTTCTGATTATAATAACACCCACAAAGGGAAAACAATACAAGAATACGTAACTGATACAAGATGTCCAACAACCCGGGACTGATAGGTATGAATAACTCGACTAGAGATGATACAGGAGATCCCACAACCCGGGATCGTAAGTATGAAATAAGATATCTGGATTACAAGAGCTCCCTTCTGGGAGATGAACTAGATACAAGAAGACAAGATAGAATATCCAAGAACTAGACTAGAACAAGGAACAAGATAAGAACTAGAACTGGAACTTAAAGAGTACTTACTTGGCGGTCGCGACTCCTTGAGCTCCCAAGACTGGTATTGGCAAGGGTGATTATGACTGTCGCCAACCCCTTCTTATATAGGTTTTCAAGGGCAGTTCATGAATGGTGGTTCCGAATTGATGATGTCATCGATGATATCATCAATTCGAAACATGAGCTCTGGATATCCAAATGAGGCAAGTAGACAGTTGATCTTAGGGTTTCCCCATGCTTCAGACACAATGGAAGCATTGGTCTCTCCTAATTCTGAACCAATCATTAATTATTGTGATTGACCGGGCCAATCCATCACATATAAAAGCTTCTATTCCATGACCTCATAGAGACACTAGAGGTAATCATTAATTCATGCATTAATTCGCAAGGACAATGAATGTATTCCTTTCCTCTTGGGAAACCAATGGTTCGCGAGGATATTACATACTGTACAATGTTTTTATGACAAAAGCTTTGGATCTAATTCATTTGAAAATTTATGTTTTTTTATGAGAAGTGTTATGTTGTTACAAAGTGCATTTTAACATGGGAGTAAAGTTCTAAATTATATACGTGAAGGGACTTTATTATTGAGATCAGAAAACCTTCATTTTACATTTGGAATTATACTATGAACTATGATGAAGGGTCTCAAACATGTCTCATGGATGTGTTTCATGCTGCCATATTGAATTTCTATGAAAGAGAAGTGCACTCAAGAAACATGAGAATGTATATGCAAGTATGCAACATGACTTTGTAGTGTATTTAATATTTGAGGATCACTTGCCTTTAATCCCAGCGTGTGGATTCCCCTTCAAAGGTTTTGTAGTGGTACCTAAGTATCTTTGAACCATAAGGAGGTAATTGTATGGTGCATTTATGTGATTCTAGTGTTGTATATCATGAGGAAAGGGTTCCAAGAGATTTGATTTGGTGTTCCATCTCTTGCTTTCTCTCCCTCTCCATAAATTGAAATCAATGAAATTGACTTCTTGATATTCTAATTGCACTAAGCATGTGTTTATTTCATGATGCTATATAATAACCTGAATTTCAATGTCAATTCGGCTTCCACTTTAGTTTAGAACAATGATCGTAGTGTTTTCCAAAGAATGATATGTTTATGCTGAGCATGTAAAAAAGAAATGAATGAACTATGCACTACGAAGTAGAAATAGTGACGATCAAGAAAATAGTTCATGTTCATAGGATATATGTTGAGTGAAGCAAATAGAAAAGCAAGAGAAAACTATGGTCCAAGGCAATCCAAGTAATAAAACAAGCAGGGGAAGGTCGAGTAGGTGAAGAAAAGCTGATTCAAAGCTATGGAAAGGGGATCACTAAATTTCTTCATTAAAAAGTCCTTTCAAACCTTTCAAACCCATGTAACTTGGTCCAAATTTATGTAAAAATGTTTAATTTTGACATAAAAATCCATGTATTTAATTATTGGGATCCACATATAAAAATCTAGGAGTCATTGAGTCTTTGGATCATCCATAATTGTTTCGTTGAATTTATAGTCATTTCCAAAATCCGGTTCGGATACCAAACGAACACTTGGGATCTATTCTTTTAGCAAAGGCAAATAATAGAATGTGAACAAGGTCCAACTTTTTGTTTATAAAAGACAAAGATGACTAATGTGTGAACAACTTTTCGCTAGTTTTTGAAAAGAGGAGCTTCTTGGAGGAAACTTGTACCTTTTTACGCTCCTCGTGCATGTTTGAGTACTTGCTTGCTTGTCCATTTGCATGTATAGGTTTTTATACCATGGATTGTCTCTATGGATTCATATTTTTGTGGTTTGAGTTATTTCCACTTGATGTTGAATAGTCGAAGGACAGTCCATATGGCTTTTTGTTTCGCATTTATGAGGACAGGAAGATTGGATGACTTTCCTTGTGCATTCATGGAGCCATTGAAGTGTTTGTTGACACATTCGAGTGACTTGTTATTTCTCATTGCTTTTCTTCTTCTTGGTGTTGCAAGGGTGAGGGTGCATATTAAAACCATTGAGCTAAGGAAATATATTGCAATAGACCTATAGATACCAAAAAAAGGGGTGCATGGTTGCTTTCTGAAGGATAAGGAGTAATAGTGCTCATGTGTGTTTGGGATAGGAGGTTGATTGTTTGAGGAACTATAGATGCATTTTTAGTATCTATGCATTGAAAGGAGTACAACCATGTTTGAGATTAGATTCATATTGTATGTTTGTATGATAGTGTTGAAAGTCAACAACATCATTGATCATTTTTATGCATTGAAATATACGCAGATGTACAATGAGCATCATTGTGTTGGGCACATGTTTATTGATGTGTGACAAATGTGCCAAGAGTGGTTGAGGTGCATCAAGGTCTTGCACAAAGGCATAAACGGATAAAAGAGAGGAATCTATGGTATTTTGTGTATGCTGCATTTATGCATTGAGGTATCATTTCATTTGTTGCATTTTCTATCACTTGTTGGATAAAGGGGGAATTGTGTGAATAGGAAGAGACTAGAGAATACTTGCTTCTTGTGTTTGTGCATTCTTGGTGTGCATGATGGAGGTGGTTTGGTGAAGGAACGAGAAGAGACTAGCTATATATAGTATAATAGTAACTAGTCCTAGTGCATCACAAAGAGGTGATTCATGGTGCTTCATTTTTGCACATTGGAGGGAAAAGGGATAAACTTGACCCTAAAATTTATTGGGGCACCTAGTGCCTTAGAAGCTTGAAGTGATTAGGGAGTCAAAACCCCGTACCCTAGGACACAATCACTCACTTGATATGCTTGACAATAGGTCCTAGGATCCCTCAAGATATCACTCATGATCCCTTGTTTGAGGCACCCTAGAAAGTAGAGGTAGCACTTCTTGCAACACATTAGGGAAAAAATGAACTATGCATGGGCCTTTTGGATAAAGGTTGATTAGTGATGGACCAAGCAAAAGAGTATTATGGATATAATATACAACCTATAAATTACTAGGCTGAAGGGAGAAGAGGGAAAAGATTCCCCTATGTTTAGGTTTTGCCTCTAGAAAGAGAAACGAATCTCGTAACCAACCTAGGCCCAAAAATTCAAAAATTTTGAAAAGTTTCGAAACTCATCATTACATCATTGAATGGGCCTCCAACCACTTTTTAGGATCAAAAATGCTATTCTGAACCCCTAATCCAAAATCCATCCATGGATTGATCTAAAAAAGTGACTTTTCAAAAATAACTAAAAATACATTTTTTTCCCTCCTAAACCTCACAATTTCATACCCACGTCCCAAAAGTAATATCTTTCCACTATTTTCTCTCCCTAGCACACCATTGAAGCTCTCGTGTATGCATTTCTTTTCTATGTATCTTCCATTTTGAATTCCTAATGCACCTTCTATAGATTTAAACCCAATGGATACACCTAAAGCTTATAGGCATCCAATAGATGAAGTTATTGCTTAAAATGTCACAATATCAAGGTTGTAGAAGGGAATTGGTTAGGATATGAATTTTGCAAAGGTGCATGGGTGTACATGCAACCCTCTCGCATTGGCCCTCATCATGTTAGAGATCGTGGAAACTTGGATCTTTATTAACAAGGAAAGTTATTGGACTTCAAAAATCTCAAAGGCAATGGGATTGTTTCCATCGTTCAACATGTTTTTACAATGTCAAGCAAGAAATTGGAAAACTCAATCAAAATGAGATATCCTATAAATGTTAAGTATTATTCTATGTTTGTTTCCTATTCTAATTTCTTTATTTATCCTATTTGGTATATATTTTTTTGTTGCTGATATATTTTCTTCTTGGTGGCGAAGCGACCACTCCATAGTCTTACAAGTACCTTCCAAGCATTGCATGCAAATTTTGTGTCACTAGCCTTTCCACCAATACCTCCTACTCAACTTTTATGTGAGGGAGTTTTCTTTTACACACATACATATGTTGTACCCTCTACATCAAATGATTTTGGTAGGTTAGAGATGATTAAGGTAGATTCTCTTTTCAAACTTGAGTGGCCACAACTTGATATATGGTCTTTGACATCTTTGAAGCATAAGATGATGATGGATATACATAATTATTTGAAATTCACAAGAATTTCTAGATCTATAGGATTACATTGGTGTGTTTCTATCCATTTTTTGTACATCTAGTTTCAAGCATTCACAATTCTAGAGATTTCCACAATTGTAAAGGTATCACATATGACCAAGTGGAGGGTTTACTAGGTGAAAATTGGCGGCTTGTAGAAGGATGCACCAAAGGGGTAGATAGCTTTGTAAAATTGGTACAACATGCATATGATTTTGATATCTAAAACACTATACTTCATTGTACATTTGTTTCTATTATGATTGTTGGATGTGTAAACTTGGTGAATAGATACCATTATACAAAGTTTTGAGGCTTCTTTAATTTCTTATGAACTTAAGATAATTTTTCCCAACAACAAAATGGAAGTCATTGGATGCTTGCCAACATGAGAGAACATCTATTAATAATGGGATTTGATGCAATCCAAGTGTAGAATACAAGGGCAAAAGTTAAGGAATCTATATTGTTTTTTCTTTTATTTATACATATTATTTTACTCAAATAAGATATTTAAAGTTTTCATTTGTTTACAAATCAGAAAGAGGTTGGAAGATAAAATTAATTTCCTTCTTGATGGGAGTGTAGATGGAACTGAACTTTCATTGTCATAGTTTATGTACTAATTGAGTACTTGAGTGTATACGTAATTCATTTTTCATTCTCATAATACTTCCTCTACCTCAATATTTCATGCACATGCAATGAATTAAAATTGTAGAACTTTTTGATGTCAATATGATGTCCACATTGTACAATCATTGATTTTTCCATGGCAATATTACAATTTTAGAATTTCAAGATTTCTATTTTTGCTATTGTTTAGATGTGGTTGTGAATGTTATGTGAAATGAAAATCTATTTAATCATTTTCATAAGAAAATTTATGTTTCAGGAGCTCTGTGCATTATTTTTATATTTACAACTATTATTTGCTACTTTAAATAGGTTCCACTCACTTGAAAAAATAGAAACCACTATAAAAGCAAGTCTTATGCTCTCATTTCTCACTTGAAAAAATAGAAACTATTATATTTACAACTATTATTTGCTACTTTAAATAGGTTCCACTCACTTGAAAAAATAGAAACCACTATAAAAGCTAGAAACACTCCTTGAGCAAGAACACATTAGCAATAATGCTTCAAATACATGCAATGATTGCCTCCACCTGTACTACAACTTTGGCTAAAATTCCTTGGCAACTCTTCATAGAGTTCTTCAAATCAATTGAGTACAAAGGTCAAACACATTTGTATGAACTTGTATCTAGATTCCCAGATCTTAATGGGACAATCAAACTTAATTATGATGTGCTTGAGGAAATCATAGACTTCCTTGGTTCTATATCTTGCACTACACTATAGATATCCCACCTTATGAGGGTAAGTGGGTCTCATGTGAGCTTTTTCTTTAAATTGATAAGGGTAATGAAGCTTTCATGAAGCACTTTAAGAACTTCATGACAATTGTTGAGGATGCAGGACATATGTTGGATGACATGGTGTCGATAATAAAACACTATAACAAAAAAGAAGAGGATGGGCACTAGGTACCTTTCTTACATTGCCACAACAATTTTCATCATCAATGAGGAGCCCAAGCTTGCACCCATGGATCTCCTAAAACTTGTCATAGGGGGGTTTGTTCATGAGAAAAATGAGCCTCAACCAAAGGCTGTTAACTTAGCCAAAGAGAGTGTCATAATTGAGTCAGAGCTCCTTAGTGGCATGGAGGTCAAATTGTGCGAGAAATCAAACATGGAAGAGCACACACCATAAAATATCAATCCCTATGAGCCCACAATACCAAAGATGGAAATCAAATTTCTTTCCATCATTGTTGTGGATGGAGATGGATTTGTATTTCTTCACGATATTGAGAAGGCATCTAGACTTCAACTTGATGAACTTCTAAGTCTTTTTTCTATGATGTCACTTGTTCCACTTGACAATACATTTATTCTTCTTGAAAAGAAATCTATCCCATTAGGTGATTCTGTGGCAGACACCATTGCCTATTTTTCTTGGATTACCCTCTTGATAAGAGGTGTTCACATGATGAAAAAACTAGCTCATCTCCAACAAACTACACTTAGAGGAAAGGTTCTAGGACAAATAGGTATTGCCATGGGTCTTGGATTTCAAGATCCTAACGTAATTTCCAAAATTTTTTTGACCTATCAATCACCACAATCTCTCCAAAGGATAAAGAAAATTGTAGAAAAGTTGAAGGTGATTGAGAATTGATGTAAAATTCTGAATCAATGAACAATTTGTCTTTCTCATATGTTGTGTAATGCATTGTGAAGGTGAATAATGTTTAAATGATACGTTATGTGTAGACCTTGTGCACATATCCAAGCCAAAATAGATTGAATGCAACCTACTTCCACCTTAAGTCCATGTTTAAGCATCTCCAAGACTTCCAAGTGAAGAAAAAAAACCCCATCCACAAAAAACACGGGATTAGGCCTTGCAAAGATTTGTAGAGCCTTTTCTTGTGTTTTTGTGACAAGTTTTTTTTTGCACTTGTGAGACTTGGAAAGGGTTGCATGGACATATAAGATTCATATTCAAAGAGAATAAGGATAGAGAAGGGTTTTACAAGGGTAAAATATATCAAATAAGGATAGTTTGAAACCATGAGTGCTTATGAAAGCCAATACACCTTGAGTGCATGATAAAGCTACAAAAGATACATACCTAAGCCTTGCCATGATTGACAAGTGTTGAAAAACCCCCAACTACAAAAATGCAGGATTTATCCCTGCAAAGATTATGTAGGGCATTTTCCCACATTTTTATGGCTGCTAAAAAAAAACACTTATGAGCCTAGGAAAGGGTTGCATGGACATATTAGCTCCATATTCAAAGAGAATGAGGCTAGACAAGGGATTTAGAGGGGTAAAATATATTAAAGAATAAATTTAAATCCTAAGTACTCTATATATAAACTGTGTGTTGGAATTTGGGGCCCCAGGATCTTCCAATACTAAAATCCTTTGAACATACACACTTAATTAAACAAGATGACAAGAGAGAGATAGAAAGAGATCTTGAGACAAGAGTAAGTAACGTAAGCAGATTGCTTACTCACTAAATATAGATGGCTGAATTACAACATGGGAGTACTACTCAACCATATGATGGCGCACTCACTAAATGGAAGAATAGCCAAGAAGATGATGATGTACAAAATTTCAGATTATGCTGTTATAATCTGAGTGTGTGTGAAGTAAATAAGCAACAAAGTGAACCTAACCTCTCAAGAAAGTGCAACAAATTTGAAAGTCAACAAACCCTAATTCTAAAATTAGGGTTTAAAAACCCTAAAAACATAAAATAGGATTAACTTACAAAAATAGCTGCCACCAACTTGTAGAAGACTCCTTGCTCCAAGACAGTAGCTTGTCCTTCACCTCTCCTTGGCCTCCAAAGCTTCAGAACTCCCAAATTGACACTATGTGAGCATCGACACTAGCTTGAATTGCTTGAATTGATCAAAAGTGAACCCAAGGTCCTTCTTATATAGTTTTTGCACCTCCAAATAAAGGTCATCATTAAAATTGTGAAAAAAATCACTACCGTTGGCTAAAAAGCTGCTATCGCTGTTTTAAAAATTGGATCGCTAAAACTTATGCTTTTCGCTAATTAGAACTTGCTTTATTAATTTTGATCGCCCCAATCTTCTTGCTTTTGCCATCTGTGACTAATGACCTAGTTTTTTTTAAATTTTGTACTTTTAGAACCTCAAAAATGTGCTTACACCATTTTAGGGCAGAATTAGGGCTTGACTTTTCTCCCAAGTCTAACCTCTGATGATGGAATGAAGCATATCACTAGATAGCTCTCGCGAAGCTCTATCTATCTAGCCTAAAAAAGTTTTACCGAAATTGTACAAAAATTGGCTAAGTCCTAAATTGGATTTGCTGGAAATGGACCATATGTACATTGATTTCCAACAATCCCTCCTTCAATGTCATATTGGTACAAGCTTTAGTAACCTGCACATCTTCTCATGACTATCTCTAGTCAATGCTTTGGTAAATATATCTACAACATTCTCACTAGAAGGAACATAAACCAGCTCAATGTGCTTCTTTGCTATCTGTTCTCGAATATAGTGGTAGTGAACCTCTATATGTTTTGTTCTTGCATGATGCACTGGATTCTTTGTTAGAGCTATTGCACTCTGGCTATCTAAAAATATCTAAATGGGTTCATGTACTCTTACATCTAGATAACTGAAACTCTTCTGCAACCAAACTGACTCCAAAGTAGCTATAAATGCTGCACGATATTCAACTTCACATGATGAAGTTGCAATAGTGGGTTGTCTCTTTAAAATCCATGAGATAAGACAATCTCCAAGGTAAAAAAAAAAACCACTTGTGCTTCTTCTTGTGTCTCTATCACCTGCCCAATCAGAATCTGAAAATCCTTTTAGTAATAAATGTGTAGATTTCAAAAATACCATAGCATAATTTGAAGTTCCCTTCAAATATCTAAAGATCCGCTTTATTGCTTTCCAATGTAACTTTGTCGGATCTTGCATGAACCTTGACACTTGAGAAATTGCAAATTGTATATCTGGACGTTTATTACAAAGATATATCAAGCATCCAAGTGCTTGACAATATAAAGTAGCATCAAATGACTCTTCATCTGCAACTATTTGTAAAGACACATTCTGATCCATAGGTGTTTGCATAGGTTTAGAATCAGTCATCAAAAACCTTTCCAATAGTTTCTCAATGTAATTTTGCTGTGTCATATAGATACACTCATCCTTAAATAGAAACTGAATCCCAAGATAATAATACAAGCTTCCTAAATCATTTACATCAAATGTCTGCTTCAATTGTTCTTTGAACATCTACAAATCCTCATCTCTGGGACTTGTGACTATAATATCCTCCACATAAATGATTGCTATAATCAGCATACCTATTTCAATTTTGTCATAAAGAGTTGGAGCTACATCTAAGTTATGGAAACCAATGGATAAAAGATATGTGTGTATCTTTTCATACCATGCTCTAGATGCCTGTTTCAATCCATACAAAGCTTTTATAAGCTTACATACCAAATGTTCTTTACCTGTTTCTTCAAAACCTTCTAGCTACTGAATATATACATCTTCATGTAAATCACCATTTAGAAAAGCGGTCTTTATGTCAAGTTGATATACTTTCCAATCAAAATGTGCTGCTAAAGCAAGTATTGACCTAATAACTATCATCCTAGACATAGGAGCAAATGTCTCATCATAATCAATACCTTTCTTTTGTGCATATTCTTTGATAAATAATCTTTCTTTATACCTGTCAATAGTACCATCTCCTTTCCTTTTGATTTTGAAGATCCATTTTACACCTCTAGCTTTCTTTCCCTCTGGTAATTCACATAGCTGCCAAGTTTGATTCTTATGAATAGAATCAATCTCTTCTTGCATAGCGTTTCTCCAAATAGGAATGTTAAGTGCATCTTTAACACATGCAGGTTCATCTTCAACTATCGTGAGTGCTAAAATATCATGAATATCAGAGTCTTCAACAAAACTTACATTATCTTTTTGTTGTTGTTGTTGTCTAGTCTGACTCCTTGTTCTTCCTGTAAAAGTCTTTATACCACTATCTTTCCATGTCTGATATAACCAAGTAGGTGTATCCTTAAATAGTGGTGATACTCTTTCTAACTCTTCAGTCTCCACTGGTTCTGGAACTTGTCCTTCTGAGGTACTAAGACTTTCTGGAACTCTAGTACTTTCTTCCATTTCTCGAACTAAAGACTCATGTGGAACTGATTCTGTGGAAGGTTGTGAAATTCCTCTTTCTTCAATCCTAGGAATTTTAACTCCCTCCTGATATGGCTGAACATGTACATCCAAATTCCTTCTAAAAAATCCATAGTCATTTTCACTAATGAACTCTGAAATTTTTGCTTCTTTATCATATATCTTATTTTTAGCAATATATGCATTGTGTGAAAGGATAACTTCACCTGTCTTTGGAACATAAAACATGTAACCTTTACTCTCAACAGGATATCCAATAAAAATACCTTTCCTTACCTTTACATCTAGTTTTTTCTCAACATGTACATAAGAAAGTGATTCGAATACTCTGAAATAACTCACATTAGGTTTTCTACCATAATATGCTTCATAAGGTGTGACTACCTTTAGGGCTTTTGTAAAAGACCTATTCAAAATGTGATTAGCTGTATGTACTGCATCAAACCATAATTTGGGTGAAAGCTTTTGGATGCCATCATGCTCCGCATCATCTCAACAAGTACTCTATTGCTTCTTTCTGCAACACCATTCTGTTGAGGAGTATAAGCAATAGTAAGGTGTCGAGTAATACCTTTTTCTTCAAGAAATGTTTGGAACTCATTTGACAAGTATTCTCCATCTCTATCACTTCTGAGAATCTGGATAATTACCTAACTTTCATTTTTAACCATAGCTCCAAATTTCTTGAACATAGGAAAGACTTTTGACTTCAACTTAAGACCATAGATCCATGAATATCTCATAAAATCATCAACAAATAAAACAAATTATCTAAAACCGTGAATAGAGTATGCTCTCATAGGTCCATTTACATCTGAATGTATAATATGCAATTTCTTGGTAGCTGTAATATGACCATGTTTCTTGAAAGGTAGTTTATGCATCTTACCTTCAAGACATCCTTCACATATATCTAAATCATTTGGTAGCTCGATTAAGGGTAAACTCTCAACCATACCTCTGTCTTTGATACTCTTGAGAGCTCCAAAACTAATATGTTCAAATCTTTCATGCCATAACTTCATATCTTCCACTGGTGACGAAGATTTGACAGCATGTGCTTGACTGATTTTTGACAAAATAAAAATCCCTCCTTTGTGCTCACCTTGCAAAATACACTTCTCTTCTTTGTGTGACAATATCTTACAAAGATCTCTCTCAAATACAACTTTGTAACCATCACCTAAAAATGCAGATATAGATAGCAGATTCTTCTTCATGTCAGGTACATATAAAACATCTGAAATCTGAAAATTATCACCTTCTCTTGACTTTAGGGTTACTGTACCTATTCCTATAACATCCAAATCATTGCCATCTGCAATAGTAACTCTTCTACTTGAAGAATAGGAAAGAGAAGAAAATACTTCTCTGCATCTTGTCATTTGCTTTGTAGCACCTGAATCAAATATCCAAGGATCTACTGAAAGAACTTGTAAAGCTGCTTGATCAAAAGCTACTTCCTCAATGATGATACATGCATAAGAATCACCTTGAGATTTCCCTTTTTTATCATCTTCTATAACATAACCTGATGCCTTTTTCTTTTTTGCTGCAATCCTTTTCTGACAAACTGCTATAAAATGTAGTGGTTTCTTGCAATAGTGACATAATGCTTTCTTCTTCTTAGAAGACTTCTCTTTAGATGTAGTAGAAACAAAATCTGAAGTAGGACGTGAAAGGGGCTTACTTTCCTTCTTGGATTGCTTTTCCTTCTTATCCTTCTTCTTCTTTTTACCCTTTAATGAAGATAAAAGTGCTTCTTCATTCTCTTCCATTCCCTTCAACTGATCTTCATCTTGAAGTAACAAGAACTCTAACTCTTCAAATGTAACCTCTCTATCTCTTGTTGTAAGAGTAAGAGTGGTTATAAAAGATCGATATGAGAATTAATCAATGTATTTACCATTTCTTCATCTGATATCTCAACTCCTACATTTAGAAGTTGATTTCTCAAGTCAACGAGCTTTGTAATGTGGGTTTGAATTGATTCACCAACCTTCATCCTTGTATTTGCTAGTTGTCTCCTCAAGTGAGCTTTCCTAGCAGGATTTCTGCTCTGAAAAAGATTCTCAAGCTTTAACCAAGCTTGTCTAGAACTTCTACAAGATTTGATATGTGGTAGAATATGCTTTTTGACACTCATTGCTATGAATGAGAGTGCTAAAGCATCTCTAGCATCCCATCTTGCTTGTTCTTTAGTAGGAGGTACTCTGGGTAATGATCTACCTATGACTCTAGATGTAGAAGTGGTTACCTCTTCTTCAGTTGGTTCTGTGATTGCAACACCAATACCTCTTGAAGTTTTTGTATCCTCTTCTTCGCCTTCTCGTCTTGGTCTTGTTAAGGATCCATCGACGATACTCCATAAATCCTTTGTCACTAACAAATTCATCATCATGAAACTCCACATGGGATAATTAGACGATCCATCCAACTTGTCCTCAATCTCAATTCCATACTCACTCGTCTTAACTAAGTGTGTATGTCAATTATGCTCTGATACCAAGTGTTGGAATTTGGGGCCCCAAGATCTTCCAATTCTAAAAACCTTTGAGCATATACACTTAATTAAACAAGATGATAAGAGAGATATAGAAAGAGATCTTGAGACAAGAGTAAGTAATGTAAGCAAATTGCTTACTCACTAAATATAGATGGCCGAATTACAACATGGGAGTACTACTCAACTATATGGTGGTGCACTCACTAAATGGAAGAATAGCCAAGAAGATGATGATGTACATAATTTCAGATTATGCTGTTATAATCTGAGTGTGTGTGAAGTAAATAAGCAACGAAGTGAACCTAACCTCTCAAGAAAGTGCAACAAATCTGAAAATCAGCAAACCCTAATTTTGAAATTAGGGTTCAAAAACCCTAAAAATAGAAAGTAGGATTAACTTACAAAAATATCTACCACCAACTTGTAGAAGACTCCTTGCTCCAAGAGAGTAGCCTCTCCTTCACCTCTCCTTAGCCTCCAAAGCTTTAGAACTCCCAAATTGACACTATGTGAGCATCAACACTAGCTTGAGTTGCTTGAATTGATCAAAAGTGAACCCAAGGTCCTTCTTATATAGTTTTTGCACCTCCAAATAAAGCTCATCATTAAAATTATGAAAAAATCACTATCGTTGGCTGAAAAGCTGCTATCGTTGTTTTAAAAATTGGATCGCTAAAACTTATGTTTTTCGCTAATTAAAACTTGCATTATTAATTTTGATCACCCCAATCTTCTTGCTTTCGCCATCTATGACTAATGACCTAATTTTTTTTAATTTTATACTTTTAGAACCTCAAAAATGCGCTTCCATCATTTTAGGGTAGAATTAGGGTTTGAGTTTTCTCCCAAGTCTGACCTCTGATGACGAAATGAAGCATATCACTAGATAGCTCTCGTGAAGCTCTATCTATCTAGCCTAAAAAAGTTTTACCCGACTTGTACAAAAATTGGCTAAGTCCTAAATTGGATTTGTTAGAAATGGACCATATGTACATTGATTTTCAACACCGTGAGTACCCATGTAAGACAAAGCACCTTGTAGCTTTAGCATGCACTCAAGGTGTGTTGGCTTGCATAAGCATTCATGGTTTCAAACTATCATTCTTTGATATATTTTACCCTTGTAAACCCCTTCTTTATCCTTATTCTCTTTGAATATGGAGCTTATATGTCCATGCAACCCTTTCCAAGTCTCACAAGTGCAAAGATTTATCCTTCTTCCACAAAAATGCAGGATTTATCCTTGCAAAGATTTTTTAGGGCATTTTCCCACATTTTTGTGGCTGTTAAAAAAACACTCATGAGCCTAAGAAAGGGTTGCATGGACATATTAGCTCCATATTCAAAGAGAATGAGGATAGAGAAGGGATTTAGAGGGGTAAATATATATCAAAGAAGTATAAATTTAAAACCTATGTACTCCATATATAAACCGTGAGTACCCATGTAAGACAAAACACCTTGAATGCACGCTAAAACTACCAAAAATACATATCTTAGCCTTTCCATGGCCAAGAGAGAGGGATCAAAAGAGAAATCACCACCAGGTATAGCCCTGCACAAAATGTAATAGAGAGAATGAATAGATATCTCCAAGAGAGAGGGATCAAAAGATAAATCACCACTAGGTGTACTCTTGAGCAAAGTGGAGTAGCATGGAGAAGGAATAGAACAATTGTGGAGGTTGCAAGATCAATGCTCAATGAGAAGAAGCTACCCAACTACTTGTGGGCAGATGTAGTATCAACAATGACATATTTGATAAATAGACTTCCATCAAAGGCTTTTGATGACATGACACAATATGAAGCATGGAATGGAAGAAGACCTATCCTTGATCATTGCACAATCTTTGGGTGCATAGCATATGCACACATACCTTCAAAGATTAGAGGCAAGTTGGATCCAAAGGTAGAGAAATCCATCTTCATTGGCTATAACCTTAACCAAAAAGGTTATAGGTTATAAAATCCAAGCAACAAAGGCTTCATTGTAAGTAGAGATGTTGTGTTTGATGAAAAGTCATGGTTTGAAGATGATTACAGGAAAATCAAACTTCCCTATGACCTAGAGGAAGACTTTCCAACCTTATCAAAGAGGAATGAGCATACACTTGAAGCATCAAGTGACTTTGATGATGACTAGAAGAATCCAAGGAGAGATAAATTCTTGGGTGCAAGAGTTGAGAAATCTGGCAGAATCCTCTCAAGAAACCATTGGAAGGTCAACTAGAGAGAAAAAGAAGCTAGAAAGATATGATATGATACTTCATTAGTCACTAAACATCCAATATATATAGCATATGCATCAAATTCCAAAGCACCCTCAACATATGAAGAAGCAAAGGAGACGCTTAAGTGGATGGATGCTATGGAAGAAGAGATAGAAGCCTTACAAGAAAATAAGACTTGGGAATCAATACCCAAGACTCCATCTATGAAATTCATAAGTTCAACGTGGATATATAAGGTAAAGAAGAATTCTGATAGATCTATTAACAGGTAGCTAGTGGTCAAAGGATATTCACATACACAATGTACTGATTATCAAGAAATATTTTCACTTGTTGCAAAGATGCCTACCATTAGAGTACTTATGAGTGTTGCATCTTCCAAGGATTGGAAGATTTATCAAATGTATGTAAAAAAGCTTTTTTGAATGGATGGATATCAGAGGAGGTGCACATGGCTCAACCTCCTAGTTTTGAAGATCAATCATATCCTCAATATGTGTGCAAGTTGAGGAAAGCTTTTTATGGGTTAAAGTAAGCCTCTACAGCTTGGAATCACAAGCTTGTCACTTACTTGCAGGATAAGGGATTCAATGTGAGCAAGGTAGATCCCCCCCTCTTCATTAAGAGGAACCAATCAGAGGTCATACATCTATGTGTATATGTCAACGATATAATCAGTACAGGTAATGATGCAGAATGAATTAGAAAGATCAAACTTCAAATGAGAAAAGAATTCAAAATCAATGGTCTTGGTTTGCTTACATAATTCCTAGGTTTGAAAGTGGTATATACAAAAATAGGTATGCTTCTTACTCAAACAAAGTACTTCAAAGTCATGCTTTCCAAATTCAAAATGGAGAATTCAAAGGTTTCAAGTACCCTTATGGAGATGAATTTGAAATTGAGTGCTCATTAAGGTAAGCAAATTGAAGATGTTACTAGCTATTATATTTTAGTTGGGAGTTTGAATTATGCCTCACTAACAATAGCCAAGAGAATCCTCAAATATTTGAAGGGTACAATTCATGAAGGTTTGTACTATCCCTACAAATCTGATATAGATATCAAAATCTTCTCTAATGAAGATTGGGCAGGCTCTAAAGATGATAGGAGAAGCACAAAGATATCGTGCCTTTGTAGGTACAAAATTGATTTCTTAGCCTTCAAGTGCCATAGGAGTTCTATGGGCACATATCTAAGGGTCAATGCCCTTAAGGTCTCTATAAGATCAATACAAATTTTTTATTGCTAGAACAATTCTTTTACTTGAGGGTTTTTCATTTTGGATACAACACTCCCAATGTATGTGCACTTCTCTTCTCCATCTTCTATCATGACAGCCACCTTGTACTTCATTTCTTGGTTTTTGAACGGTTCTTGTATTTTAGCCTCTCTCTTAGGTCTTAAAACCATAATTTTTTGACTTTCTACCTTGTATTTCTTGAAAATTTTGCAGGCTCAAAGTCGTGAGACTTTATTTTTATTGGCCATAGAGTACCATCATTTTACATTTAAGGAGGGAATCGATAGCATCCCTGATCTCATTGTTGGTATACAAATATTGAGTATGAGAGAAGTGTGTTGTGGTATCTTTTCGGATCTAACTTTGGAGATGAGGTCCATGCAATGGTGCCTCCTAAGGGAGGGCATAGAGGACACCTCAAACAATTGAGAGAATTGAGTAATAATAAATTCATAGTTTTCCTCATTCAAAGCACATTGAATACCATTTCATTAATCATTATATGAAGGACTTCTTCGATATGTTTTTTCTTCACGAGCATACACATTTTTGTGGTAGGTTTATTCACATTGTCAACCCATCAGTCTTTAAAGAACACTTGGAGCTTCTTTGTCTTCACTTCCTCTTCATATCCAAGAGTGCTCTTGATTTTGAGAAGGCCCTTTATAGGTTTGTTTTAGTTTGATTAACTTTAGTTTCTAGACGAAAGAGCCTTTTCTAAAGTTTTTTCCTTAGATCTCCTTTTGAATTCTACATAGAATAGTCCTGGTCTTTTTTATAATATTGATCCACCTCTTAGTTGGGGAGCAATGACCATGTATATCTTGGGATTTGGTGAGTATGCTTTCTTGAAAAATGGAGGAAAGTAAAATACCAAAGGATTAGCATGGAACCAAGAAGCCTTTCAACCCTTCAAAGAAATTACAATCAGGAAGTGATTTGATAGTCCAGTATCCCTGCTTTAGGAGATAGTAGGGAGGCCCAAGTGATTGATAATGTTTCATGGTTATTGCTCCCCAACTAAGAGGTGAATCAATATTTAAAAAAAGACCAGGACTATTCTATGTAGAATTGAAAAGTAGATCTAGAGTATTAAAAAATAAAGGAGGAATAAGGTTTAGAAAAGGCTCATTTATCTAGAAACTAAAGTTAACCAAGCCAAAAAACATACAACGGGCCTTCTCAAAATGAAGAGCACTCTTGGATATGAAGAGGAAGTGAAGACAAAGAAGGTCCAATTGTTGTTTAAAGACAAAGGGGTTGACAATGTGAATAAACCTACCACAAAAATGTGTATACCCTTGAAGAAGAAACATACCAAAGAAGTCCTTCCTAGAATGATTTAAGAAACGGTAATGAATGTGCTTTGAAGGAGGAAAACTATGAATTTATTGTTAATCAATTCTCTCAGATGTTTGAGGTGTCCTCTATGCCCTCCACTAGGAGGCACTATTGCATGGGCCTCATATGCAAAGTTAGATCCGAAAAGATGCCACAACACACTTCTCTAAGACACAATATGCGTATACAACCATGAGATCAGGGATGCTATCGATTCCCTCCCTAAAGGTAAAATGATGGTACTCCGTGGCTTTACTAATGAGTTTTTCCAAACCTTTGAAAAAAAACTTTTGGGCCCTCTCTCCATGGCTTGGAGGGAGACTCTTAAATTTGGTACTTTGCCAAGATGCATGGTAGAGTATCTTCAACCCTCAATCAAGTACCACCCCTGGTTTCCAAATTCACATGTCCTAACTAGCTCAATAAATTTGGAGAGTCTATTTTGGGAGCTTTCCAATGAATCCTACCCTTTCACATGATAGAGTGCCCAAACACCTTTTCTAGAGGCAATTGGGTGAATCCACCTTGCCCAATCCTAGTTCCTAGTTGTGATATCAATATTATGAACTATAGGAGATTTGAACTCACAAACTTCTAGGTAAAAGTGTGATGGGCTAACCACTTGCCCCAAAATCCATGGTTGCGGATTACTTCCTAATCCTCTCTTGTTGGGTTTAGTTCAACCATATTTGATCGATCAAGATTGTGGTTCAACCACATCCTACCTATCACTTTATTATAGATATGATCCTCAAAACTCTCCATTTTATACTAATTCAGATCATTTGACTAATATGATCTCTATATCTTGTCTTCCTTATCATGTAGGATTGTTTACGTTCATGGTAAAAGGCAGAATATTTTATTCTTATGGTAGAAGATCTATTAGTTCTATTTCCCTTTTCCTTTACTTATGCTCTCTCTCTCTCTCTCTCTCTCTCTCTCTCTCTCTCTCTCCCCCCCCCCCCCCCCCTCTCTCTGCCTCCCTCTCCTCCTCCTCCTCTTTAGCTGAAAATCATGGGTGCATGAGAAGGAATGGTGCAAGAATCTATTAGCCCCACATACATGATGCATGGATCGTTTGGAATCATAAAAAAAGTGCTATATCTTATAAGCAAGATGCACACATAAGAAGAAGGGGTCTCTTCTCCTTTCCCTCCATGAGGATTTCTTGGTTTCCGTTGGCTTGGAGGAGGGCCCTCTCCTTGGACTCCCACCGATAGGAGCCGCATGAAGGCTTTGGGGGGGGGGTGGGAGTGGAGGAATGGTGGGTTTTCTTCCCTTCATACTCCTACAATAGTATGGACTTGATCACATATCATTGTTGGTTCTACAAACCTTTTGTCATAAAACACATCTAGAAGGATGTATGTGAGATTTTGGGGGCTCAGCTCCACAGGCTATGAATCCCTCTATCCTTTTTCTGGTCCTTTCAAAGTAATTATATAGACTCCTTTATTTAGAAGGTGGTAGATGACTACTAACTTATAGTCATCCATAGTTACTTTATTACATGATCCTATCATGCACAAAAATCTATCCTTGTGCGTAAAATTTCAATGAAGCCTCAATTATATCTTAATCATTTCTCTAGATTCTCATTATATTATTTTTTTGCATGAAGATCGATGGAGTTTATACAAATGGAAGCGCCTTGAAGTTACACACAAGAAACATGGACTAATAAAAACCAAATTGGTCTACATATCTAGAAAATTACTTCCAAAATGCTTTTAGTAGCCATGTATTAATATTATTATTGTTATAATTAGTATTATTATTATTATTATCATTATTGTTACTATTTTTAAACTTAATAGCTCCACCAGGGGAAGAGAAGGGAAATGTACATCCAAACTAAAAAGACAACGATATGAAAGAAATAAGTTGGATTGGCATTCTGTACAATTTCAAAGATGGTTTGCATTAACGATAAGAAAAGCTACAATATGAAGGCTGAGTCCTAAAACGAGTTTGGAAGCATGCATCAATAGTTCTTCTGTAGTTTAACTTTTCCAAACTCCCATTTCTATACAGTTTAGATGTCCCTACAGAAAAGGAGACGTAATAAATGGATAATATCGATATGTCTGCATGTCGCCTCATCATTGGAATTTTCAAGGCCAAGATTTCCTGACTGTATCACTGCTTTGGAGAATAATTTTCTTGTGTGACTTAACTTCATGGTGATATCCGCGAGAGAGAGAGAGAGAGAGAGAGAGAGAGAGAGAGAGAGAGAGAGAGAGAGAGAGAGAGAGAGAGAGAGAGAGATTCAAAATATCTTCATACAAGCCAAATTGCAGAATCTTTTCATACAAGTAGGTTAAGTTTTAACTATTACATACAAAAGACTCCTTCAAATCTAACATAGGGGAACCTCAGTTAGCTTTGTATTCTGCAAGATGATTTGGTGAACTCCTACACTATTGGAAGCTTGAGTCTCAACACTATTGGAAGCTTGAGTCTCAACATGACAACAGGCGAGGCTTCAGATATAACTTCAGCTCGAAGATGCGCGTAGAACTCTACTTTACAGTCCAAACTGTAGAGATGCTCGGGAAAGTTGAAGGAGGTCGAGTTTTATCTTTTGTGGGAGAAACGTGGAAACTGCGGGCTACTCTGTACAAACCAAGTATTGCACAAATTTACATGAATAAACGTGAATACACAGAAGGCCTCCTTTTCCTTCTACAAGGTCGTCTCTTGACTGTATCTGTCACGTATTTCAGAGCTGTTGATGAAACGGTCGACGACATCTTTTCTGGGTAGAATGTAGCTGTCTGATTGCCCGACGCACTCGCATCGTCTTCTTGGAATGTAGTTGTACACAACGTCTCGCAACGGTTCTGGAACGGCTAAGAAGATTGTCATGATTTGATACGGAAAGGGCAGGTAATTGATCACCCTCAGCGCAGCTGCGGAGTACACAAAGATCACGAAGTTATGCGCCATCCAAATAGTAAACATGAAACAAACGAAGAAGACTACCGACATACAGTTCGCTCATACTTTTGCTGTATAGATACATATACATGATGATGATTTAAAGAGAATTCTGTTCGAGTGAATGTGTGACTCAAACTAAGATCGGCCCAAGTTGCTCGCTCTCACCTGTGGATGCCTCTGAAATTTGTCCCGGCCCCTCGACAAAGAGAAACCTATGCTCTGCATCCTCCTTTGTTAAGCCGCACAATTGGAGGTAAGGCGTGGCTGCCTCAGACTGAACTGGGCAGAAGCTAAGGGTTCTTTCTTTGTCATTCTTGATCAGCCAATGCACTCCTGCAACAGCAGATATTTAGTCCCGACTTACAAAATCCACTAAACAGATATTTAGGCATTGCATTCGAGGATCTACCTGCATTTGAAAGGCGACTAGCACCATCATATAGGATGACTCGTGAATTGAGATTCATTTGTATTGGAGGGTCATGGTTGTAAGTCGGAATTCCAGTCAGAACACCCATATATCCCAGAGTGGTAAAGTTCTGCGAGTGAAGTACATCTTTTTGGCCGTTACGATGGGGAACAGTAAAAGCACTCCATGTAAAGGTTGATAATTGTCCCAAGACGCCTGGTCTAGTGGTTGAATCCCTGGCCTCTTGAGGCGGGGGCGTGGGTTCAACCCCCCAGTGCTGCGGGACATGTATGCTGCCTTCGGGCGTGTCACTCTGCTGTGCCTTCGGGTCGTTTACCCCATTGTAAGTCCTTCCCGGTCTGTCTAACCCCTGTTCTTGTGGGATAAGGGGGGTCCCATGGGTACTATGCCCTTCCTTGTACAATTGTAATTTCAAAGTTAAAGCCCGGGGGAGTAGGCCTCGGCCGAACCTCCATTTAAAAAAACTGTCTTGGAGAATGTTGGAGGTTCTCGCTTGCAATATATCCTGGTTCAATATGAGCAAGTTGGATAAAACACTGAAACCGCCATGAAAGTATCAAACAGAAAAAGACGCCGAACAGCGATGCACATGTACCAGAAAAATTCGCCTTGCAACGGACGTATCAAAGTGAGAAGCAAACGGAACGGATTGAGGATGTTTGCATCAATTTGTTTAATGCTCTCTTGCGCGCGCTCTCTCTCTCTCTCTCACACACACACACACACGGCTGGGCAAGGTTAAGGCACACACACACGGCTGGGCAAGGTTTCATCCTCCGCAGAAGAGGGCCAGATTTCGTGACAATACGCTGATCCGAGAGATGGCGCAGACCATGGGAAGTCGAAAACAAATGAACGAAACTCGCGTCTACTCCTATAAATACTCGCGTTTGCTTTGCTTTTTGGTTGGTCGTGCAAAAGCAGAGCCCCAAACGCAATGTTCTTTAACTTATATAAGTTGCTCTTCACTAAACGAATATCTTTTCATTCGTTGATCTTCGTATGGTATAGAAAACTGTTCTACTGTCCTTAATTTCTCTAACAAATAAAAAAATCACGTGTAATACTTTCATAAAATTTTAAAAAGACTTTGACATGACTTATATCTAAATATTTTATAAAGCTTATATATTTTTTAAATAACTTTTACCGATAAGCTGAAATGTAGAAATGATCGAATATGCTGAAAGACTTTGTTTATTAATAAGCTTATATATATATGAGAAAAAAAAACAACATAGAAAACATTTTCATCGTATAAAAATGAATGTACTAATCTTAACTTAAAGTCATATAATTATCTATAAAAGTTTTGGGAATTAGGAAAAACTATTTTTGTAAATGAAAAATGTATTATTATATAGCATCTTCACTATATAGTTATACGCTATAGGAGTCGTTTTATATCATATGGATGCAAAACACTAAAATGATATTTTATTTCAAAAACCATGATATAGTATCATACAAATATGTTACATATGTATTCATAGATGACAACACTCTCATGGCACATATGATATAATTCATAGATGACAACACTGCCATAGCACATATGATATAAATTTTATGCTGTAAACCTAATAAAAAAATCATTACAATATTCTAATTATGAATACAAAAGTGTTTATATATATATATACATACACACACACACACACACACACACACACACACACATATATATATATATATATATATATATATATATATATATATATATATATATATATATATATATATATATATATGGTTTATGCATATATATCAAAAGCCATCAAAAGAAAAAGTTTTTCTCCTTACTAAGAGGTTTCAATGACTCAATATGATACTCAAAATGAACATTGTACATTTCACTTGTTTTAAATAGTACATTATTGAAGTGTGCCCACGTTTTTGGGTGTTATATTTAAGCTCTCCTTATGTACTCTTCCAAAGTACAACTTGAATTGGTGTAGTCCGAAATGTTTTGTACATGTTATGTAAATTCGTTTTGCATAGATTAAACATAAAAAGATAAATTAAGATGTAATAAAACTGAAAGATTTGGAAAGTAGTTGACTAAACAGGTTCAATAGAACTAAAGTTGAGATGGTGTGTCATACCACACTTCTAGGATTATGTGCCCTCCAGTTGGTAGATTTTTGAGACTAAGCTTGATAATAAAGGAGATATAAAAGTAGATTTTTGAGGCTAAGCTTGATAATAAAGGAGATATAAAACCAAGTATAGAAGAAAGCAAGCACCAAATGTATGTGTAACCACAATGATATTGACGTCTGCTTTGTTTTGCTTCTTCATAAATGGTCTTTCATCTTGGAAAAAAGTTCCAACTTGAATGGTAATAATAGCTTTTTCTCTTTGAGTCTATCTTTCAATAGAACATAATTGTTGTTTACATTAATTCCTTGGGGACCTTGATTTATATTTCTTGCTTAACTAGCAGCACTTATAACAACTAGAAGTCTCACACGATTTTTCAGCTTAATGAAACTTCTTTTGAAATATATATGTGATACACTTCAATATAAAAGCATTACAAAAAGGACTAAATTTAGGCTTAGAATTCTAGTAATGTGTGGATATCATTAAAGCTATAATTGACATTCTAATTTTACTTATGTTTTTGTGCTTGACAAGTTTTGGATGGAAGCGTCGTGTGTGCAAACTATCTATTGAATCCTTGCCCTACAAAAGCATTGAGATTTCACTCCTTATGAGGCTTGAAATGGACATAAATCTATGGTTATTCATATGTGCATGTTTGGTTGTTTAGCATATTCTCTTGTACCATCACAACAGCATCACAAACTTGATGACAAGGGAAAGAAATATATATTTGTTGGTTATAGTGCTGAAATTAAGGGGTTTCATTTGTACCATCCATTAACTAACACAATCGTTTGCTAAAAATCTAGTTTTCTCTCTACTTGAATGCAAGAAACAACCAATAGTTAGCTCACAAGATGTGTTCATGTTGAACCTTAATGAGAAGATTCTTGTGAGTTTATGATTGTATTCACCTACGTCAGATTTTGTTTTCTATTTGAGAGAGAGAGAGAGAGAGAGAGAGAGAGAGAGAGAGAGAGAGAGAGAGAGAGAGAGAGAGAGAGAGAGAGAGAGAGAGAGAGAGAGAGAGAGAAATTTGTAGAGAAGTCTTTTTTGGTTACGAGATCAATGGAAGGATAGATATATGAGGCACTTTGATGGCTGTCTACTTAATGGTATTACAATTTTTTCGTGATTGTTTGATCTTCATCTGTTCTATTGTCATTCATTTTGGTATCCCTATACAATTTTGTTTTTGAATTATATGATTTCATGAAGTAGTACTCGATTATAGTTGTTTTTCGTGCTCTATCAAACTTTTATGTTAATCAGTTTATATGTTGTTGAACCCAAACACATTTGGCGATCCTGCTGATCTTCTTGGGCATGAGGCAAGAAATGAATGACAAAAGTAGCATGAAGATTTGGGAGATTTTATTATACCTCAGCTCAAGCTCGTGCTACTAGAGTGGACTCATTAGATGATCAAGAGGAATAGTACGATGACCGAGAAGACCAAAACTCTTGAGAGATTGTTGTGACCAAGAACATGAGGGTTCTATCGCAACAGAAGTGAGGTTATGGGAGGATTTTTAGGAGCATTGATCCTGATAGGAGGGACTGCAGAGGTAAGATGATGACTCCAATTTGACCCACTTGTCGAGACTACCAGGCGAAGACCTAGAAGATCATCTCTGACAACACATGCTGTTACCTCCCCCTAACCCCAAAGTCAAGATAGCTTAATTTAGAGGTAGATCTAGAGAAGATGCAGATTTTCATGTTGCTCAATGTGAAATTTTAAATGGAAAGCTAATGGGTATAGGACATTGTATAATGATGTCGTTAAGTTGCAACAATTTGTAGGAACATTGGAAGCAAAAGCCATGACCTAGTTTAGGTCAGCATGGAATCACATATTTTCCTAATTACAATGCTTCGAAGATAACATTTTTACAGAGGTTTCGAAGACAAAAGTCTCTAATTGATATTCTCTATAAATGCAAGGCCATTAGGTAGAAAAATATGGTAATAGAATATTATGCTCAGAAGTTTAGAATTTTAGTAGATAGGTTATAGGTAATGAAAGGCCCATAGATGAAATGGTAGCATGATGTTTTTTGAAAGGGCTAAGGAGTAGTTTGAGGCATGTTGTGGCTAGCATAGACATTGCAGGTGGATTGAATGTTCTAGTTCTTGTTGCAACTAGAATTGAAAAAAGATCTGGTAGGGGAAGCATAATAGACATAAGGATTATTAGTTAGATGATGAATCTAAGATAGTGTTAGATTCAAGTAATGATGATATTGCTAAAAGTTTAGATGTTGATATATTTAGGTAGTGATGTGTGTGAACACTCTAGGACCACCGGGGCACTTTTTTCCCTCTTTAGGAGGTTTTTTTCCCCCGGCTTGTATATACGCCTATTGCCCTAATGGGCTACTTATCTTTGTACATTCTCTAGTAATACATTCAGTATTGTGTGTTTGTGCTCCAAGCTTCTTCTTCTTCCTTGTGCTGTTCGCGTGCTTCCGCAGACGTCTATCTCCAACAATTGGTATCAGAGCAGGTCGTCGCTTCTTCTAGGGCGCCGTCGACACTCCTCCGTTTACAGTCTCAGATTCGCACGAAATTTGGTGAGCATACTCAGGGTGTTTCCGAGATCAAAACAGCTTTGCTATGTGGTGCCGAAATCGCGATATGAGCTCCTTTCGGCCTCCAAACGCACTATCACAGCGCTTGTGCAGGCTATTTCGTCCTTTTGTGCCAAAGGTATATACCAGTTTCAGTTCGCCAGTTTAAGCGTCTCGAAGTCTGCTACAGGTCTAGCAAAACTTGTCTGGGCAGTTCTGTTCAACTTTTTGAGATACAGTCAATTTTTTGCATCAAGGTATTTTAGTCATCGGCCATGGCTGAAAGCAGTGATGTATTCCGTATGTTGGCTGTTGAGGATAAGTTGGATGGTACCAACTACCCATTATGGGCTTATATGATGCGACATGTACTGGTTGCAAAAGGATTGTGGAATATTGTGCAGGGTGTTGAAAGACGTCCTGTTACACCTGTAATGACAGGTACTGCAAATACAGGTGTTGGAGCTGATGAAGATGGTGTCGAAGATGATATTCCACAGGTTCCTGTTCGTGCTGCTGTTTCTATTGCACCTACTGCAGAGCAGATTCGTTGGGATGGCAGAGATGCCCAGGCACATGCATTGATAGCTTTGTCTGTCAAACGTGCCATTATTCCTCACATTCGCTCTTGCAGAACAGCAAAGGATGCTTGGGATACACTTACCACTTTGTACCAGGCTAGGAATGAGGCTTGTGTTGCTTACCTCCGAAAACAGTTGGAGAGTGAGCACATGAATGAAGGTGATTCTATGGACAATTTTCTTACAAAGATCAAAGACCTGAAGGAACAATTGATTTCTGCTGATGAGGTTATACCAGATAGCTCACTTGTGCAGACCGTTCTGAATGGTCTTCCTGATTCATATCAGAGTTTTGCCTCTACTCTTCGGTTGATGATGAAAGGCAATCCGAATGCCTTGTCATTTGAGGAATTAGTCTCTGTTCTGTTGCAGGAAGATCAGTCCAGGCAGAACAGGTCCATTATGCATGTTGCAGATCAAGCTTTCCTGGCTAGTCAGAAGGGCAAAGGAAAATGGAGCTCTTCTACTAGTAAAATGTATTTTTGTTGGGTACAGTTCTGAAAGTAAAGGCTATCGTCTGTATCATCCACAGTCTAAACGCATTCTGGTTAGCCGTGATGTTGTCTTTGTGGAAGATGCTATTCAGCCATTGCTTTCATGTACTAAGGAGACATCTGTTAGCTCCAAAGACATGTATGATACTTTGATGCCTCTTTTTACAGGTGGACAGGCTAGTGCTGGTCCTAATGAGGCAACTTCTCAGCCTTTGCAGGTTTCATATGCTGATGCAGATCATTCCATTTCTGATGCAGATTTACATGATGCACTTGCTGATGAGAGAGCTGATATTGAGCAGGCAAAAACTATGCCAAAATGGCTGGTGCAGACTTTGCGTGACAGCAAATTAGATGCACCTTTGTCATATCATACTCGTTCAGGCTCTCATAGTGCCTCCTTTGCATCAGATTGCTATGCTATGGCTGCATCTACTCTCTGTGATGAGAATGAGCATGTTTCTTTTGATGAAGCACAAAATTCAGAAAATTGGATGGCTGCTATGCAATCTGAATATGATGCTATAATGAAGAATGGTACATGGTCTTTATGTGACTTGCCTCTTGGCAAGAAGGCCATTGGCACTAAGTGGGTATACAAGATGAAGCGTAAACCTGATGGTACAGTTGATAGGTATAAGGCTAGGCTTGTTGCAAAGGGTTATGCACAGGAAAGAGGCATTGATTTTGATGAGACCTTTGCACCTACATACCGCATGACTACTGTTCGGAGCATTTGTGCACTTGTAGCCCATCATGGTTGGAATGTACATCAGTTGGACATTAAAACAACATTTCTGAATGGTGACTTGCATGAAGAAGTGTATGTTTTTCAGCCCCGTGGCTTTGTGCAGAAAGGGCATGAAAACCAGGTTTGCAGGTTAAAGAAGGCATTATATGGTTTAAAACAAGAACCACGTGCTTGGTATGAGAAGATACATGCCTATCTGATTGCACATGGTTTTGAGAACAGTCCAACTGAAAGCACCATATATGTTAAACGTGCTAATGATGTGCTTCTGATCATTGTTGTCTATGTTGATGACATGCTGCTCACTGGTCCTATTGAGACACATATTGCTGATTTTAAGGCTGATTTGCATGCCTCATTTGAGATGTCTGATTTGGGGCATTTGCATCACTATTTGGGCATTCAATTTATGCACGTTGATGGTGGAATGGCTTTGTGTCAAACGAAATATATTGACACATTATTGCAGCGTTTTGGCCTTGAAGACTATAAGCCTATTGCCACTCCTATGGAGATAGGTTTACGATTGAGTCTTCATGACGCTGGAGATGCATTTGATGCTGTTCTCTATCAGCAGGCTGTTGGATGCTTGATTTACTTATGCATTACTCAGCCAGATATTCAGTTTGCTGTCTCACAAATGAGCAGGTTTATGCATTGCCCAGGAGTCACGCATTGGAAAGCGGTTAAGCGCATCTTTCGCTACTTGAGTGGTACTCGGCTACTTGGGTTGTTTTATCCCAAAGGGGGATCACTACCGCCAGATTTGCATGCTTTTTCTGACTCAGATTGGGCTGGTTGCTATGACACTCGTGTGTCCACCAGTGGTTTTTGCTTCATGCTTGGTAGCTCATGTATATCTTGGTTGAGCAAGAAGCAGCCTACTGTGGCCACTTCCAGTTGTGAGGCTGAGTATAGGGCAGCTTTCACAGCGACTATTGAGTGTGTGTGGCTCAGACGCCTTATGGCTGATTTGGGTGTTGGCCAGTCTTCTGCCACCACCATCTTCACTGACAGTCAGAGCGCATTGGCAGTTGCGAGGAACCCTGTGTTCCATGCTCACACTAAGCACATTGAGGTGCATTATCACTATGTTAGGGAGAGGTTCTCTGCTGGGGAGATCAGCTTGGCATATGTGCCCACGCAGGAGAACATTGCAGACCTTTTCACGAAGGCTCTGCCTAGGGAGAAGTTTGAAGCTTTCCGCAAAGCTTTGGGCTTACTTCCTTTTGTGGAGTGATTTCCACATAGCTTGGCACTTCCTTATACATGAGTGCCAGCTCCTTGTTCACCGCATCACTCCTAGGGGGGATTTGTTGATATATTTAGGTAGTGATGTGTGTGAACACTCTAGGACCGTCGGGGCACTTTTTTCCCTCTTTAGGAGGTTCTTTTCCCCCGGCTTGTATATACGCCTATTGCCCTAATGGGCTACTTATCTTTGTACATTCTCTAGTAATACATTCAGTATTGTGTGTTTGTGCTCCAAGCTTCTTCTTCTTCCTTGTGCTGTTCGCGTGCTTCCGCAGACGTCTATCTCCAACATTAGATAGTGCGTAGGAAGAGGTACAAATCAAGAAGAATCACAAAAAAAGGGAAAAAATCCAGAGAGGGATTTGATAACTAAATTAAAGAAGTATGGTTATTCTATACGACCACCAAAAGAGTAAAATTTTTGTGAGATTTATATAAAGAAGGGCATAAGATGGCTAAATGTTTGTATAACCCAAAAAATAGAGGGAAATATCTGATGTATGAAGGAAGAGGTAAAGGAGAAGTAGTGGCAAATGAGATAGCACCAATCAGGGGGAAAGAAGGATTTCAAAGATGAAGATTAGCAAGGCCACCATGGAGGGAGCATGAGAGTTTGGAAGGTAGAATAGCACGAGTAATGTTGTGTGTGTACTACTCTATTCTAGATCATTGAATAGGGTTGAATTTTCATTTATGGGTAGGACATAGGGAAGGGAGAGCATTCAGGTAATTAGATATATCCAAGAGAACCAATAAGCACAACCACAATAATAGAATGAGCTGATAACTCAGGTCAATGTCATTGTGATTGAATTATCATATGAGGAACATGTTGATAGGATTCTAGCATCACAAGGGTGGCAAAACAAAGAACATTGGGGAGAACGATTTTATGATTGTAATTAATGTTTAAAGGTGGAGGATGGACAAGTCTTGGCAGCCACAAGATCCAATCGAAAAGGACCAATAGATTGGAAGGAGTAAAAAGGGCCTAGGGATCAGGTGCAAAAAACAATTTAGAAGAATTATGAAGACCAAGGAGTAACTGAGTCCAAGTTTGAAGAGCAGCTGATTCACAAACAAAGAGAGGACAAGAAAGGGATCATGAATGATGAAAAGAAGAATTGTTTTGAGGTACTTATCAATGCTCCTTTGCAATTGTCATTAGATCAATTTTTAGCTTTTGTTCCAGCATTTAAGGATAGCCTCTTGACAAAACTTCAAAGGCAACAACCACAAGCGGGGAATAATCATACTGTCTCGCCCATAGTTAACCATATTGATCCACTAGATGTAGATTTTGTGGTATAGATTATTAGGGCCTAGTAGCAAGGTAGACCGTCTGATGAGGTATTTTTGGATGGTGGGTCAAGAGTAAATATTCTACGAGAGAGTATTTATAGAGGGATGTATGCAGGACAATTAACTCAAGCACCATTTCAAGTCAAAATGGCTGATCAAACGAGGGTAAAACAATTAGGGATTTTGAAGAAGCAAGAAATAGAAGTTGTTGGGATGACTTTATGGTTAAAGTTGTGGTTGATTCAGATGTCAAAATTGACATCTCCTTATGAAATGTTGCTAGGTAGACCTTGGTTCAAGATGGAAAGAGTTAAGCAAGATTGGGATTTGAATGTGGTGGTTCTAACTAAAGGTAGGAGGAGGGTAACTATACCAATTTATGGAGAAGAAAAATTTCACTTAAAGAAAAGCCTTTGGTTCCCCAAACCATTGTTTTAGCTATGGAAGTTGAGGATGATGAAGAAGAGGATTTTTGAAAGCTAGTCCAATAATGGTTCCAATGTTTGAGGTAGATGTGGAGAGTATACTACAGAATGAGAAAGTGCTAGTAGAGGAAACTTCTCTGCTCCCAAGGGGAAAGGAAATTGAGGGTGCACAATTAAGGCAGATGTTTAAAAAGAAAGTAGAAATATCTGCTAAGGAAAGAATGGACTAGGAGGAAAGGGGTGCTTAGGATTTAAGAAGTACGTCATGTCTAATAAGGTCAAGGAGGATGATCTCAAGGAACTCAATTGGGGTACAGAGACTGAACCAAAGATAATAAAAGTCATTGTATAGGTTGAAGGGAAATTCTTGGTGGATCTAATTAAGTTGTGAAAAGAGTATATTGATTTCTTTGCCTAGGAATATTCTCAGGTGAATATAGAGCTTGCACTACATTAGATGCACTTCTAGTGGTGCAACAAAGATATCAGATGAATCCACTATTTTGTAAATCAAGTTACAAAAGAAATAGATTGATTGTTGATAGTAGGATTTATTAAAGTAGTGAGTCAAGTAACATGGTTGTCACCAATCATTGTGATACCTAAAAAGAATGGAAAGTTGAGAATAGGTGTCAACTACAAGAAACTTAATATAACAACAGTAACATATCATTTTCTTATGACATTTTTTGATGTGGTACTTGATGTGGTAGTAGGTCATGAAATGTATAGTTTTCTGGATGGATTCTCAAGATACAATAAAATTAGTGCTGTTGAGGAAGATGAGCACAAAAGTGCTTTTATCAAAGAGTTTGGTGTTTTCATAGTTATAAGTTTTGGGTTGAAGAATGGTCCATCATGGTTTAATTATGTGGCACAAAAGGTTTTTGAGCCCTATTTAAAGGATTTATGAGAGTTTTTGTTGATGATTTCTTTGTTCTTGTTAAGAAATACTTTCATTTGTTGCATCTAAAGTTATGTTTCTAAAGATGTAGGCAATATAGATTGGTGTTGAATCCTTATAAGAGTGTGATTGCAGTCAAGAGTTAGAATTTTATTGGTTCATGTGATATCCAGTGAAGGGATGGCAATTGATATAAAGAAGGTGGAGGCTATTCAGACAAGGAATTCTCTAAGTAATGTGAAAGGGGTGATGAGGTTCATAGGTCAGATTAAATGGCATGCTAGGTATCTCTGATATTTAGCTAATTTGTTGTCTTCAACAAATTAATTAAGAAGGATGTTCCTTTTGTCTGGGCTGAGCCTCGAGAGAAATCATTTCAATTGTTAAAGAAAATGGTAGCTGTTGCACTAATTTTACAGCCACGAGATTGATCATTACCTTTCCATGTTTTTGTTGATGCCTTGGATGTGGTAGTAGGGGCAATTCTAATGTAGGAAAAAATAAAAATTTCGTATAGACCCATATATTATGCGAGTAGAGTATTGTCTTTAGCACAAAAAAAATATGCTATGATGGAAAGAGAAGCTTCGGGGATGATTTATGCCTTGAATACATTTAGGCACTATTTAGTGGGAAAGAAGATCATTTTCATGTGGATCATCAACCTTTGGTGTATCTTATTAAGAAGCCTTTGTTGAGAGGCAGGTTAGCAAGATGAATACTTTTGTTTGAAGATTTCGATATCATCATCCTCCATACTCCATGGGAAGAGCATGCTATGGCTTACCATTTTAACAGATTAGAAACAAGTCAAGGATCGATTGGAGCAGATGATGAATTACCTGATGTTCAATTGTTCAATATTCAAGTGACTGAATCGGACTCCTCGTATGATTAGCTTTTAACATTTTTAACTAATGGGATCATGCTAGAAAAGTTTACCCTTGATAAGAGGAGGAATCTTGCATTGAAGAATAGACTATATTTTGTGATTGTAGGAGCATTGTATAAGAAAGGTATCGATCAAGTGATCGGGTGGCATGTACCTAATTTTGAACAGAAGCTGGTACTACATAAAGCTCATTCTAAAGCAGCAAGTGGATATTTTTCACGTGATATAACAGGTAAGAAGATTTTATAGGCAAGATTATGGTGGCCAAAAGGGTTGAAGGATGCTCATGAGTATGCAAAAAGATGTGTAATTTGTCAAAAGCTTGGTCAACCAGATAATGCACACAAGGTTTCTCATCATCCTCTTTTACCTTTGGAGCCCTTTTAGAAATGGGGTATAGTTTTTGTGGGACCCATCACATCAACTCAAAGAGGTAACAAGTATATCTTGGTGGCTATTTATTATTGTACAAAATGGGTTGAAGTAGTAGCTCTCAAAGATAATAAGGCTACGAGTGTAGCTAGGTTTTTGTATCATAACGTAACAGCCATATTTGGTTGTCTTATTGAGTTAGTTAGTGATAAGGGAATCCACTTTCTGAATGAAGTAATTTTTGAGTTAATAAGAACTCATACGTTTCTACATAAGAAATCGATAACTTATCATCCTCAAAATAATGGACATGTGAAAAGCATTAACAAGACATTGATAAGAATTCTTCAAAAGATTGTGTAGGAAAATAAGAAAGATTGGAATCTGAAGTTGGATTCAACTTTATTGTCTTTCAAAACAACCTTCAAATTTACAACAAGGATGAAATCATTTAGGTTGGTGTATGGGCTTGAAGCAGTGATGCCAATGGAATTTGTGGTTCCAAGTTTAAGAATAAAGATGTCTCCAAGTTTGTCTATTAAACACAAGAGCATGCATCTATTGCAATTAGAAGAAGATAGGCTGGTTAGTTCTTACATTACTGAGGTTATTCAACAAAGAAGGTAGGCTTGGGTAAACGTGAATGTCAAATTTAAGGTGTTTCAAGTTGGTGATTGGTTGATGATGGTGTATAATTCTAGGGTGGGACCTCCTCTTGGTAAGTTGACATTGAGATATAAAGGACCTTATCAGATCATTGAAGATTAATATCAAGGGACTTTTATTGTGGCAGATGTGTTTGGGACTAGGGCGGAGAAGCCAATTAATGGATTTGGGTTGAAATAGTTTCAAGGTAAGCCATTGCATTTTGATTGGCCAACTTCGGCATTACTACAAGTGGAACAATTGTTTGATGAGCCAATATTGAGTAAATCGGATTGGATTTGGAGAAGTGTAAGGTTACAAATATGTTTGATTGGATTGTGTTGTATAAAAAGTTACTAGATCATATATTTTTCATGTACTCAATTGTTTAAAGGAGGCCTTGGTGTGTGCGAAAGGTGATGACTAATTTATGTAGTTGCATTGTGTTTGAGTGGATTGTCTCATAGCATTGTTAGGAGTGAAAACTAAATTGTCATAAGACAAGTCATGTACCTTTATTCGCAAGTGGTGTCTCCATTTGAGGATTGAGCTATGGCAAGTATGCCAAAGCCAAAGAATAGTGCAGGATTGGAGTTAGGAATTCATGACAAATGGCAGGAGGTGATGAGAAAACGATTGTGCAGGAAGGCTCTCATAGTAAGAGATGAAGATACTAACATTGAGGAAGAGGTCAGTGTTGAAGAAGAAGATGAGGAAATATCTACTGTGCTATCAAGAAGGAAGCTAACACAATCACTGATGGATATATATACTAATTTCAAGGTAGAACTTGATTATCAAGCACTTGTGAATATCATTTGGTTGCAATAGCTTGGATTGTAAGAGTTTTCATCATTGTCATGGGATAGCTTGAAGAACAATTATTATGCAAAATCGCACGTGCATATATTGAGGAAAATG
The DNA here is from genome assembly GCA_020310875.1 of Ceratopteris richardii. Classification (NCBI taxonomy): domain Eukaryota; kingdom Viridiplantae; phylum Streptophyta; class Polypodiopsida; order Polypodiales; family Pteridaceae; genus Ceratopteris; species Ceratopteris richardii. The sequence goes on from CM035430.1 coordinate 24,895,124, forward strand.
AAAGGTCGGATTTTTGCAAAGGTGAGTTTGACACCTAAAATGCTTAGAGAGGTGTTTATATTTCCCTACGTGGTGTATGTGTTGATTCCCAAATGCCCTTCAGATGCATTAAAGGAGGGAAGGAGATAGATAATATTTGGTTTTGCTAGGTGAGAGCAGTTCAAATGGTATTTGGAAAGAATATGCCTTACCATTAAATTTGATTACATGTCTAAAGAGAATTATACTCCATTATGTTGGGCCAAAAAAGGTTAGACGATTAGTTGGGCTCATTGGTTTTATGACAGATTATAGAGAGAAATATTTCTATCAGATAAGAGGAAGACTCAATCCAACAATAGGTTGTGTGTATACTTAGCCTCAAATTTTAGTATTCTCAGAGGCTTGATACTAGTGAAATTAGGTGGCCTGTAAAAGTTGAGCAAGGGCAACACATAGAATCATAGAAGGTACATGAATCTAATTCTACTAAGTTTGAATCACATAAATAGGAGGTATAAAAAACTTTAATGAAGGCAACATATAGTGCATAGGAAGCTCTATCAGTGACTCATAAGAATAAGGTTATATAGAATATTGATGAGTTGCAGGTACAACTAGTTTTGGATGTTGCAAAATCCTCAACTTCAACACTTTTGGAGAAAAGTTAAAAATTATCTAAGAAAAGGAAAATGGCATCAGAAGCAAAGAAGTTAGCGACCAAACTTGAGTTTGAAGAAATGGTTCAACACTCCGATTTTGATATAAAATGTACACAATGCTCATCAATATTTAGAGGCATTACAAAAATTTATTGCTAAGAAGCAAGTACAATCATGGGAGCAGAGATTGCTCAATGATATTTTGAACTCAGAGGATCATCAAACAAAAAATTTTCAGGTAAAACTATTTGAAGATGAGTTAAAGCAAATAAACAAGAAGCATTTGGATGATACGACAACTCTATTGGAACAAAATGCATTGGAGATGGCAAGAATAAAGATGCCATTGGAAGTGTTTAAAGATTGGACAAGGAAAATGGAAGATAGAGTTGAATCTCAATTAAATGGGTTGGGAGAAATTAATGTAGAATTACTAATGAAGTAACGAAGCTCAGATTACAATCATTGCAGGTATTAGAAAAGTAGATATTGAAGCAAGAATAATTGAATCTTAATGCAGTGCTGATGGCTAAAGTGGATGTTTCAATTCTAAAGCAACAAACATATTCTAAAATGGAGAATATGTGAGGAGTAATTAAGGAAAAATGATATTCCATGATTAAGTATACTTATGAGGTAATAAAGACAAGATTTATAGCAGAACATGAAGCTAAGTTGGTGGAGAAAATTAATCAATTGTAGAAAGAAAAGCATTGGAGATGGAAAGAGTAAAGATGTCATTGGAAGTGTTTAAAGATTGGACAAGGATAATGGAAGATAGAGTTGAATCTCAATTAAACAGGTTGGCAAAAGTTAATGTAGAACTACAAGTTGATAATGAAGTGATGAATCTCAAATTATAGTCACTGCAGGTACTAGAAAGGAAGATGTCGTAGCAAGAGGAATTGGATCTTAATGTAGTGTTGATGGCTAAAGGGGACGTTTTAACTCTAAAGCAACAAATATATTCTAAAATCTAGAATATGTGGGGACTAATTAAGGAAAAAATATCTTCCATGATTAAGTATCCTTATGAGGTAATGAAGACAAGATTTGTAGCTGAGCATGAAGCTAAGTTGGTGGAGAAAATTAATCATTTGTAGAAAGAAAAGGAATATTGGATTCAATAGGCTGAGCGATCGAAGAAGAAAGAGAGTACACAGGAGGAGGATAATCTACGAAGTTGGTTAAGGAAGAAGAAAAACATGACAAAGTTTTACGTGTGGAAGAGATTGACAATCAGTTATCAATCTAGTCTAAAAGGGATTGGCAGAAGAATTTGAAGTTATTATGAAGGTACAAGTTGTTGAAAGTCTAGAGATGGAGAAGCAGTACAAAGAAGAATAGTAGCAATATTTTTTTCACATGGTCAACATTCTCATCAAGGGATTTGTGAGTTAGAGTCTAGTTTTTTATAGAAACCTCTACTATCTTGTGCCATGTGTTGAATCTTAGTGAAAAGTGTTTGCAAATGAAAAGTTACTTAGTCATATATCTTAAAAATTGCTTAGCAAGATATTTAGAAGTTCTTTTGAATTAGATGTATGTTGAGTCGGATATTGATCAATTAGATTCTATTATTATAATTAGTTATAATTGGATGTTACCTAAAAGTATTGGGACTTGGTGGTTGTATTTGCTTATCATGGGTTGTTTTGTCTATTTAAAAGAGAGGGAGAGAGAGCTATAGGCCGGTCTTTTTTGGTTTCAAGATCAACCAAAGGACATATGTATGATGCACTTTGATCTTTATATACCTAATGGTATTACAAATTTTTTTGTGATTATTTGATCTTCATCTATTCTGCTATCATTCATTCTTGTATAAATGTACAGTTGTGTTTCAATTGAATTTGATTTCATGAAGTCATGTTCTAGTACAATGTTTTACGTGCTCTATAGGACTTTTGTGTAGTAGTGAGTTTATAAGTTGTTGAACCCAAATAGTTCCAAACAGTGATGTCTTTGTTCCAAAGTGGTGTGAATGTTTATGGCCATGTAGACTAGCCAATTGAGTATATATATATATATATATATATATATATATATATATATATATATATATATATATATATATATATATATATATATATATATATATATATATATATATATATATATATATATAGTTTGATAGATAGATAGATATATAGGTAGATAGATAGATAGATAGATAGATAGATAGATAGATAGATAGATAGATAGATAGATAGATAGATAGATAGATAGATAGATAGATAGATAGATAGATAGATAGATAGATAGATAGATAGATTGATAGATAGATAGATAGATAGATAGAGAGAGAGAGACTCAAAGGGTTGGAAAATTCTAGCAAAATACAACTGAAAATGCTGAGAATTTGGAACCAAACATGGTTGAAATTTTCTCGCCAATAAATTTCCAAATTGCTGACAATTTCAAGCCACATATGGTTGAACATTTGCCACACAATATGGCTGAAAATGAGCATGAAATTCATCCATGCATTATATGCATGTTGAAGATGTATTACATAATGAACGCATGTCTATCAATAGTGCACAAACTATGCCAAAGTGGCTGAAACAAGCAAGAAGGTGGACATTTTTCACGTGATATAATAGGCAAGAAGATTTTGCATGCAAGATTGTGGTGGCCAGAGTTGTTGAAGGATGCTCATGATTATGCAAAAAGATGTGTAACTTGTCAAAAGCTTGGTCAATCAGATAATGCTCACATGGTTTCTGATCATCTTGTTCTATCTTTGGATCCCTTTTGAGAATCGGGTATAGATTTTGTGGCACGCATCATGTCAACAACTCAAAGAGGTAACAAATATATCTTGGTGGCTATTGATTATTGTATGAAATGGGTTGAAGCAGTAGCTCTCACAAATAATAAGGCTTTGAGTGTAGCTAGGTTTTTGTATCGTAACATAACGACCAGATTTGGTTGTCCTATTGAGCCAATTAGTGATAGGGGAGTCCACTTTCTAAATGAAGTAATTTCTCAGTTAACAAGAACTCATATGATTATGCAGAAGAAATCAACAACTTATTGTCCTTAGGATAATGGACACACAGAAAGCACTAACAAGTCATTGATAGCAATTCTTAAAAAGATTGTGCAAGAAAATAATAAAGATTGGGATCCAAAGTTGGATTCAACTTTGTGGTCTTTCAGAATAGCCTTCAAATTTAAAACCAGAATGACACCATTTAGGTTGGTGTATGGTCTTGAAGCATTGGTTCTAATGGAACTTGTGGTTCGAAGTTTAAAATTAACAACTAAAAAGATGTCTCCAATTTTGTCTATTAAACACAAGAGTAGGCGTTTATTGTAATTAGAAGAAGATAGGCTCGTTAGTTCTTACATTACTTAGGTTATTCAACAAAGAGGGTAGGCTTGGGTAAATATGAATGTCAAATTTAAGGTGTTTCAAGTTGGTGATTGGGTGATGATGGTGTATAATTCTAGGTTGCTACCTCATTTGGGTAGGTTGACATTGAGATATAAAGGACCTTATCAGATCATTGAAGATTTAGGCCAAGGGACTTTTATTGTGGCAAATGTGTTTGGGACTAGGGTGAAGAAGCCAATTAATGGATTCATATTGAAAAATTTTTCAAGGTATGCCAATGCATTTTGATTGGCCAACTTCGGCATTACTACAAGTGGAAAAATTGATTGACGAGCCAATACCGAGTAAATTGGATCAAATTTGGAGAAGTCTAAGGTTAAAGTTATGTGTGATCGGATTGTACTATATGGAAAGTTACTAGATCATATATCTTTCATGTACACAATTTTTTGAAGGAGGAGTTGGTGTGTGGAAAAGATGACGTTTAATTTTTGTGATTGCATTGTGTTTGAGTGGATTGTCTCATAGCACTCTAACAAGTGAAAATTATCTTGTCATATGGTAGCTCATGTTCGTTTATTCGCAAGTGGTGTCTGCATTTGACAGTCGAGGTGCGGCAAGTATGCTAAAGCCAAAGAATAGTGCATGATTGAAGTTAGGATTCCAGGACAAATGACATGAGGTGATGAGGAAACGGCTGAGAAAGAAGGCTCTTATAGTAAGAGATGAAGATATTAACATTGAGGAAGAGGTGAGTTTTGAAGAAGAAGACAAGGAAATATCTACACCGCTATCAAGAGGGAAGCTAACACAATCATTGATGGATCCGTATACTGATTTCAAGGTAGAACTTGATTGTCAAGCGCCTATGAATATCATTTGGTTGAATTGTAATAGTTTGCATCATTTTCATGGGATAGCTGGAAGAACAATTATTATGCAAAATCTGAAGTGGATATATTGAGGAAAATGAAGGGTCACATTTTTGTAAAGGTGAGCTTGACACCTGAAATGGTTACAAGGGTGTTTAAATTTCCCTATGTGGTGTGTGTTGATTCCCAAATGTCTAGAAGATGCATTAAAGAAGGATGGAAAGAGGTAGACAGTATTATACGTTGAAGAATGTCAGTTATGCTAGGCAAGAGCAGTTGAGACGGTATTTGGAAAGAATGTGTTTTATCATTAAATTTGGTTATACATCTAAAGAGAATTATGCTTCATTAAGTTGGGCCAAAAAAGGTGAGAAGATTAGTTGGGCTCATTGGTTTTATGATGGATTATATGCAAAATGTTTTCTATTAGATAAGAGGAAAACTCAATCCAACAATAGGTTGTGTGTATACTTAGACTCAAATTTTCAGTATGCTCAGAGAGTTGATACTAATGAAATTAGGTGGCCTATAAATGTTGAGCAAAGGCAAGACATAGAACCACAGAAGGTACATGAATCTGATTTTACTCAATTTGACTCAGATAAACATGAGGTATACAAAACTTTAATCAAGGCATGATATAGTGCACAGGAAGCTCTGTAAGTGATTCATAAGAATAAGGTTAGATAGGATATTGACAAGTTGCAGGTACAACTAGTTTTGGATGTTGCAAAATCCTCAACTTTGAAACTTTTGGGGAAAATTTTTAAATTGTGTAAGAAAAGGAAAATGGCATTAGAAGCAAAGAAGGTAGTGAGCAAACTTGATTTTGAAGAAATGGTTCAACACTCTGATTTTGTTATAAAAGATGTACACAATGCTCATCAATATTTAAAGACATTACACAATTTATAAGAAATGGGTATAATTATAGCAGTAGAGGTTGCTCAATGATATTTTGTTGAGAGGCAGGTTAGCAAGATGAATACTTTTGTTTGAAGATTTTGATATCATCATCCTCCATCCTCCATGCGAAGAGCATGCTATGGCTTACCATTTTAACAGATTAGAAACAAGTCAAGGATCGATTGGAGTAGATGATGAATTACCTGATGTTCAATTGTTCAATATTCAAGTGACTGAATCGGACTCCTTGTATGATTAGCTTTTAACATTTTTAACTAATGGGATCATGCTAGAAAAGTTTACCCTTGATAAGAGGAGGAATCTTGCATTGAAGAATAGACTACATTTTGTGATTGTAGGAGCATTGTATAAGAAAGGTATTGATCAAGTGATCAGGTGGCATGTACCTAATTTTGAACAGAAGCTGGTACTACATGAAGCTCATTCTGGAGCAACAAGTGGATATTTTTCACGTGATATAACAGGTAAGAAGATTTTATTCTGCGAATCCCTTTTAGATAACTGATTGTCAGTCTCTTCCACACGTAAAACTTTGTCATGTTTTTCTTCTTCCTTAACCAACTTCGTAGATTATCCTCCTCCTGTGTACTCTCTTCCTTCTTCGATCGCTCAGCCTATTGAATCCAATATTCCTTTTCTTTCTACAAATGATTAATTTTCTCCACCAACTTAGCTTCATGCTCAGCTACAAATCTTGTCTTCATTACCTCATAAGGATACTTAATCGTGGAATATATTTTTTCCTTAATTAGTCCCCACATATTCTACATTTTAGAATATACTTGTTGCTTGAGAGTTAAAACGTCCCCTTTAGCCATCAACACTGCATTAAGATCCAATTCCTCTTGCTACGACATCTGCCTTTCTAGCACCTGCAGTGACTATAATTTGAGATTCATCACTTCATTATCAACTTGTAGTTCTACATTAACTTTTGTCAACCTGTTTAATTGAGATTCAACTCTATCTTCCATTATCCTTGTCCAATCTTTAAACACTTCCAATGACATCTTTACTCTTTCCATCTCCAATGCTTTTCTTTCTACAATTGATTAATTTTCTCCACCAACTTAGCTTCATGTTCTACTATAAATCTTGTCTTTATTACCTCATAAGTATACTTAATCATGAAAGATAATTTTTCCTTAATTACTCCTCACATATTCTCCATTTTAGAATATGTTTGTTGCTTTAGAATTGAAACATCCACTTTAGCCATCAGCACTGTATTAAGATTCAATTCTTCTTGCTTCAATATCTACTTTTCTAATACCTACAATGATTGTAATATGAGCTTCATTACTTCATTAGTAATTCTACATTAATTTCTCCCAACCCATTTAATTGAGATTCAACTCTATCTTCCATTTTCCTTGTCCAATCTTTAAACACTTCCAATGACATCTTTATTCTTGCCATCTCCAATGCATTTTGTTCCAATAGAGTTGTCGTATCATCCAAATGATTCTCGTTTATTTGCTTTAACTCTTCTTCAAATAGTTTTACCTGAAAATTTTTTGTTTGATAATCCTCTGAGTTCAAAATATCATTGAGCAATCTCTGCTCCCATAATTGTACTTGCTTCTTAGCAATAAATTGTTGTAATGCCTCTAAATATTGATGAGCATTGTGTACATTTTATAACAAAATCAGAGTGTTGAGCCATTTCTTCAAACTCAACTTTGGTCGCTAACTTCTTTGCTTCTGATGCCATTTTCCTTTTCTTCCTTCCCAGTTCTTGCTGGGAATGTGTGTACAATTTATTACCAGACCTAAGGATCATTCAATTAATTTCCACGATTCTATGACCAAAATCGTGATTTCCATGATTCTATGATCAAAATCGTGTTTTTCACGATTTTGTGATCAAAATTGTGTTTTTCACGATTTTGTGTGAAAATAGTGATTTCCACGATTCTGTGATCAAAATTGTGTTTTTCACGATTTTGTGATCAAAATCGTGTTTTTCACGATTTTGTGTGAAAATCGTGATTTCCACGATTCTGTGATCAAAATCGTGTTTTTCACGATTTTGTGATCAAAATCGGGTTTTTCACGATTTTGTGTGTAGGATTAGAAGTACCAAAACATCTCCAAAATAATGATTTTTGGTATCCAAATATCCCTAGAAGTTATCATTCACCTCCAAGTGGAATCAATTCAATTGGATCTATGAATATGCATTTATGGCCAAAACTTTGCAAACCTATACCTATATGCAGAAGGTCATAGGAGTGATACATACCTCCCAAGAGCCACTCAGTAGGGTCATCAAATGAACTCCAAATTTACTACAATTTGACACATTTGAGAGCTTTTCTAAGACCCTATCACTGTATCAAGCTTAATTACAAGAGCATTCTCCATATAAGAGAAACATGCAAAATAGTGTCTGGAACGCCTGCACATTTTTCATGACTTAAAAACTAGATGAGAGGAAAGATTGCATTCATGGACTCCCCAAATGAACTCTTAATCACTTACAATTTAGTGCGCATCAAGGTGTACTAGCTGATAAACATGTCCAAAAGGATTTATCCTGATTGGACATTCCACCAAAGAGAAATGACATAATCACCTGTGCACTTCTCTGGCGAGTCCTTGCTAGAGGTACCAAGGAACTAAAATACACATCATTGTTGATACATGTAGGTAGTGATGTGTGTGAACACTCTAGGACTGTGGGGGCACTTTTTTCCCTCTTTAGGAGGTTTTTTCCCACGGCTTGTATATACACTTATTGCCTTAACAAACTACTTATCTTTCTTTATTCTAGTGGTAATACATTCATCATTGTGTGTTGTGCTGCAAGTTTCTTCTTCTTCCTTGTGCTGTTCACGTGCTTTCGTAGACGTCTAACTCCAACAATTGGTATCAGAGTAGGACACCGCTTTATCTAGGGCATTGTCTACACCTCTCCGGTCGCAGTCTCAAAATCGCACGAAATTTGGTAAGCATACTTAGGGTGTTTCAGAGATCAAAACAACTTCCCTATGTCATGCCAAAATCCCGATCTGAGTTCGTTTCGGCCTTGAACACACTCAGAGTGCTTGTGCATGCTATTTTGTCTTTTTCTGCCAAAGGTATATACCAGTTTTGGTTCGCCAATATAAGCATCTCAAAGTTTGCTACAGGTCTAGCGAAATTCATCTAGGTAATTCAGTTCAACTTTTTGAGATATAGTCAATTTTGTGCATCAAGGTATTTTAGTCACCGGCCATGGCTGAAAGTAGTGATGTATTCCATATGTTGGCTGTTGAGGATAAGTTGGTAGTACCAACTACCCATTATAGGCTTATATGATGCATCATGTATTGGTCACAAAAGGACTATGGAATATTGTGCACAATGTTGAAAGATGTCCTGCTACACCTACAAATATACGTACTACAAATACAAGTGTTGGACCTGATGGAGATGGTGTCGAAGATGAGGATATCCTACAGATTCTTGTTTGTGCTGTTGATTCTGTTGCACCTAGTGTAGAGCAAATTTGTTGGGGTGGCAGAGATGCTCAAGCACATGCATTGATAGTTTTGTTTGTCAAACATGCCATTATACCTCACATTCACTCTTGTAGAGCAACTAAGGATGCTTGGCATACACTTACCACATTGTACTAGGCTAGGAATGAGGCTCGTGTTGCTTACCTGGAGAGTGAGCACATGAATGAAGGTGATTTTATGGACAATTTTCTCATAAAGATCATGGATTTGAAAGAATAGTTGATTTTTGTTGATGAAGTTATACCAGATAGCTCACTTGTGCACACCGTTCTGAATGGTCTTCCTGACTCATATCAGAGTTTTGCTTCTACTCTTCATTTGATGATGAAAGGCAATCCAAATGCCTTGTCATTTGAGGACTTAGTCTCTGTTCTGTTGCATGAAGATTAGTCTAGGTAGAATAGGTCTATTATGTGTGTTGCAAATCAAGCTTTCTTGGCTAGTCAGAAGGGCAAAGGAAAATGGAGCTCTTCTGCTAGTACACAAAAATTTGCAAATGCTGCACATTCAAAGAAGGAAGACAAAGATGAGAAGAAATTAAAAAAAGCAGAAATTGTTTTGCAAATACTTTAAAGAAAATGATCATGTCATTAAGAGCTGTCCAAAACTAACTGCTAAAGAGGCAAAGAAGAAAGAGGTTGGAATGGTTATTGTAGAGGCCTCTACACCGAAAACAGAGTCTACTAATCTTGTGGATGATGAAGAATGGGTGTTTACTACTGTTTGCAGTTTTGACCCATCTTCTCATGCGTAGTGCATGTCTGCAGTAGACTCAGATGTTTGGTACTTTGATAGTGGGGTGACCAAACATATTACCTCGCAGTGCAGTTTCTTCTCTTCACTTGAGCTTGCCCCTACAAGGAATACTCTTACATGCGCCAAAAACTCCTCCTATCCTGTTATGGGAGTTGGTAAGATCATTTTGGCTACTGCTGATGGTAGTTCTTTCACTTTGTCAAATGCTTTGTTTGTGCCAGGGATTAAGAAAAATATGTTATCAGTTTCTACATTAGCCAAGACTGGCTTGGTTGAAATTTGTTGATGACAGATGTACATTTCATGATCTGTCAAATGGCAATGTCATTATTGGTTCCGGCATTTTATGTCGTGGGCTGTATAAGCTCATAGACTATGAAAGATCTATAAATGATTTGGCATGTGCAGTACATGATTCTCAAGCTATCTCAAATGCAAAGCATTGGCATGCACGCTTTGGTCATGTGAATTTTTCTAGTTTGCTACACCTACAAAAATTTAAAATGGTGTCCTCTTTGCCCAAACTTGAGGCACCCAAAAAACATGTTTATGAAGGCTGTGTTTTGGGCAAAATGCAGTGTTCCTCCTTTCCAAAAGATGGTTCAGTTCGGGCTACTCATAATTTCAGCTTGTACATTGTACTTTTTGTGGTCTTATGCAGACACCTTCTTTTGGGAACTATCTTTACTTCCTGACTTTCGTTGATGATTTTTCTAGGCATGCATGAGTATATTCATTTAAGGCAAAGTCTGAAGTGTTTAAGTGCTTCAAGAAGTTTTTGGTTTTGGTTGAAAATCTATCAGCATGTAAAATGGGCACCCTCCGTTGTGATCGAGGGGGGGGGGATATATGTCTTCTGACTTTAATGCATTTCTGGTTGAACATGGGATAAAACATCAGTGTACATTGCTATATACACCTCAAGACAATGGGGTTGCTCAACAAAAGAACAAGTCACTCATGGAGATGGCAAGGTATATGGTCAAGAGTCAGGCTTTACCACATAGTTTCTGGATTGAGGCTGTTATGTGTACAACATATGTACTGAACAGGTGTCCCACTAAAGCACTACACTCTATCACTCCGTATGAGGCTTGGTATGGTCACAAGCCATCTGTTTCTCATCTACGTGTTTTTGGTCGTCTCGCATATGCATTAGTGCCTGAACAACATCACAAAAAATTGGATGATAAAGCAATAAAATGTATTTTTGTTGTGTTTAGTTCTAAAAGTAAGGGCTATCGTCTGTATCATCCATAGACTAAACATAGTATGGTTAGCCGTGATGTTGTTTTTGTGGAAGATGCTATTCAACCATTGCTTTCATGTACTAAGGAGACATCTGTTAACTCCAAAGACATGCATGATACTTTGGTTTCTCTTTTTACAGGTGGTCAGTCTAGTGTTGGTCCTAATGTGGCAACTTCTCAACCTTTGCAGGTTTCATGTGATGATGCAGAGCATTCCATTTCTGATGCAAATTTACATGATGCACTTGTTGATGAGAGAGTTGATATTGAGTAGGCAAAAACTATGCCAAAATGGCTGGTGCAGACTTTGCGTGATAGCAAATTAGATGCACCTCTATCATATCATACTCAGTGAGGCTCTCATAGTGCCTCTTTTTCATCAGATTCCTATGCTATGGCTGCCTCTAGTCTCTGTAATGGACTGAACCTATTTCGTTTGATGAAGCACAAAATTCAGAACATTGGATGGCTACAAATGCAATCTGAATATGATGCTATCATGAAAAATGGTACATGGTCTTTATGTAACTTGCCTCCTCGCAAGAAGGCCATTGGCACTAAGTGGATATACAAGCTAAAGTGCAAACCTGATGGAACAATTGACATGTATAAGGCTAGGCTTGTTACAAAGGGTTATGCACAACAAAGAGGCATTGATTTTGATAAAACCTTTGCTCCTACTTGTTGAATGACTAATGTTCGTAGCATCTGTGCACTTGCAGCTCATCATGGTTGTGTACATCAATTGGACATTAAAACAACATTTTTGAATGGTGACTTGCATGAAGAAGTTTATGTTTTTCAGCCCCATGGCTTTGTGCAAAAAGGGCATGAAAACTAGGTGTGCAGGTTAAAGAAGGCATTATATGGTTTAAAGCAAGCACCACGTGCTTGGTATGAAAAGATACATGCCTATCTCATTGCACATGGTTTTGAGAACAATCCAACTGAAAGCACCTTATATGTTAAGCATGCTAATGATGTGCTTCTAATCATTGTGGTATATGTTGATGACATGGTGCTCACTAGTCTTCATGACATGCATATTGTTGATTTTTAAGATTGATTTGCATGCCTCATTTGAGTTGTCTGATTTGGGACATTTGCATCACTATTTGGGCATTCAGTTTATGCAAGTTGATGGTGGAATGGCTATGTGTCAAACAAAATATATTGACACATTATTGCAGTGTTTTGGCCTTGAAGATTGTAAGCCTATTACAACTCCTATGGAGACACGTTTACGATTGCATTTTCATGATGCTGGAGATGCATTTGATGCTGTTCTTTATCAACAGGTTGTTGGATGCTTGATTTACTTATGCATTACTCAACGAGATATTCAATTTGTTGTCTCACAGATGAGCAGGTTTATGCATTGCCCAGGTGTCAAGCATTGGTGGGTGGTGAAGCGCATGTTTCACTACTTGAGTGGTACTCGACTACTTGGATTGTTTTATCCCAAGGGGGGATCACTATCGCCAGACTTGCATGCTTTTTTTGACAATGATTGGGCTGGTTGCTATGACACTCGTGTGTCCACTAGTGGCTTTTGCTTCATGCTTGGTAGCTCATGTATATCTTGGTTGAGCAAGAAGCAGCATATTGTGGCCACTTCCAGTTGTGAGGCTAAGTATAGGGTGGCTTTCACAATGACTGTTGAGTGTGTGTGGCTCCATCGCCTTATGGCTGATTTGGGTGTTGGTGAGTCTTCGCCCACCACCATCTTCGCTGACAGCCAGAGCACATTAGTAGTTGCAAGGAACCGTGTGTTCCATGCTCGCACTAAGCACATTGAGGTGCATTATCATTATGTCAGGGAGAGGTTCTTTGCTGTGGAGATCATCTTGGCATATGTGCCCAAACAGGAGAATATTGCAGACTTTTTTACAAAGGCTCAGTCTAGGGAGAAGTTTGAAGCTTTCCGCAAAGCTTTGGGCTTACTTCCTTTTGTGGATTGATTCAACATATCTTGGCACTTCCTTATACATGAGTGCTAGCCCTTGTTCACCACATCACTCGCAGGGGGATTTGTTGATATATTCAGGTAGTGATGTATGTGAACACTCTAGGACTGTGGGGGCACTAGAGGGCAACTTTTGTTACAACAGGTCTAACCTTTTGAATGTTTTGACCTATCAAAATAGCTCCAAAATACATGAAAATTGGTGAGTAAGTTAAGAATGTATGCATCTACCATTATAAAATGTTTCATAATAAATGGCTATTCCTACATGAAGGTATGAATACAACAACATACAAGAGTACCATTTCATGTTGAGAAAAAAAGGTTTAATGTATCTTAATGATTCTATGTAGCATTTAAACTTTTTTTTCCTTATAATTAAAACACTTTGATGGGAGGATATGCATGAATATATGATGTCAAGAATAATAAATTCATTCCAATACATTAATATTATGAGGAAGAAGTAAATCATTAAAAAAAAATCATTTATTAATAATGGAAGAACAAACTGAAAAGAAAGATTCTTTAGTGAAATTACACGTTGAAATCTCACCTCTACTTTCCCTTTTATAATGTCAAATCAAAATGATACTCAGAGAATTCATTTCCTACAAGATGAAAACTTTTCCTATAAGCATTTACGAAACAAAATAAAACAATTCAAGCCTTAGGAATTACTCATGATCCTACTTAGGCAACTTGCAAGCTATGTACAGATGGCCATATCTAAGGAGCACCTAGAGGATAACCATGTCATTTGAAAGATTGTGAAGTAAGGAAGCTATAGCATTTTGAGTCTTTCCATTTGGACACTCCTAGCTCAAGATGAATTTAGTGATGCTAGGTAGAGAATTTACTAGACAAATTAGAGAAGAAGTTGTTCATAATCTCTTTCTCTCCCTCAACCTCCTCTAGGTGGTGTGAGCAAACACAACAGGTAGAAAAATCCCACATGTCCGATTTGGAGCCTCAAAAACCTCTATAAGATGCACACGAGTCTCTTATGGTCTTCAACTACAAAGAAGCGAGAGAGAGAGAGAGAGAGAGAGAGAGAGAGAAAGAGAGAGATGATGGGTCTCTTCATCCCCTCCATGCATGGGTGGACGGATACTCAAAGATGGGAAAATGGCTGGCCATAGGTTGATAAGTGTGAATACCCGCTGGCCTCACTCATGCAAAACAAATATTTTGCACACCAAAGTAGTCGAGTTTAGCTACACACACTCCAAGGCGATGGAAATTCTTCACGCAAAAATTCGTACACACTTGCTCCATGAGTTCTTTCCTCCCAAAATCTTCTCAAAAAGATGATGACGTGGCTCTTCCTCCAAAAATGTTCCCCTCTCTCACTCAAGCTCTGATACTAAATGAAAGATCCCAATTAGTTACCTACCACTCTCCTCCTAACCTTAAATAGCCCTTGCACTTGGCACATCTAGAGTCTTCTCTAAGGTCCAAACATTCCTCATATGGCCACTTTTAGGAGATGAAATAACCTCAAAGGCTTGTGCTAGAGCCTTGGCTCCCCTAAGCTCTAGTCCTTGACCGTGATAGGGTCCTCGTCCCGGATGGGGTCCTCAACCATGGAGGTCTATATAAATCTAACACCTAGAGTCATGGAAAAATTTTTCTTACTTCTTCCTAAGTGAGTTCTTGACCTCTGTTGTACAGAGTGGTCACAAATGTTTCATAGGACCTAGGAAGTTTGTTAAGCAATCTAATGGCCATGCCTTCACTTGAGATCTTTCATCCATTAAGTGTTAACTTTCTCGGATAATCTTCAAACTGTGCTATAATCTTTGTGATAGTGTCTTGAGGAGGAATAGAAAGATTGTGAAATTTTTCCTCTACTCTCCTAAGGAATTTTATCTTAATATGGACTTGCAAGAGTGTCATGGGCTTCTTTGGAGGTTTTAGAGGCACTCGTGTGATTCTTTGTTGATTCATCACATGCTAGAAGAATTTGACCTAATACTCTTTTGTCCTTGAAATTCCAAATATTCCAAGACTCCAAATATTTGACCCTATCTGGTTAAGTCTCTCACATCTAAAACTGTATGGAGAGTATTCATGCACAAGTATGCATGCATAATATCTTTCCACAAATTATAGTTTTCGCCATCTAAGCATTCTTCCTTAGGCAAACATGGGTGTAAAGGGAGATATATAACATATCATGGACAACAAATTTGATTCTTTCTTTGACATTTCAACACTTGGGATTGGGGGGCTTAGAGTAGCCCTACAACTATTGACACCTTGGAGGGGGGCTTAGAGTAGCCCTACAACTGTTGACACCTTGGAGGGGGGCTTAGAGTAGCCCAATAGTGCATGGAGAGACACCCTTGGAGGCTTATACTAGCCTCCCAAAGCACACCCAAAAGATACTCTCTTATATTTTTGAAGTTTCAAAGGGAGGGTACTTAGTGCCAAATAGTTTCAATAAATGGTGGGGCAACTAAGGGTTGGAATCTTGGAAAAATTGGAAATTAACCCTTTGAGGAGTGCCAAATTGGGTGTCAAAATTAAGGGTGTGTACTCTTACAAAAACAAAATGAATGGTTTAAATAAGGGGTACAATGATATGCAAACAGTGCTAAAAGATGTGGCACAAGGAGCATCAAAAAATGTCCTTAAGGTATACAGAATAAGGCTTTGATTTTGTATGCCTTTAGTGCCCAAAATCTTCCAAAGTTGAATACGAAGGTTGAGGCCCTATGAAAAATATATGCTTTTGAAAACAACATTCAAGATTCATGTCCTTGTGTTCTTTCACTAGTGAGGAATGTTGTCCATATCCAAGAACCCCAAAAATATATGCCTTGAAAAAATGAACAAGATGAGATGCTAAAAATCGTTCGATTTTAGAAGAATAATATGTGCCATTTGATAAAGGGAAACCTCGATCTACTCAATGGATACATAGCATGAGTGATTGTGAGTGCCAAAGAGAATGAACCAAAAACCATAATGACATCAGTGATGATGTGTGAGGCCAAGAATGTTAATGGTCAACAAAAATGAATTAATTTGTAAGCACATTGGATTTTGATGAAGAGAAATAAAGTCACATTCCCTCTGTGAGGTTTGTCTCAATCTGAATGGACCAAGAGTTTTCCATTTATAGTAGCATCATACCAGGAAACATTAGGAGTCGTAAGAGAAGATATGGAAATCATGTGGATGATTTGTACTCTACATTGTGCAATAAACATCCAACTTGACATCATATGTGATGTCATTCAACTCCATATATCATGTGGTTCTCTCAGTTTCTTTCTCTATGTGGTGAAAAATAGAGAAAATTGGCACAAAGAGGGGTGGCACAACAATGTGGGATTCATGTGTCCCATAGGTGCTAGGCTCATTCACTTGTATGGTTTTTCTTTCTATTAATTAAACCTTGGGAGAGTAGGTTGTAGCCAAAAAAATGATCCAAGGACTCTCTCTCCCTCTCTCTCTCTTTGTCAAAGAGGGAACACTCTCAGATTCTACATAGGTTCAACAATCTTCTACGCCCATTCTTTGTGCTCTCATGGGATCCTTACCCAGACACACTTAAGTAGGGTCAAGGAGAAATAACCTGATTGTAGTATCAAAGATGCTAATCCACAATTGAAGATGTGTGCCATCTCCATTGTATTAGAAGTGGTTGCTTGGCAAAGCTCTTCATGCTTTCAATCCAATGTGTCATGCCACTTTTTTAGTTCTTGTGAAGATGAGGAGCAAAATAGAGGCAATGTTCATGCGATGTAAGGAGAGGTCATGTCCCAATTTCATACAAAGCAATAGCCATTGTTATGAAGTCATAAAAAGCATATAGATCTCCTGATACCAAATAAAAATAATTCTCCCACGAAACTGTCCTATTGGCTTGAAAGTGCTAGCTACATGCCAAGATTGGTTCTCCACCAATGCCTTTGTTTAACATTATACCTGGTAGTATTGTTTGTCCGTGTGCAAATCTAGTGGGGAATGGGTTGGTTCTATAGCAAGTCACCTTTCTCCTCTCTATTAGGATGTTCTGTGTGTTGTTCTCTATCAAAAATGTGTAATCCTTTTTCAACTTTAAGGGCAAAGGTGATCATAATGTGATGCTAATAGAGTAAGTTCTAATTACATAAGTTGAATGCAAAGATTGATGTTACAAAGAGAGAACATGATATCTGCAATAAGGTTGGACTCAATAATGAGTATGGATACAAAAGTATGAACACCAAGGTGCCATCAGAAGGGTGCTTGAAGCCACGAGCATGAGAGTAAAGAGTGTTTATAAACACTTCATAAACTTGAAATTCTCCATCATCTCCTTGAGAATGGTCATAGAAATGAATCAAATCACAAGGGTTTCACAGAAGAGGGTGGGAATGAGGGAGAGATAAGGGAAGCAGGTGAGATAATGGATGCAATAAAGCATGGGAGGGTGGGATAATGTGAAAAATGAGGCCCAAAAGAGTAGATTGATGGCAAAAGCTTCTCTCAATGAGGAAAAAGCAAAACCACCAACACTAAAATACCACCACCAAATGATCACCAAGTACACCACCAAGACCTCCACCTAACCCTCTCATACCATGTAGAGATACACACATGGAAGACTCACATGGATTAGAGTGAGCTTGTCAAGAGGATGGCATAGGTTCCTCAAGCTTCTAAACAAGTACAAAGTTGGGCAGAGGCCCTTCTTATATAGATCTGGATGGAGCTCTCCAAAGTACATCATATGTGATATAATTCCCCTTGAAAGATAATGAATGCACAAGTAGAAGTAAATGGAAAGGTACCAAAATACAATGAGATACAATATAAAAAGGAAATGAAATGGAAGTGGAGTGTTTCCAAGATACAAAATAGAGATGCACTCTCACTTTCTCAACAGAATTGATTAAGGTTTGATAGTACACATAACAACGTCGAATAGAACTATGTGGTGAATGGGAGATGGACAACTTGAATTTGGTTAAATTGCCTAGAAATGGCTACAAAGTAGGCTTGACAACATTTCTTTAGGTTTCATAATCTTAAATGAATTCTTTATATAAGAATAGGTGTAGAGGTAAACTATCCATTCGATGGTGTGAATGCCCACTTCAATAGAAAGTGGCCAGCCTATCCAAACCCCCTTTGTGAGGAAGATCCAATGCAATTACAGATTTCATTCAGTAAATCCTTGGTAAGTATTGGTGGCACACTTCTCTAGACTTCTCTCCCATACCTCTCTCCATTCTTCATACCATCTTAGATCCCCTATACAAATCCCTTTATGGGAATGCTCTCCTTGTTGGAACATCAAGATTACACTATGCTTGAGGCGGATTTGTTCTACTTCATCAAACCATCATGTGAAATGTACCAAAGATATCCTCGAAGAGGTTCACCATCTATATTTATTTTTATGGTATTTTCTTAACGATTTTTTATGGATCCTTAAGTAATGTAAAAGCTAGAATTTTACACTTATAAAAGGAGAAAAGTAGAGCTCGAATTCCATGAATTTGAGGTGGCTAAGCTTGACAATGAATGAATCAATCAATCACCAAAAAGTAGATCAAATTAGATCTTCACTTTTCCTAGATTGTAGGAAAATGAATTGATTCTCTTCAACAACCTATCCCTCCTTGATTCCAATTCAAAATCTACTTGTAAAAGTTGTGGAACACTTCAAGATTCTATACAAATACTTCAAGAGTCTATATACATACACTTTGGGTCATCTTCATTTCTCTACACCATCTTCTTCAACAACAATGAACTTGTAGAGGCTAGTGAAAATTAGGTGGAAGAACCTCTCAAGTCACCTGTTTCCCTGAAAGTGCATGTCATGATACTTACTACAGTAGTAAGCACAAATTCAACCTTTTCTCTTATCTACAATAGCCAAATATGGTTAGTATCAGGTTCATTTTGAAGTTGTCAATGAGATGCACCAAATACTCATGTTTTCCACCTAATTTGACAAACATGTTGTGTGTTATGAACAAAACACTGAGTGATAGGAAGCACCAACTCTACTCCACAACACACTGAGCTTCACACACACTACAATGACAAAAACTGATGGGGAAGGGGTAGGCAACACCTCTAGGCACACATTCCAAGCATCAAACACACATACAAACTCTTAGAGAAGAAGATATGCAAGGAAGAAGAAGCAAATTCGAAATTTCAGCTTGATTACTCATAATGGCAAAAGGTCTCTACAAAGAGTCACAAAGTGACTTATATACATATGCCCTAAAAAATGGTCCTTTCACACAAGAGACCCGCACTTTTATTGAAATTCACTAAATCGCTAGTATTGTACAAGGATAATGCTACAAGGTTCATGCATCATGCTTCTAGAGGACTCCTCTAAAGCATGTACATAGCTTTTGATGTAATATCATGGAAATTTGAAGAAGAAAAACTATGCCTAAATTTGAAATTTTTTTGGGGCATGATTCTATTCACTTTTTTCCTCTACACTCTCCCCCTCTTAGTCTCTATCGTCCCTTGAAAGGCTTATGTCCTCCTGCACCTTTCTTCAAGTTGGTCGTGTTTTACCTGATGTTGCATGTTCAATTGCCCACTGCCAACAATAATGGAGGCCTTACAGATTCAGAGGTATCTTATATTTCTTTTAATTTCATGCCACCAATAGTCGAAGAAGCCTTCAAGACTTTCAAACAATTTGTTACCTTGTGCAAGCCTCAGTCCAATGCTTTCGTTCCTTGTACCTACTGATTTTCTTTATCATGTAAGTTTCTTTTCACCGCATGCACCCTGTGACTAGAGTGACATTTATTTAGTCACCTTTCATTGGAGTTCTTCCTAAGGTTGTTGGAAGGACCTTATGGGTGTTAGAAGGCCTTTGTTTAACTTCTTTGTTCACACTCTTGGGGTCCTCCTTTTTTCACGTTGCAGCCTGATGCATGCCCCTGTGGGGATTTTGGCAGAGGGTGAGTTCTTTTATTGTATTTGTTTGTGTTTGGGTCGTCTTCTTCTTCTTCTCTTGCTAGGTTTGTAAGGAGAGATGGTGGATTCAATCCAAAGATGAGTTGGTGCTGCTACAACCAGCTTCACACTAGCAAAGTGAGACTTCAGAGTTGGTTATTAGACCCTTTGAGCTTCCTAAATCAACAAAAAAATCACCCAAGTTTTTTGGAACAAGTATCTCAAAAGTTTGAGTCAAGACAGACTAAGACAGACTAGTTGCAAAATAACTAGCTCCCAAAACTTGCTATTTTTGTACATACACCTTCTAGGAAAAATGAATAGTGCTCTCAACTTGGTAGGAATTAGAAAACTTCCTTTTGGACATAGCAAATAGACTTACATAGCTTGCTAATCTAAGTTAAAACACTTGAATTGATCAATTGAGCACTGAGAACTAGATTTAGCGAAATTTGGAACACTCCCACCATTTTCAAGGCTTTGTAGAGATTTGACCAGTGAGCAGAAAAACATAGATTTCTCACAAAAAGTAAATCCAAGAGATATGTGCTTCTGAAGTTAGTGTTCTTAGTGAGTATAACAGATAATAAAATAGAGAAGAAGTAAATGATGAATGTATAGATTCACATATAATTGCAACCACATTGGTAATGAATACTTACACAACGGGACTAGAATGATAGAGCTATGGAGTAAGCTCTTCAACCTCTACAAATGAACATGAAGTGGGAATGAATCAAGCTCTCTAATGGCGACTTCATTTTTGCTCTTTTTATAGCTACTTTCGGAGGTAGTTTTGAATTTAAATTCAAATAACTTCACCTAAAAGTGATGCTAAGAATCAGGAGATATTCTCTCAGCTGATGGATTTGTGGTTTTAGGTAGTTAGAGCCATGAATTTCCTTTTTACATCATGGATGACTTAAGCCATTCTTTCTTTCACAATTAAAAGAGAAAAAATATACTCTATTACAAGAGGTGTTCATATGTATACACATATGACTACAAATGAACATAAATCAAATCATATCAAGCATGTAGGATTGGGTAAAATGCACCAACAGCTCCCCCTTAAGCCTAACATGCTTGGCATCCAAATAAGTCTTCAATTGTCCTTGATTTCCTACAAGCCAATCATCAACTTGAATCTACTCATTTTTGTACCATCAAGAGCTTTAGTCAACATGTATGCACATTGCATATCTACAGACACATAGGATAGTTGAATATCCTTGCTCATTAGCTTCACCCTTACATAATGGTAGTGGACTTCAATATGCTTGGTTCTAGCATGGTATACCGGATTAGCTGCAAGATGTAGTGAGCTTGTGTTGTCACCAAAAATGTGAGGTGCTGAAGAACTAAGTCCAAGATCTGTATACAAAGATTTTAACCACATAATTTCTTGAGTTGAATTAGCCAAACCTCTATATTCGACTTAAGTAGAAGATAATGCCATTGTTGGTTGCTTGTTGGATGACCAAGAAATGATTTTTGAACCTGCAAATGATACATACCAGGACGTGGCTCTTCTATCATCTCTAGATCCGGCCCAATCTACATTTGAGTAGGCCTTTAGCTCAATATCTGAAGTAAATGGTTAAAAAAAACCTTCATGCATGGTCCCCTTTAGGTACTTGAGGACTCTCTTGACCACTTCCATATGTGGTCTTCTTGGCTTATGCATAAACTGACTCAATATGCTAACATTATAGCATATATCCACCCTTGTGAGTGTTACATAGTTCAAACTTCCAACCAAGCTTTGATAGCTTGTGATGTCTTCAATCGGATCTCCTTCATAAGCACTAAGCTTATGATTTTGCTCCATAGGTGTACCTGCACACTTGGTGTTTTCCATCTTGAACTTGATGAGCATGTCATGCACATACTTCCTTTGTTTGATGTATATACCTGAACCTGTGTAGATTAACTGCAATCCAAGAAAATAAGTGAGTGGTCCAAGATCACTTATTTTGAACTCCTCCTTCATTTGATTCTTGACCTGTTTAACTCCTTCAAGATCATTCCCTGTGATGATAATATCATCAACATCAACACGTAGATAGATCACTTCAGATCCATTCCTCTTTATGAACAAAGAGGTATCCACATTTCTAGCTTTGAATCCTTGGTCCTGCAAATAAGTCACCAATCTGAAATTCCAAGCTCTTAGAGCTTGCTCTAATCCATATAAGGCTTTCTTTAATTTGCATACATAGTTAGGATGATGTGCATCCTCATATCCAGGGGGTTGTGCCATATACACTTCCTCAAAAATCCATCCATTTAAGAAAGCATTCTTTACATCAAGTTGATAGAGCTTCCAATTTTTAGATCCAGCAAGACTAATGAGAACCCTAATTGTCGGCATTTTTTCAATAGGAGAGAAAGTCTCCTCATAATCAATATCATGGGTTTGAGCAAACCCTTTAGCAACTAACCTTGCTTTATGTCTATTTATGCTTCCATCTTGATTCCTCTTGATTTTGTATATCCATCGAGATCCAATTACCTTCATAGATGGCTTGTTAGGTACAAGCTCCCAAGTGTCATTCTCCTTCAAGGCTTCCATTTCTTCATCCATTGCATCTCTCCAAGCTTTCTTGCTTTGTGCTTTTTCAAATGTGGTAGGTTCTTCATTGGTTGAATCCTTTGCAATGTAGATCGAGTGATTGGTGACCAAAGAAGTATCATAACCATACCTCTTTGGTTTCTTCTTCTCCTTGAAGGCCTTCTAAGTGGTGAATGTGAGCTCTCGGGTCCATATGTAGCATCTTGCATCTTTGCTCTACCTTTGCTCATCCAAAGCTTTAGTCTTTCCAAGTCTTCTAGGTCAATCTCCGAATTACTTTATTCAATTTGCTTTGGCTCCTTTGGTTGAAGTGATGGAAAATCTTCATTGAAGTCATAAGGCAGCTTCACTTTCCTGTCATCATCAAACCATGATTTGTTCTCATAAAAAATTACATCTCTACTCATAGAAAATACTTTATTGGTTGTATTGTACAATCTATATCGTTTTTGGTTTTGGTCATAACCAATAAATATGTACTTCTCTGCCTTGGGATCCAATTTCCCTCTTACTTGAGAAGGAATGTGAACATCGGCTAAGCATCCAGGGATTTTACAATGCTCTAGACTAGGTCTTCTTCCATTCCACACTTCATATGGAGTGGTTCCATCTAGTGAATTAGATGGAAGTCTATTTATGAGATCATGTGGCTATAGACACAACCTCTGCCCATAAGTAGTTTGGCAATCCCTTTTCATTGAGCATGGACTTTGCGGCTTCAACAATATCTCTATTTCTCCTCTCTGCTACACCATTGAGTTTGGGTGTATAACTTGTAGTGACTTCCGTTTTAATGTCTCTTTCATGCAAGTAGGCATCAAATTTAGAAGATAAGTATTCTCCTCCACCATTTGATCTGAGTCTATTCAAAGTCCTACCTGTTTGGTTTTCAACAAATGCAACACACTTCTTAAAGCAATTAAAAACTTCATCCTTGTGTTTCATGAAAAACAGAATGGTCCACCTGCTACAATGATCTATGAAAGGCACATAATATCTTGAGCTTGATATAGATGGCTCCTTACTAGGACCCCACACATTTGTGTGCACTAGATCCAAAAGATTTTGGTACAGATATCCCTTCCTCTTGAAAGGTTGTCTATGAGCCTTGCCGAATTGATAAGATTCACACTTATAAATCATGTGTTGCCTTGTGATATTAGGCAAAGCAAGTACACTTTGGTCCCTTCGAATTTGTTTGAGTGTCCTCTCACCAATACGAGCAAGCATGTTGTGCCATATCTCCAACTTTGTGAGAGTTTGAGATCCATAGCTAAATAAACATATGTTCTTTGTCTCTTCCACTTCAAAATTGAAAAGCCTTCCTCTCTTTTCTCCTTTGGCAATCCTTCTAAATCCTTGCCTTGGGTCTTCAACATATGCCCCAAATCGGTTGAATCTAAACTGCAATCCTTTTTCAACAATTTGCCCAACACTTATTAAATTTTTGGTAATTGTAAGGACATACAAGACTTTGCTTAAGAATTTCATATTCCCATCTAATGTCTGATGGAGAATGTTAATCTCCAAAAGAACAAGCTATCCTTGATGTTAGAGCACCTCTATATCAAGAACAACTCAAAACCTTTACCAATTTGGAGGATCAATACTCAATTATCAAAATCTTGAACAAACTGTGAAGAGAGTTAATACTCAGAAAGTCTGCTGCACATAATTCACTCATTGACAGATCAAATGTGTAAAGTTTTTGATAAAACTTTGTACAAGGTGTTGTCTATAGATTATGCACCTTCTCCAATTTAAATCATCTAAAAAAGATTAAGTATATCTTGAGAAATGAATCAAACAGTTCACCTATGTCTGAAACTGTTCTCCTATATAATTGATTCAGACACTTGCAACTTCTAACACATGGTTCTCCCAAACTAGAACCCGTTTAAGCAAATGCTTTTAGCCATAGATGACTTACCTTCCAACTTAGATTTTGACTCCTCATTTGTGCAAAAATTTACATTGTGCACTGAGAACTAATCAATTCTTTGACCATCAAGATTGCACGTGTTTTAGAAGACACTAAGCACTTCTTCACATACAAATGTTCCTCTGTATAATTCTCTCAGCTTGTTTACAATTAGGCTCTCAAACTTTAACTATAGACTCATTAACTATGGAATTAGACATCTACAAAAGGATTCTTGAAATGGTCAAGCACAGAAGGAGAACACTTGAAAATATCGGGCATAACTTTTTCTTCTATTCAGAAAGCTTTACATCTGAATGATGAGAGAGTTCTTCTTCACTTCTCATATGTCTAATGACTATTTTAACTTCTAATTAGATAAATTCCTTTTGGACATAAAAAATAGAATTAGATATAGCTTGATAATCCAAGTTAAAACACTTCAAATGATCAACTGAGCACGGAGAACAAGATTTACCAAAATCTGGAACACTCCCACCATTTTCGGGGCTCTATAGAGATTCGACCAGTGAGTAGAAAAACAAAGATTTCTCACAGATATTGAATTCAATGACCATGAAATTTAGTGATCATAAGAAAGACTTTGAGAAAAATCCAATTCACTTCAAAACTTGGAAAAAGGTTACATATAGCCTCAGATATGTGCTTCTGAAGTTACTGTTCTTAGTGAGTATAGCAGAGAATAAAACAGAGAAGAAGTAAATGATGAATGTATAAATTGACATATAGTTACAACCATACTGGCAATGAATACTTGCACAATGGGAGTAGAATGATAGAGCTATGGAGTAAGCTCTTCAATCTCTACAAATGAACATGAAGTGGGCATGAATCAAGCTCTCTAATGGCGACTTCCTTCTTGCTCTTTTTATAGCTACTTTTGGAGATAGTTTTGAATTTGAATTCAAAGAAATTCACCTAAAAGTGTTGCTAAGAATTAGGAGATATCTCTTAGCTGATGGATTCATGGTTCTAGGTAGTTAGAGCCACGAATTTCCTTTTTACATCAGCGATTATTTCTTTCACAATTACAAGAGATAAAATATACTCTTTTACAAGAGGTGTTCATATGTCTGCACATATGACTACAAATGAATATAAATTAAATCATATCAAGCATGTAGGCTTGGGTGAAGCACACCAACAAGGTTCTCCCTCCACACATCCCTCCTCTTGAACTCTCTCATCCCTCATATGCTTTTGTAGGTGGCGTGAGTAGGTCTAGAATACAATGCACTTTGTCTGTTTAAGCAGATTTGCTTTACGTATCATGAGCTCCTTCCATTGAGCTGATTTTATTCCATTGTTTGGTGCTTGTTGGTGGTGAGCAAAAAAACCTAGTTCATAAGCTACTAGTCTAGCATTTAGATTGGTGGACATCTTCAAAAAGATTTATGAATCGACTTTAAAAAATCCCATTAAAAATTCTTCTTTGAATGTCTGCATGTATGTACTTGCAAAAAACATTAATTTAGAACAAATTGCCATTAATGTGAGGCGGCTTGGCATGATAGAGAGATAAAAAATCAAAGCATTTTTTCCTTGGTTAATGCCGATAAATTTTAAAAATGTATATTCAGCATATCTGAAACCTTCAAAACTGTGAGAATCATGCTAAGCACTTTATTTTGTCATTTTATTGTGATGTGTGGGATTGAAGCATATCTCCATAGCCAAAATTTGATCCTCTGCACCATGTAATCTTCTCTTGGTAAATAGTTGTGCGGTGGGCTAAAGAGTAATGGAAAATTGAGCCACTGATTATTTATCTTGCCATGATGTTGTCATTCCCAAAATTGCATCCATGGACTTCAGTGTGCTATAGGGCAAAAAGAAGGATTCACTTGTAATAAATATGGTGCCTCTTTCTAGTGCACCCACAATGTAGGATTCTTCTCTGAAAATTTGCATCTCCAAACAAGATCAGTGGTTTTGAATTCTTCTTGTTTATATGAAAAAGTAGTTGCCTTGGAATTCAGTTGTTGGTCTGGCTCCTTCTAGATAGTCCTTTTGATATATTGACCTATCTTCTCTTTCAAAAGCGGATATGGTACATTGAATGGTTATATGATTTGTTGTAGATCTTTACTTTTGATCTTGGCTTCTTTCATTACCTTGACCACTGCATCTTCAAAATGTTGTGTGAGCTAGGACTCTAGTAGGGCCCACTCCCTTTGGCTTCCTTCTATAGTGTTTTGCATCACATGATCAGCAATTTGTGCCTGCACCTCAATATGTGGTGGTGAATAAGCAATGGGGGGAGCTTTGAACTATTGGTGTCCCCATGTTTGCTTGCTTTTCTAGTTGTGCCTGTAGGTTTGCAATAAGTGCATCTTTGTCTTTTATTTGATGTTTGGCTGATTTAAGCTCTTCATCACTTTTCATTTTCGTTTCATAGAGAATAGCCATTTGATCGACATCTTCTTTGCATTGTTTGATGTACTTTCATTCTACTTCTTTCCATTTATTCCTTAACTTACTTGTATTGTGCATATACTTTAATTCCCATTGAGCTCGCAATTATTGCTCTTGCTTGAGCTGATCAACATACTCTTCTAGTTGTGCTCATAGTTCCACCATATCTTCACTTGTAGATTTGGCATTAGATATAGGTTGATTGAGTAAAAATGAGATCATCAACTCCTTATTTCTGTTTCTCAGCGTATTTGCCTCATCCATATATATCTTGATTTGTGTTTCAAGAACTTTGCTTCGATTAATTAATTGTGCCTTCTCTGCTTCGTGCATCTCTTTTTTTTTTGAATTCCGTCAATTAAGTTATTAGGTGTGCATTTTTGTCTTTTAGTTGGTTTATTTCCTTTACCACTTCCTTAAGGTCTTCTTCCTTCTTTTTTCAAAGTCTGTTGAGACTACATTGCGTGCACAGATAGTTGTTCATTCAAGACTTTGAACTGATCCTTTTCAACATGTACCTGTTCATATTCTTTATCTACTTCCATCAAGTGTTTTTGAGTGTCCATGGCTATTTGTATCATATTTTTCACTACAAGTTTAAGCTAGGCCATGTCCACATTTAACCAAGTTTCTGGTATTACTGGTTCTTCACCAATTGACACATCTTTTCCTTTATTGATATGTATTGTTTCATTAAATGGCTACCAAATTTGAAGTTGCACTCGCAGATCAGCCTCTGTATTCTTATCTTTTTTGAACTTCCTTCTTCATGAATCACGTCACAGGGGATGGCTATGCCATGATCCTTATTGATTCAAAAGTCTCTTGGCGGTCATATGCCTCCTCAGCTTGTGCTTCTTCCTTAGGTTTTGGTCACTTCATTCATTTGAATAGTATATACATTCAAATGAATGTATACACTATTTGTCCATGTCTGTCTCTTTGCTAGCCACCTCTTGTTGGTTAACCACTTGGTTAAGTTCATCCCATCCACCATCACCATTTGGTTTTGTGTGAATATACACGTTTACAGTGAATTTCTCATTATCTTCTTGAGATTCTGATGAAGAGCTTGAATTTGTTAATCCCAATTCTTTATATCCATGTAGTTGGGTTAATCTTTTACTAGTCGACTTGGTGGTACTTCACTAGTCTATTGATAATGGTGACCTTGGACTGATAGGTTCACCTGGCCTTCCTTGTATGTGTGAGTTTGTAGTAATGCCTACTCTAATTCTACCTCTGTAATTGGATTTGGTTGTGCCAAAGTCGTTTTGGAAGTACATGAGTTCTTTTTGAAGCTAACGTCCCCTCCACTATGGTTTCCTCCCTCAATCTTTTTGCTTCTCTCATTACAGGTTTAGAACTTGTTCTAGAATCTCCAGTTATGATTGCACTATTTCTTTTCTTTGGGACAATCGCTACCTTCACATATTTTGCCATCTCAATAGTCAAGGGCATTTCTCAAAGGTGTTCCTGTATGTTTAATGCATGATATATGAGTATGGCTAATGCAATACTACAATTGAGGAACTTTTTATGACCCCACTTTTTCTTGGCTTCAAAGAATTGTTCTTGGACATATAGTGTAAAATTAACTTGGTTTCCAATCTGTTTTTTGCATATGAGAGTAGTTGCACTACAATTTTTTGAGAGGTGGTTTATCTATGCATGTTCATGAAACAAAAATGTTGATGTAGGAGGCATACCACTTCCTGGATGTCAATTTTGTTTATATCTAAGAATGTTCATTTTCTTGTTTCAAGGCATTCTTCTTTGAGGTCAATTGTGCCATCCTTGGTCCACTCGAATGCTTCTTTGAATTCGATCCTCATCGAATCGCCTTGTAAATCCAATACCTTTGCTTCAAGCACAGTAGGCACGTCCAATGCTAGATGCAACATATTCATGACTTGAGTGCATCTTTCAAATTCAAGCTTGTAGATTGGCTAGGTAAAATACTCTACAGTTCCAACTTTTTTCATATATCAATAGTTGATGGCATTTCATGTAGCACTCCAAAATCTTGTGACATCACGGGAAATTGATGGTCCTAATTCATAAATTTTATATTGATTAGAAACCAATGATCTATTGCTGGATGATCTTTGTGAAACTAGTGCCCTTTAAGCTTTAGTAGCACATTCTAGTGGGAACTCCAAGATCTCCTCTTGCATAGTCACTTTAGAATCCTCATAAGCCATCTATACTTTAAAATAGAATTTGTAATTAAAACCCAATGTGAAGAAGAGATTTCCTCCTTTCATTTGTTCATTGTGTGCATCACAATCCCGCCCCTCTCTCACAAGTGTGAGTATAGCATGAAATCTAAGGATGTATTTTTTCCATTTTTATATTTTTATATAATTTTTTTGAAAGAAAACATGACTGTTAATAATAGCCGAAGCATGTATTAATGTACATTAGTAAGCTTATTTTAACTATTATAGTAGAAGCCAAGTCCTATTCCCTAGTGGGGAATGGGCACCACTATACTCATTGAAAACGTTGTGTGCCGAATGCATGGCCTTATTATGTGGCCCTATCGTGCCTACTTTGAATGCATTTAGCTCAGCTTGAGTGCAAGACTAATTCTCTTTATTGTTATGGCACACTCCTTGTCACTCCTTTGGTCTCCGCTTTAATGTTATAATTTGATTCCTCTTTTTGGTGTCTCCTTGCACTTTGAATTGTGTGTCATTGGATTTGATCCTCCATATGTACACATCTTTGTATTGGAGCTTCTTTTCTTTTGCTTATCCTTGTGATCATTTGCTTTTGGGTAATGTATTGATGTCTTTGACAACCCTGCATGTTGCTTTGTCTAAGGTCCTTATTTATTTCTTTGCCTGTTCCTTGATCTTTTTTGGGATCCACATTTGTTGTCATGATCGTTGAGCTTCCGCTAATCGTTTGGGTATCCATATTTGCCATCGCCTTGATTCATGTTGCCATAGAGGTTGATTTTCATTATTATTTTATTTCTTAGTTTTCTTGGGATGTCCCAACATATCCTTGCATTGATGTGGTCGAATCTGATCCTTGCGAATCCATACTTGTTTGTAGGCATGTCGATGTGGTTGGGCCATGTTGTTCATGAGACTGTCTGCCTAGTGACCTCCTCACCAGTGCCTTTACGTTGAATGGCATTATTAGTTTGCTTGGACTTAATCTCTTGGATAGAAGGGATAGGTTGATCCTGCAATTTACTACAAGGTGTACGTGTGTGGAGAACAATGGAATCGATAGACAAGGGATTTGATGGAAGTTCTTTAAGTTCCTCCCTATTGTCTATTTTTGCTGATATGTATGTATCCTTGAGCAAGGTGGATCATGTCCTCAAATTTGAGAATCTAGTCTTTCCCTCAGACCAATTCTAGCTCTGATTCTTTGCAAAGTAAAAATATTTTTTGCATGGTATTGTTTCCTAAATGTAAAGACATTGAAAATTTTCCTAGGCATTTGATGATGTTGCTGCCAATTCCTATCATATGAGCTTTTGTTGGACTACGATGTGCCTTTAGTTTCTCCACTAATGAGGCTCATACACTGCTTAAGGCAACTTCCATGCGAATCAAAGAATCCACTAACTGGTAGTCATCTTTACCTATACCTAGGTTTAAGTATGGTTATCTGATGAAGTTTCCTAGGGCTTCTACATGGTTGGTGTGGTAGTTCACCATAGGGATACGATCTTCTCCTCGTAAATATCTTTCCTCATGTTGTTGTATCCATTCCTTTTGTTTTAGTATTCATTCTCAAGCTTCCACTTGGGCTTATTCTCATATTCTTTCCTCTTCTTTCTTTCTATTTTGTGCTCCTAAGAGTGTTGCTAACATGCTTTTTGTTAATGGTTCCATATAGCGTTTGACAGGCGTTTTGTCTCCTTTTTGACACATAGATGCCAGCTATAGCTTGTAATCTAGTATCATGCAATTTCTCTATTTGATCCAATTCTCTTGATAATACATGTCCCGTCCACTCATATTCCTCAGCAAATCTTAAAGTAGGGAGTAAGAAATCAAGTGGCAATATTGTATTGTGTCCATAGACTAGATTAAAGGGAGTGGTTCTAATAAACATTTTATATGCTACTCCAAAAGCCCATATTGCATGATGCAATTGTTTATCCCAATCCGACCTTCTATTGTTAACTATCTTAGTAAACACCGTGCATAACACCTTATTGGAACTCTACAATTATCCATTAGCATGCAGGTGATAGGGTGCTGAATTTTTATGAAGTACTTGAAATTCATTCATAAATGACTTGATGAACTTGTTAATAAAGTGCATTACTCTATCAGTTATGATTTCAATTGGTATCCCAAAGCGAGTGAATATATTTTCAAACAAGGACTTTGGTGTAGTTTGGGCATAATTTTTCCTTGTAACTTTTGCTTCCATGCATTTTGTCAAATAATCCATGGCTACAATGATATATTCAACATGCGATCCTTTCAGGGGAGGGTTTATTGGTCCAATGAAATCAATACCACATTTTGAGAAAGCTCATGCACTAATCAGGGGTCTCAAAGACATGTCATGCCATCATATTGGATACTTCATTTTTGACACACATCACAATTCTGCACATATGCTTTTGCATCATATGTAAAGTAGGCCACGATAAGCCACCAAAGAGAATCATTTTCACAAAATTTTCAGCTGAAAAATGACCTCCAATTACTCTTGCATGAGCCATCTCTAGAATAGGAAGGTTTTCTCCTTCATGCATGCATTATTGAGTATCCTTTCCTCTTTTGAATAATTGCTCTCCCATTATGGTATAGTCTTTGCTCTATTCTTCCAATGCTCTCTTCCTAGCTAAGCTTGATCCTTCAGGGTAAGCGCATGATTAAAAAAAATCAACTAATGCTTTACTCCATTCCGGGACAATGGTGGAATAACATCATGAGGAATGTTCAACAAGTTTATTTTCATGACACACTTGGAAGTTAGTGATGTGCTCATGCACGCCCTTTTGCATGTCTGGCTAATACACACCTAATCTTTTCAATTCTTGTGTTGTTCCACTAACGCCCTTGTGCATTCTCCATTTATTTGGATGGCCTTGTTCAAGTAAACTCTCACACTCCTCATCTTCCATGCATCTTAGAAGTACTCCATTTGAGTCTTTGAAGTACAAATTCCCTGTCGAAATGTGGAGGTTTCTTGTTTGCCATAACTCCTTATTACTATTTTTGTTGATCCTATGACGTGATCCATGAGTAAGTATAGGAATCAAATTCTCAGCCCATTTTTGACATACTTATAAGTTGAACAAATAGGTATTAGGTATGTCGTCAACCACTCTTGTGGGTGGTTCTCCATGCATCATTCTTGATAGATGATCAGCTATTACATGTGTGTTTCCCTTCTTTACTACTACCTCAAAGTCAAACTCCATTATTAGTAGAAACCATCTCACTAGCCTTCCTGTTTTGCAAGGTTTATTGACCAAGTATAGTAGTGATTGATGATCAATAAAGAATTTAAATTTCTTGGCTAAGAGGTATTGTCTGAATTTTTTCACTACATAAACCATCCCTAAGCCTTCTTGTTCGATAGTAGTGTAGTATTGTTGTACTTGGTTCACTTGTCTACTTGCATAAGCTACAAGATGATCTAATTTTCGTTCATTACCTGGTTGTGCTAAAATGCATCCAATTGCATAATTTGATGCATCCACATGAATATGGAATGGCTAATTCTAGTTGGGCACCTTCAAAATTGCTCCCGAACTCAGTCTTTTTTTCAATTCATTAGAATCTTTTTCACATTCTTCTGTCCAAACAAATTGAGTTGTACAGAGGTTTAGCAATTAGGGCATACATGTGGATCAATCTTCTGTAATATCCACAATGTCCCATAAAGACTTGCACTTTCTTTGCATTCTTAGGTCTTGGTAATTCCCAAATGACTTTGATTTTATCTTCATCGGTTGAGATGCCACTCTTGGACACTATATGTCCCAAGATTTTGCCTTGTCCAAACATAAAGACACACTTTTATGGATTTAGATAGACTCGACATTGTCTACATTTATCAAAGATTCTCCTCAATCCCGGTATGTGATCTATATGTTGAGAAGAGTAGGTACATAGGTCATCCACATAGACCTCCATGTTTTTTCACAGGAACTCTTTGAACACATGACACATCAATCTCTGGAAAGTTGTTGGGGCATTGGTAAGACCAAATGGCATTACCCTAAAAGCATACACTCCCCATTCAGTAGAAAACTCAGTTTTATGCTGATCCTCAATAGCAATAGCTACTTGGTTGTATCTTGAGAATCCATCAAGAAAGTTATAGACTTCCTTTCCTGCTACTCTTTCCAAGAGATGATCCGTTATGGGTAATGGAAGACTATCATGAATTGTGGCTGCATTAACCTTTTTCAAGTTAACACATACCCTAGGTTTTCCATTTTTCTTAGGCACGACTACTAAAGGTGATACCCCCTTCGTGTGTTCAATCTTGTGTATGAAACCTGATACTAATAACTTATCGATCTCTTCCTTAATCTTGGTGGAGTATAGACATCATTGTAAGTGTAAAATCTTTGTTTAGAGGGTTTTGCTTCTTGCATCATTGGAATTATATGGGAAAAAATGGAAGGGTCCATGCCTTTGAGATCTTTCTAAGTCAAAGAAAATAGATCTCTATATTCTCGAATTAGCTCTATTAGTTCTTGTTCTTCTTCCCGAGACACATCTTTGTCTATGTATGAAAATCTCTCCTCTTCTCCATCCATGGCTACAATTACTTTTTTGTATGTTCTTTGTTTTCATATGCTACTCCTTCGCGAGCTTCCTTTTTTGGCATTCGAATGGCTATTTTCCTTTCTTCAACCTCGTATTATTTGAAATGTTTAGGTACTTCAAATGATGCTTGGTGTAGAATGTCTTGAATGTCAATTCTCTCATCTTGAGATTTCCCTTGATATTTTTCTATGGCTCGCACTTTAGTATTCCCTTTGTCTTCATTTGTTTCTATTTCTTGTAAGTATTGTTCTTCTGTATCGAATTCTGGTTCCATTTCAATGCTTTCATACTCCTTGCTCCACTACTAATTCTCCTGCTTCTACTTCTTGGAGGACTACCATGGATAAATTTACATCATATCCTTCTTCATGGATGCATTCATTCATCATTAACACCTCTTCGTTCAGACAAATGTTTAGTGCTGCTAATATTTCCATCCATTTGTGTGGCTCAAAGGCTTCATTTGGAAATATCTATGGCATGTATGCTAGTTCTTATATTGGTCTGTCGTTTTGATGTCCCACCTGCCATACTTGTTGTCTCTCTTCGTCCTGTTTCACCTCTTTACACATCCACAGTGGAGCATCTTCATTCATCCAAGATTGGTCATTTATTTCAGCACTATGAATGGATACATCCTCCTTCTCTTTGTGTACATGACTCCACTACAAGGGTGGAACATCTCTATATGCAAAAGTATGTAAATTGATTTTCATTGTGGCACCTTGATGTTGGACGTATAACGCATCTCTTAACAAATCTCGCATTACTCTCAATTATCTCATAAACAATCATCCTAATATCATCTCATAGTTAATTGCTTTTCCAAATCCACACGTTGCTAGAGTGTGCTCAAAATCCACTCCACAAGTAGTCAGAATGACCTTTTCTAGGATTCCTAAAGGTCTCTTGACATGACCATCGACCAAATGTAACTTCGTTCGAGCGGGCTGTAGTTGGTTTTTCCCATATATTCTTTGGTTGCTATTCCCACTCTTACTCCTGTGTCTAAAATTTCTCTGGTCATGTATCCTCCTAATGTGATGGAGAGGCATGTTTTTCCCTCATCTCGCTAAATTCTCCCACTTTATCAATCAAAATTTTTATTATGGGTGTGGTCTCCAATTTATCGTTTTCCATGGATGGGTTAGTTTCTTCCAAGTTCAATTATTGGGCTAGTTTCCTCCACAACTAAGGTTTGACTTGAACAACTCCTCCAATGTTAATGAACATTTGAATTTTGTTTTCTTCAACTCTAATAGTGTGTGTGAGGCTTCGTCTCTAGATTTCTTTCCTCTTTCCCTCATTATGGGTGCATGAAAAATTTCACATTTGTGTTCATATTCTCTTGTATAATTAGGAAGTGTTGTTAGGCTCATTCCTCCCTCTCTTTCATGGTCTAGATTTGATAATTCCTCATAGATCGCTCTTCATTCTAAGTCTGGTTGATTTCTAGAGGTGACTAGTTCTTCAAAAGGTGGTTCATTATTTTCATCCTTCTTCCATCGATCATTACGAATTTCGGCTGTTAAAAGTGCAAACTACCATCAAGTCCACTTTTAATCTCTTTCGGGTTCTTAGGGATGGTAGGGGTCTGATAATTCAGAGGCCCTGTATCTTATTTTCCCTGTTAACTTATCAAACAAGCAGTACGTTATTATCCAGTATAATGTCTTCTACATAGTATTACTGTTCATATTCCGGTTAGGCTTTTCACAGTACGTAACATAGAGAGTAATAATTACTGCTTGATCTCTTCATCACGAGCAGTTAACAAATCATCCTTGGCTTTTAACTCAGCCAATGCTGCATCTCTTTGGGCAATCAAAGAGTCCTGCTCCGCAATCCTTGCTTGAAGTTGCTGAACCTACATTTGCAAAGCATGGTTCTCTGCCTTAACGGCATCTTCTTCTTCCTGTAATGGGGCAATATCAGCTTCCAAAACATCAACTTTATGCTCCAACTCCTGTCTGATAGTATCAATGGCCATCTTCAGTTGCATTGGTAATTGCTGCGAGAATTGGATCAAAAGTCGACCCATCGATTCGAGTTCATGAAACATCGGGGTTGGAGCAGGAAGGGTAGGAAGGGATTGGGATGTAGAAGCGGAGAACAGATGAGGGGAGGAGGGTGGAGAATAGGCGGGAGAAGAAGATGGAGAAGGGAGTACGTCGGGAACAATAGGTTGGACTGGAACAATTGGCTCAACAATGTTCATGGTGGAAGGAAGTGGGATAAGAAGATTAGGCACCAACACTATTCCGGTGGTCGGCTGCTTTGTTGCTTCAATTCTGGCAATCACAACGTCAATCACTTCATTGAGAATCTCTGCAATAATGGCTTGCACATCATCTTGAGTCTGCTGATGAGAATCGTCTGGAGAAGAAACTTCGTGAGAGTCGGTGGTGGAAGCACTTTGTTCCTACTGCTCGATTGGAGAAGAATGGGCGGAAGAATCAACATGAATGGAAGTGGCGATGTCGTTGAAGACCTCTTCTTCATGTCCGACGTTGGATCCTTACACCTGGCTCTCAGACGGACTTATACGGCTACGTTTCCGATGAAGAACTTGAAAAAGATCTGCATCATCATCTTCCTCATCTTCGAGCATCCGCGTAGACTCTTCATGCAATAGGAATGGAGCATTGCGCGGGGGTTGTGCGGCTTGAATGGCTGGAAAGAGGAAAGTGAGGATATGGGGAAGACGTGATCATGGAAGATCACCGTTATTAACTTGTTTAATAATCGTAACACATTCACGGTGAATGTGGCGGAAATAAAAAGATGCAAAAATGACAGGCTCGCGAGAAGCCATGTTGGATAAGGGTCTAGTCAACTAGATTTATGCAAATTAATGCACTTGTTTAGCTTTTGGTCCTATGCTTGGTCCTATATTTCCACTCGAGTTTAGCAATTATCCATGCTTTTGACTATTTGGAAACCCCTCTTTGCCCTCTTGGGTTTCTTTCCCTTGGCTGATGCACACTCACCCGCGTTCACCCACTCTCTCACGCATTCACACCCACTTACTCCCATATACTTTCACACGCCTCCCTCTTTCCTTACTCACACTTCCCGCACACATTCACATACACACATGCATGAAAATACTCACTCCTCTTATATTCACTCGCGCACACTCACACTCACACCTATGCTCACACACACCCTTGCACACACATCCACTCTCTCATACTCTCATCCCCCTATACCCAAACATACACACAGATTTGCACATACCACATCCACATATACACTTCTCCCCTTGTGTACACACACACACACTCCTTTCCCCTCTTCCCCACCTTTGTTCGTTCTCCCACAATTGCACGCCTCTGTCCATACCCACATGCACTTACTTTCTCGCACTTTCCCTCTCTCGCTCACTCTATCACTCTCTCATGCACCTACCCTGAACACGCATGCACTCACACACACCCACTTCCTCTCTTTTACACTTTCTCTCATATACGCTCGCACGTGTCAGTTTGAAGTAAAAAACACAGAGATGAAATGGACTGAAAGTAATCAACCAACTAGGCTAAGAATTGTTATGAGCTATTCCCCACTCACCTTTGAAGTTCTATGCACACTAACAGATGGACAACATGACTCAGTCTAGACCTCCTTTCATACATATACCCTTACCCCACTTCCTTTCACTCACTTTCTGTTCTTCCTTCCCACACACAACCACACATGTATAATCCACACCCACGCACACACTCACTTTCTCCTTTCTCTCACACTCACATTTACTCTCTCTCACCTCATTTACTCTCACACACACGTGTAATCACACATTCTCACGCACACTCTTACCTTCCCAACAGCCCCTCTCTCCGTCCTTACTTACAATCCTATGTGCACTTCCTCACTTCACTCTTGCTTTTGCACTTGACCTTGTACACACCTACGCCTCTTTTCCCACTATTTTTCTTTTGCACATACACAAAGCCCTTTACTTGTATCCTTACCTTTTCACTCACACTCACGTATCCGCTCACACAAACACACACTCATATAGCTGCACACTGTTATTTTCACTCTCAGCCTTCATGCACTCTCGCTCATTAACACACAAGTCAAACACACCACTCATTCAGTCATAGGCTCAAGTATCCACATATTCACATACTCACATTCACCTATTATCCATCAAGTGCACCATGAAGTGATTATACATGTGTGGAAATCAAAAGCATAGTGAATTGCAGCTCAGTTATCTGTCAGTTGGTGCATGTTGATGCATTCCTAACCAATGAAATCCTTACATACATAGCCCTTTAGGGATTCAATGCAGATAAACTTAGACTGCGCAAAACAGACGCACCTCTGATGTCCCATATAACTTCCAAAACAGAACAGAGCAAGATATTTACATGCTTTCAATAGTTATAAGTCATAAGGTCCTTAGTTACTCCATGTGAACATGTACATTCTGGGTACAGTATACAATAAACGAAGATAAGGGATGATTTCAAGATGTACACAAAACATCTAACAGCTTTTAATACATATCAGTGCAATGAGCTCCTAGATTTATGAAAGATTTAAGTCCCTCCCTTGCTCCTATATCAAGAAAATTCCAACCTGATAACAATATTTGAATGTTGCAGCCCGACAAGAAGTCCTTCCGCTGTAGCTCACTGGCCTCCCAATGTGCAGCAATGATGATTCCCTGCTGACCTCTTTTCCACAGCAGAAGCCTAGTGTGTCTTCATTCTCTCAACTGCAGAACAACTCTCTCTCTCTCTACCTCAGGAGGGTGACTCTCTATTCCTCAACCAAACCCTGTTGGTCCCTCTCTAGCTCAACCTGCGGGTTCCTCTCACTCACTCTAGTGCTCTCTTCTTCTTCAAAATAATCAATCAGCAAAAAACTAACCAACCCCATTGTTCTTCAACAATCGAGTAGCTAGCCAACCCCCTGGCCAAGGAGGGCCAGTTTTTATAAACTGAGTTGGGGGAGAGGTCATACGTCCTGTTGACCACACGTGGGCTGCACAAGCTTTGGGTGCACGTGGGGGTTTGAGGATTGTAGGAGTGGGTGTCAAGGTAGAGGGAGAGTGGGGGGAGGAGTGGGCAGAGGAGTGGAGAAGAGTGGTTGAAGGAGTGGCTATCAGACATTGGCAGAGAAAGTGGGGGACACCGAAAGGGAAGTCAGGTACAAAGCCTGACAAAGGTTAGAGAGAGAAAGGGGTTAGAAAGTGAGTGGGACAACTTCCTGAAATTTAGGAGGCTGTCAACATTCTCACTTGTCCGAGCAACACTATCTCCTTACCTGGCATGAGACACTATTCATTCACAATTTACATGGATAGCTTCACATACATACTGTTCAGAGAATTCTCTGTAGTAACACCATCATCATTTACACAAGCTCCTCAAAATATATAGGCACCCCAAACTGTGGCCGTAGTGTGAGAACTGTGATTGGTGAATGAACATACTTAGGAGACAATCTGAAACAGATAGTGTTGAAGTACGGTGGCCATGACCATCTTGGCTTCTATATATGAACTGTTGGCCAATACAGTTCCTCGGACCCAGTGAAAATGGTAGATACACCTCAGGAACTTTGTAGGCCTTGGCTATGCCTTCTTCAAATAGCTCTGGATGGAAATCCTTTGCATCGAATCCTCAGTACTGCTCATCCTGGTGCCATGCCAGTATTGATAAATCAACTACCGTACCTGCTGGGATTAATGTATCCCCTAACTTTATTTGTAATTGCTTCTCTCCTTAACATGATAGCTGGAGGATACAGTCGCAGAGTTTCATTCCTAACCATGCCAACAAACTTCAAATAATTCAAGGAGTCCATAGTTGGGAGTTGTGTCTTTCCACAGGCCTCACACACCTCATCTCTCAGACGTTCTTGCCACTGTGGATGGGTTCCAAGCAACAAAAACATGCAGTAGTCTCATGCCCAGCAAAAAAGGAATGTCTTACACTCCTTAATGAGCCCATCAAGCCCCATCCTTAGATTTTTCTCACTCTCATTAAGCACCATTCATATGCTAACTTGCATAGCACAATAGAAATGTGCTATGTTGACTGGAAACAAGCCTATTGGCTAAGCTCATCATCGGAGAGAATAAATGTTGGGAAGTGTTTTGATTAAGTCATGCCCTTGATTTCAAGCTGCCTCCTTGAAGAGATCCCTTTTCTCATGAAATAGGTGCATTTCAATACGAATTTTAGTTTTAACGACCCCATGTAAGCTCTTCTATGCAGATGAATCACATTCCTTGGAAAAGAGTAATTGTTATTTGCAAAAATCATTGGATTAGGGAGTGATCCTGAAGCAAAACCTGTAAGCACTGAAAGCTCATTACTCCCCCATGGATCAAAGGCTCTGCCATGATAGTTGTCATTCAAACATGTCAAATCTGGCTGATACAGTCCTTTATTCTCATCCCTAGGCTCAAGTCCATTTTGGATATCATTACCACAAAGAAACATACTTTCTAAATACCTAGGGGAGCTTGCACATGTAGACCGAGAATCCTTCAAATTTGTGTCAAATGTGAAAGATGAAGTACCAGACTGTAATATGTTAGCTGCGCACTCTGAGAGAGAATATTTCAAGCCACTAATTTCCTTGCAAAAGCTAGATGCTTTCTGCCCAAAAGAAACATTCTGCCTCTCCAGTAGTATATGTTCTGGCCCACCATACACTTGGTAACTACGATCACTTCCATATGAGAAATGAGGTTCCTCACAATGTGCACACTATATGAGTGGATTCAACACATAATTTCTTTTTGTTTCATTGTTATTCCCTACAAATAGTGAGGGCCCTAGTATCCTTTACTTCCTGGAATACGAGACTTCATGTCTACCTGATTACATTTGCACTAGAAATATGTCTCAAAGCCCAATGCACTCCTGTGGTATAGCACGGCTACACTCTTTTGCACAATTCTTGAAAGACTCGTTTTCAACCTTTCATTAAATTACACGATCAGGACATGTTATCACCCATCGTTTTGCCATAAGCCCTTTTTTGTTCATGCAGTTGGATTCGTTGAGGCATTTCACGAGCTCCATAGCTGCTCCCTTGCAAGATTTAGACATCTTCTCACAGTGGAGATTCTCTCTCTTACAAAGCTTAGAATACCCTGTTTCTTCCTAGTTGAACCAACCTAAGAAGGTTTGTCAGACCGCTTCATCTTCAAGGATCTTTAAGCTTGAAATTCCAAATGTGACATGATCTTTGTGTTTTACTGTGGTTGGCACCGACTTCCTTGTTAGAGCAAGTGATGAGGGAGAGTAGGCATGGCTATCTAAATCTAATTGCCTCTCCTCCTCCTCAACACAGCCGACCTTTTCTTTCATCTTCCCTGTTGTTCTTACACATAGGTCCCCACAACAGAGAACGATCGATGAGTAAACTAAAAACCAGCAGCATTGAATCCATCCTACCTTCTGCAGTCTTATTACTATCAGTACAAAATTGTGTAAGTTCTTTGGAATCGTTTTTCCCTAGTGCTCTTTTCCAAACTATGAAACATTTCCCTAACGTGTTCAAAGGGATTCAAGTTTTCCAATAAATCAAAGCCTGTTGTCACCCGAAGAATAGCAAAGCATGTCTGTCTTTATTGATCTAGCTCCCCTCATTTCCCAACAGACTGCAACTCACTTATAAGGGCAACAACTTGTGATACCTCATGGGTGTTCAACACATTCCCATAAAGTTCTAACCCTTCTGCCATATTTACCAAGCTTCCTTCAACAGCTCAGTGAATCTGATGAGCCTCAGCCTATATGCACACAACACTGTTTATCTCGCTCGACTTCCTCAGAGTATTCGCAGACACTTCAACTGCTGCTTCTTAGGCTCAGAGCCTGTTGGCTTACAAGTCCCTAAGCATGATGTTCCTAATCAGCCAAGTCTTTTCTGCTCCATCGTGGCTACTGCAAGGAGGACTTCTGTCCTGGGCCACCTTCTTCAGCATGGAAACCTTCTACCAAACTCCATAAGCATAGAAACTCTCAATTCATTTCCTTTCCTACATCTTGATTCTGCATGTCCAAGTTGAAAACTTAGTTGTCCATGTTCTCAATGTGAGCCTGTCAATAGTTTCACTTCGAGGGTTGATGAAGCCCCCCCAGATCGCCCTCGTGCTGCTGAAATGAATTTTCCGGATGCTCATATGATCCCTGTCGGTAGGTATTGTAGGACCATACTGCTGAACCTCTGATGCTTCCCGCCTCAATATCTTCACCTGATTGATCACACGTTTAGAGCGTGAGCTAGCCCCCCGGTTGTATCCTTTCCCTGCCTCACAGAACGGCTACCCATCCTTCTACCTTCCTCCATCTGCTAACCGCGTCTTCATACCTGCAGAGACACGTAAAAACAAACACGAGAGAGAGACGGGGAGAGAGCGAGAGAGAGAGAAAAAAAAAAGAGCTAACCTTCTCCCCAAAAAAAACAAAAAAAAGTCCACCTCCCCTGACACTCCACGTTCCCCACTCACCCACTCACATGCACACGTGCACTTTTTGTTTTTTCTCTTTTTTTTTTTAAATTTATTCTTTCTTTTTGTTTTGTTTTGTTTTTTTTTCTTTTCTTCTTTTTTTTTGTTTCTCTCTTTTTTCCTTTTTCTTTTGAAGTGTCAGAAGAAGACATGGTTTCTGCGAGGCCTGCATGACAATGAAACACTAAAACAAAATTGAGAAACCAAACCCCAATTCTCTTGCTCTATGGTTTTATCTACAAGCGACCTAGCCCACGAATTCCCATCAACATACAGTCGGCATATAAAAAGATCGCTTAACATCATAAAGTGCACCGTTGGTTTCAGACAACTTTTCATATCCCACACGAATGCTCAAGGTTAAAATGATAATTAAGCTCGCTCCCTAATGTCATAGTATGTTTTATCATGCCCCAAAAACATAGCTGCATATGTGTGGTCAAAAAACATAAAAATTTTATGTTGTCAGTACTCAACCAAGTGAAACATAATCAAAGACACGTTCCATGGTTTCCATTTGTTTTCACGTCTTCACACCATCTTTGACATATAACAGATCATACAAAAACTCCATCAATCCTTGCATATTATCAACATACATGTACATTTATACCTTACACATACTCATTCCTTGGGTGCACATTCCTAATGCAAGCATGCATTCAATCTCGTCTATGTTGACATTTGCACACATATCAAAATCAACATGCATCCGCTCATATACTCACATGCACACCCATATACACACCTACTTTCATGTCGCAATGATACACTCAGAACCTTATCCATGTTGACATTGTACACTCCAAAGATGCAAACACAATATTTTTTCGGGTTATTTGAGCAAGATCACATTTCCAAGAACTATATTTTTCATAAACACCACATCAGTAGATTAAAAATCAACGCAATTTTTTTGTGTAACATGCTCCCCTCTTCTTGCTTGCGTCATCGTCCTCGACGAGCATTCCTACAGTCTTGTTTTCACATGTTACTCATTTGAATGGTTAAAGTTTTTCTCATGCACAATCATCATGCATATTTTTCTTCATTCGTTTATCATCTCATCACACCAACCATGTTCACAATCACGTGCAGCAATACATTCATGTAACTCATCCATTACACCGTTGATCACATTCTCTCTTCCATACTCATGCATGACTCCTTTCCTTTCCATCTCATGCTCTTATGCAATAAAACCCAAGCAATGCAATGTATGCATGTCTTATTTCAAAACATGATTTTAATTGATGACAACAACATTTTTTTTTTCTTTCATAATAATAACCACCACAAATTCCATACCTTACTTACCTTGCCGAAAACCTTCTTGATTTCCTTTTCTTCCTTATCTACTCACTCATCAAAAGATGTTAGATAAAAAAATATGCAATAATAACCAGAGAACAGAAACCCAAAATGTCACATAATCATATCACATACAAAGATTCATTATCTTATTTTATGTAGGCTATGTACACACAAGCAACATTGAAATTTCCTAAAGCGCAGCCTTACCTCATATCCCAAAAAAACAGATCATCAACAGATGAAGAGAGACATGAATAAAGAGTTTTTAAGAAACAAATACAACACTACCGACCTTTGGAACAAACTTGCTGATAAAATGAGAACAAACCAAATTGGAAAAATGGACTACAAACCAACCGTTCATACATATAATACTTATACCTTTCGTTGGTATTAGCCTTGAACAGATCGATCTATCAGCTATCATCATCCCGTCCCACTAGACACGTGCATGCAAAAACACACCCTTCCGGGCGATTGTCGCCCTCCTCTCTATGTCTCCCCCTCAGGAGTGGGGCTATTTCTTCATCATTTTTTCTTTTTGTTTATTTTTAATTTACGAGTTGGCCTATGTTGCAATTGGATGCAACTCGTGGCCCTAACCACCCGGCCAGGTGGATTCCACCCGTCTACCAATACAACATAGCGTGCAACGACACATATACATGACATATATACGCATATATATATGTACTTGCCCATAGCGAAGCTGGGTGGGGTTCGTGGTCTTGACCGCCCGGCCGAGATGGCTCCACTCACCTACCAACCCGCTATGGTGCGAAGCACCGAAACAGATATACACATGATCGTCCTGGCCTATGACGA
This sequence comes from Ceratopteris richardii, assembly GCA_020310875.1. Taxonomy (NCBI): domain Eukaryota; kingdom Viridiplantae; phylum Streptophyta; class Polypodiopsida; order Polypodiales; family Pteridaceae; genus Ceratopteris; species Ceratopteris richardii. The sequence goes on from CM035430.1 coordinate 24,939,650, forward strand.
AACTAGCGTTGGCTCACGGGCCTGACCACCAGATCAGGAGGATTCCGCCCACCTACTAGCCCGTCATAGCGCGCAGGCACACATACATATATACACACTTTCTCTCTCTTCTTTTTTTTTTCATCATCTTCCATGTCCTGAGAGTTAGGGAGAGGCAAAAAGGAGCATCTACCCACCCAACCCACACATCATGCAACCAAAAGTAAAAAATACAAAAAAAAACCCATGAAAGCTGATAGGTCGATTTCCTCTTGCCATAACCTACTAAGATATAAAGATTATATGATACAATTGATTAATCGCAATCACATTTACCAACCCGAATTCTTCTCATCTTATTTTAGATTTCATTCCTAAAGTGGCAATGTTATATAAGATAGCTCAAAAATTCTCTACTCAGCCTCGTTTCATAGTTGGTGATCAATGTTCTCCAGGAGGTGAGTTAGGCTCCGCTGGAGGAGCCTCATCGTCGCTGTGAATTACTAACATATCAGCCCAATCCCAACGGATGTCATTTTCCTCATTGGGAATTTCTCGAGTGGAGTCAAAATAATAATATCTACCCTCTGTGCATCCAGGCATTCAAGCAAATATCTTTCAAACCATGGAATGTGAAAGATAACATCTATGTCTTGATTCAGAAAACATACCAACCAATGAGCTTCTTCTACATCATACTCCGTTTCCAAGTTCTCGACATCTATATCCATACTGGCTAGAGCCTGATGTGAAAAATATACCACGAGGCTGTACAAATACATCTGGGTTATGTGATCTGCCATCTGTCACCTTGTTTCTAATATCCCTGAACGTCAACAATTTTCTCTTTTAGTGAAATAGAAAGAAATAATGCTTAATTTAAAAGAAAAGAAAAAACAAGACTAATATGCATATAGGTGCAAATCCCCCCCACTCGCATGCTATTTCTTCATTTTTTGCCTATCACTCTTCTTCTTCTTCTTCTCGTCTCCTCATTCTCTTCATTCCTCTCACTTATCATTACCCCTCATCCTCATCTTCTCCTCCGTCCATTTCTTCTTTCTCATCTTGCTCATTCTCCTTCTTATTTCCTTGGCTTTTCCTTTCTTTTCTACCCCTGACCTTCTCTTCTTCTTCTTCTCTTTCTTTTTTTTTTCAAATAATAACCTCATCTGCTAACTGAAGTATGGTTTGACACGAAGTAGATTGATTTTTACTAGAGCACATTCCCCGTCTATGTCCTGTATTTGTATTGAACCATTTGAATTTACTTCCACCACTTTGAATGGTCCCACCCATCTTGTTTGCAACTTCCCAGGAAACTTGTAGTACTTGCTATCGTAAACTAACACCAGGTCACCTTCTTGAATTGCATAGGTTCTGAGCTTCTTATCATGGTTGTCTTTTTGTCTTCTCTGAATGGCCTCTAAGCTTTGTTGCGCAAGCAATCTCTTTTCCTCTAATTTGACCAATTGGATGTATCTTTCCTTCAACGATTCTTCCTCTCCCAGCCTGACCACGATGGCCACCCTCAGTGTTGGGATTTCTTTTTCAATGGGAAAAATGGCCTCCTCGCCATATACTAGTGAGAATGGAGTGCTCTTCGTCGTCACTCGATAGGACGTTCGATACGCCCACAAGGCCTCTAAAAGCCGCTCATCCCAATCTCGTCTATGAGCCGCCACCGTCTTTGTCAAAATCTGTTCCAGAATCTTGTTGGTGACCTCCACTTGTCCATTCGCTCTCGGATAGTATGGAGTGCTTTTTGGATGTTTGATCTTATATAGCTCCATCAATTCCTCGATCAATTCATTAACAAAATGTGTTCCTCTATCACTCACTATCTCCAGGGGACATCCGAATCGTGTGATAATCTGTTCATATAGGAACTTGGCTACATCGATAGCTCGATCGGTCTTCAAAGCCTTTGCTTCTACCCACTTGGTGACATAATCTGTGCAAATCAAGATATATCTATTAGACCTATGTCTAGAAGGAGGGTCAATGGGTCCCACAAAGTCAATTTCCCATTTCTCCAAAGGCTTAAGAGCTAGCACTGGGGTAAGAGGAGCTGCATGCACAATTGTCGGTTTACCCATCCTTTGGCATTTGTCACATTTCTTGCAATAGGTGTGACAATCGTTGAACAATGTCGGCCACCAGTATCCAGCCAATAATACTTTCCTGGCTGTGAGTTCACCCGCAAAATGTCCACCGCAAGGTTCATCATGTAACGCCCTTAAAACTATGGCTTCTTCTTCTTCCTCTAAACACCTTCGATAAATGCTCTCATGAACAAAATATCGGTAGAGCTTTCCCCCAATGACGCTATGGTGTTTTGCAAGTGCTAACAATTTCTGCTTATCTCTCTTGCTCGCTTCCGATGGATACTTGGCTGTGCATAAGAAGTTTACTAAGTCGGCATACCAAGGTACTTTAACATCAACCTGAAACAGGTGACCATCAGGAAGGTCGTCGGGCACACCATAGATTGATTCTTCATTAACAATGCGAGATAAATGATCTGCGAGCATGTGCAATTTCCACCGTAAATTGAAACTCTTGCAAAAGTAACATCCATCCCTGGTTTAGTTACCACCGTAAATTGAAACTCTTGCAAAAGTAACATCCATCTCATCAATCGTCCTGATAACTCGGGTTTGTTAATGATATACTTTAAGGCTTCGTGATCCACATAAAATGTGAAGTGCTTGCCCATCAAATAGTGCCGATACTTGTTTACTGCAAAGATCATTGATAGACATTCCTTTTCTGTAGTTGTGTAGTTCCTCTCGGCACTGTTCAGGTTTCGACTTGCATAATAAATTGGATGATCCAACTTCTTTTCATCGGCTTGACAAAGCACTGCTCCAACCGCGGTATGGGATGCATCCGTATGCACATGAAACTCTTTTGTCCAATTAGGTGCTACCAAAATTGGGGCATTTACCAACTTCTCTTTAATAGAGTTAAATGCCACTTGACATTCTCCGGTCCATTGATACTGCTGATCTTTCCTCAGAAGATTTGTCAATGGTGCAGCTATCGAGGCGAAGTTTAATATAAACCGCCGGTAATAGTTGGCATGTCCCAAGAATCCCCTTTGCCGTAGGTTTTGAGGGGGTGGGAGTCGCCCAATTTTTTCCACTTTATCCTCGTCAACCGAGATCCCTTTTTCGGAAATAACATGTCCTAGGAGCAATCCTCTTCGTACTCCAAACGTACACTTTTCAGGGTTTAATGCGATGCCTTTTTCAATGCTTCTTTTTAAAATAGCTTCAATCCTCTCCATCATGTTTTCATCGTCGCCTCTGATCGCAAAGTCATCGAGGAATATCTCCATCCAATCCTGCAAATAGTCTTGATATGCAGCTATCATTGCCCTCTGGAATGTGGCCTGTGCATTGCATAATCCAAATGGCATAACACGATATGCGTACGTACCCCATTCTGTGGTGAAAGTTGTTTTTGATTGATCCTCTTCATGGATTTGGATCTGGTTATATCCACTGAAACCGTCTAAAAATGAGTACAATTTATGGCCAGCTACTCTATCCAAGATTTGATCAGTAAACGGCAAAGGGAAGTGATCCTTTTTTGTGCGCTCGTTCAACTTCCGATAATCTATGCAAATGCGAATTTTTTAATTTTTTTTCGGAACAACTACAATTGGTGATACCCATTCGCTGGATGCGATGGGATATATGAATCCCGCTTCCAACAACTTCGTCAATTCCAGCTTGATCAATTCCGAATAGACTGGATTTGTCCGCCTAAGTCGTCCCTATTTCCAAGGAATCGGTAGCCTTGCTTTCCCCTGAGTCTATGTTCATCATGTAACAGTCAAGTTGACTTGTGCGTGTCAACCATCCAAGCAATTCTTGGTCCGAATCATCCTTGTAAGCTAATGGGTTCTTATACTCTCCCATTTTCGTGCTTTGGAATTTAAACAATTGCAAATCGAATCCATCCTGAAGTAGATCATTGTAGGGCTCAGCATTCAGGGCAAACTTTACCCGTGCTTTTTCTTGCTTCGCTTTCTCCTTTGTTTTTTTCTCCAATTCCTCCTCTGTTGGTGGCCTCTTGTCACTTGAGTTTGAGGAAACTTGGATTTGCACGCGATTAGAGTTTGGCCCGATTGTAATGAACCCAGTGCGCCAGTCATGCAGAAGCCATGGCCGTCCAAGTAGGATTGAGAAGGTCGCTTCTGACGTTCTCGGTCTGACTATCAGGTAATCGACACTAAACTCTAATCCTCCAACCACTGTGCTCACATTCTTCAAAAGACCAGCCGGTTTCACTTGAGTTTGGTCCGCCATTCCTAGGGACATTGGAGTCTCCTCCATGTGGGTTAGGCCGAGGGCCTTCATCATATATTCTGTCATTAAGTTGACTGCTGCCCCGCTATCCAATTGAGCACCTGGGACTGCATATCCCTTAATTTCAACGACCACAGAAGGAGCGTTTGAATTGATCTGGGTTGTGATGCTCTGAATAAATCCTTGGACATCTTTTTCCTATCTCTTCTTATCTCGAGCTTTCCTTGGTTTCTTGATATATTAATTATAAAATTGCTTCCTATATGTCGGGGAACATCTTAGCAAGGTGCCAATGTCCAAAGTAACTTCTGTTTCGGCCAACATTTGCACAATGTCAATTTCCTCTGTGCTTTTCCTTTCCTTACGACATTTTGTGGTTTTTAATCTCTCTGGGAATGGGGCAATGCCTGGCATGAACTTCTTCGTCACCCATGGAAGTATTTCGATTTCGTCTCCGTCTTCAATTTCTTGTTGCTCAACAAGTTCCTCCACTTGCTCTTCTACCTCCCTATGCTTGGGTGCCTTTTCTTTATCGGCATTTTCAATATTTTTTTCCGCATCCTTCTTCACATATTCTTGAGCCCGACCACTGCCACAATAGGATATTTTCGTACACTCTTGCCTGGCTCAGCTTCTACAAAGTGCATGGAAGAACTCGGTCCTTCTCGGGAATCGGGTGTCCTAAACACCACTCCTATTGTAGGAATTTGTTCTGGTACTCTAGGAGTGGGATGCGCTTGGGTCTCAACATAGTTCGAGGAGTCTACTGGCCCTTTTCCCTTGCCACTGTCGGCTTTCTTTTTTGGACAGTCTTCGTCAAAGTGGCCCTCTCCACTGCAGTACCTGCACATTGGAGTGTAATCAACGGGTTTCTTTTCATTTGGGCATCTAGTTTGGGTATGTCCAAAACCATGGCATCTCCAACATTGAATTGGACCAGTTCCCCTTCCCTGGGCCTGTGCTGCCCTTCCAGGATAGCCACCCACCTGACCTTGAGCACCATGCCCATAAGTCTGTCTGGTTTCCCGGGAGGTATGGGTGGGATGCTTTGAGCTGGCAATCCTGTGTAAGGACGCCTTTGGGTGTTTTCCGATTGTAGGGTCCGTTCTTCATAAGCCCTTTTATGATAACATTGGTCCTCTGTATGGTTCGGCCTACTGCAGAAAGTGCAAAACCGTCTAGGTGGTGGTCTATCCACGAAATACTCTTGAAACTGTGGGGCGTTCCGAAGCCAGATGACCATAGCCATGGCACTTCCCACACCATGTGTTGGACCTAAACACGCCCTGATTAGGGTCCGAGGTTGTCTCATGTTTCACAATGTATGTTTCTTGGGTGAGCGTGGCAGCTTTTACTGCTTGAGTGACCAACTCTAATATTCGCTCCTCTATCAATGCGGGTTTAACCTCGCATGGCGTATTGGTCGCAGATACAAAGGCCGGAGTGGTCAATGTAGAGCCTCCCTGGCCAAGATTTCTTACTGGTGCACTCCCTAATCCCTCCGTTGGCTCGTATAAGAGCTCTATTCTCCTCTGTTGATCCAATTGCACTTCCTCCCATACCCTAGCCTGCTCTTTCGCAGCTATCAAATTGGCGGGCTGTGTAAGGCTTATATGTTGCTGTGCAGTGGGATCCCTCAATCCTGCTATAAACCTCCTCTTTAGTGTTTCATCATTTGGGGCATTTACACCCATCTTCCTTACCAACGTCTCCATTCTCTGGATATAATGGTCTATGCTTTCATTTACCCCTTGCCGCAGGTAGTCCATTTGTTGGGCAAGGCGATCTTGAAACCCTTGTCTTCGGAATTTTGCCAAAAAAGCATCTTTTAGCATTTGCCCATACCAGTTTGCTGCCTCGTCTCAGAGGGTTGCTGGAAAAATTCTTAATCTCTGCCCTTGGTCTACGACTTCATTTGCCTCGCAGGTTACTTCAAAAACCTGAATGAAATTGTCTGGGTCTGTAGCTCAGTGATGAGTAGCACCTCCTTTAATGTCAATCCGGGAAGACGTGAGGATGGTATGATGACCTCGAGCAAGTGAAGGCACAAGTGCGTGAGTGCAAAGCACGCCGACATGCACACACGTACACACACACACGTGCACACAAGGCAAGACAAAGAGTGAGAAGCAATGGAGTTCTTTAGATTACTTTCAAAAAGCTCATACAAGTTCAAATCAATTACAAGCTAACCTCAAAAATGAGCTCTCTAGCTCTATTTATAGTTTTTGACTAGGTTTTGGCCTTGTCCAGACCTAGTGTCCGGCCTAGTTAAAAATTAGGTTCTCTACCCTATTTGGAGGTTCAAATGGAGTCTAAAAAATGTGAAAACTGATAGGTAGGTACTTCTAAAGCTCCTCAAGCTCAAGGACTCCTTGGCTTGCACAAAATGGAGTTACAAAAATATGAAATGGTATTTACAATGGTTTTTAGTGATGAAAATCACTATTTTTGTAGGGATTTCTTCTAACATTTTGACATACATTTCCTGGAGCTCCCTACTTGCTCCTCCTTCTTGTGTGCCCAACTCTTTGATGCCTGAAAAATTTAAATGGCCTACTTGCCAGATCTTCTTTGACTACTGTGTCTGCTTGTGCTTTCTCTTCGCTCCGACTCCCTACGTAGGCTTCCTTGTCTTGTGACTCCTTCAGTTCCTTGACTACTGCCAACACCCCCCCCCTCTCTCGCGTCTGTCGTCTCTGACAGACCCTTGTCTAGCTGTGCGTTGGACATAATATTGAACAACATCGGCAGCGAGGTGGTGTTCTTCTAATCGTAGCCCCCGTGCTAGGTCTGTTAGCAATGCATCCCAATTCACTAATCCTGGGACGTCCGGATGTGGCACCCACAATTGTTCTGAATGAATGGTTCTTTCCACAACGAATAAGTGGAGGAGATGTGAGGGCCTGGGTACGAATATTTCTGAGTGATATTCCCAGAATCTTGTTACAAACATCTCCTCGAATGTCTGTTTAAAGCAAGCTGGGAGGTACTTGATTCTGGCGTGCCAAGCATATATTACCTCTATTGATGGGGTGGTGCTCATGTCGTATACCAGATCTTGGTTTCCTGTAAGAAAGCCGACTTCTGAGAAGTGGGGGTCTTTAATATTCTTGAATGTTTTGAATGTGATCATCATTAATTCAAAGATTTTCATGCACATTTGGGCCATCACATCGGGGGTATTCCGTAGTCGAATGCTCCAGTGATGGATGGTAGAAATCATATAATTCAGAGTGGGAGGTCCTTGTGGAGGTGCTAGATAACATAATTTAACCACTTTGCACAGCCTTTGATGTTCTTGACAGCAATGGTAAACTCAGGCCAGGTGCGTCTGCGGAAGACTAGAACATAACAGGGATTGTATTTAATAAAGAGTGGCATGTTAGTCCAAGTACAAACCATCTCTGGGTAGGTCTCGAGAAGACGGATTCTCCAGGTGGGTTGATGAATGGATCCTTTTTTAGCACTCTCTGGGATATCATCGGGTGCAAATTATGTGGCGAAAGTTGGAGGTTTGCCACATCGGCGTTGAATCTCCGCATTGTAATCTGCCAGGAGTACACAGTAGGGCACATACTGATCGTCGTTGGTGCTGATCCATCTATGATGAGACATACTGCGGAAATATTCTGACTTTATGATGGTGTCTTCTAATTTAGCCATTGATTGGATTTGGATTGCCACTCGATCTTCATGGGTTGTAGCTTTCTTTTCTAATGTCTGGAGCCATTCGGGTACTTCGACTTCCAAGGTGTCCATTCCTTCTGAGGTTTACTGACCACCTGGCATCGGCATAGGAACATATGGTTCCTCATACGTTTCGTCCACCTCAATGGGTACCAATTCATCTGGCTCTGGTTCTACAACTGGAGAGGGTTGCCTTTCATATTCCCATAACTTCTTCTGCAGTTCCGCCACCTGCTCTGTTAATGCCTTTACTTCCGCTGAAGTCCAGGTCATTTCTATGACTTTGGGTTGTGCCTCCTGTTCCCTGAGCTGGCGACATAGTTCATCCCGTTCCCTTTCCAAATCATCATGTGCTTCTAATAAATCAGCATAGCTTTCCAAGATTGTTTTCATTGTTTCTGAGGGAACTGCTTTGAATTGTTCTGGGTCGATTTCATGGGGAGAGCCTTCCATGGTAGCTTCCAAGTTTTCTTCGTTTTGCTTCTGCAGACACTTGTTTTCTTCAAGGGCTGTAGCCATGTGTTTTCTGAGTAGAGTCAAATTTCACCGGACTCTCAGATTATCTGTTTGGTAAACCTCCAGTAAGGCTTCGAGTTGTTTGACACCTGACTCCTGTGATGGTTGGGGTGTCTCCAGGAGGGTTTGATGAGCTTGCTCGAGAGTGGCGTAACGTTGATTGAGGTCTGCATTTTCTTCTTCTATAAGTGTAAGCCATCTCTATAGTTGTTGATGATTCGTAGCCAGTTGTTGATGACGGTCTTCGAGAGCCTGATACTCACTCTGAAGTTGATACACGCATTGATGTAATGTCATGAATATACTATTTACATTAAACGATGCAGGGAAAGATGAAGATGCAGGGGGAATGGGGAAGGGGAAGGGAGTGGTGAATGCTATGGAGTCAAGTGGTGAGGTAGGTGGAGGGGGTATGGGAGATTGAGGTTGCGTGGGGGGTGGGAGTGGTGCTGTGGTTGGTGATGTTTCTATTGTGTCGAACGTGTGTGTGACTGTGTAGATGGGAATAGTGGGTGGGATGGATGTGATATTTGTGAAGAGTGTTGTGAAGGTGGGCATGGTAACTCCTCCGAATTGGATGTCGGGAGAGAGAGGAATTCCCATGACGACTGTGGTAATGGCAGAAATAGGTGTGGTAGTACCAGGTGGTGAGGTGACTTGTGTAGTGAGAGGTGAGGTGGGTGGTGAGAGTGGTTCCTCCTGATGTTCTTCTGTTTGTGTGTTACCTCCTGGTTCTGATACATTGATGTGGATTTGTTTGCCAGATCGCATGGGACGGGTAGGCACTCGTTTCTCAAATCGATGAATATAAGTCATGGCTGCATGAGCAGCCTCATCTAAGCCTATTGCATCAGCGTGCAGGTTCATTGATTCGATAAACATGTCATCCACACCTTCCTCGGCTAACATTTGGCTCATGATCATCTTTCCTATCTCGAGCGACAGTTTGTGTTGCTCTTGGACCCGCTTCATGGTTTCGTATAATCTTTTTATTTGGGCCGAGTATGCCGGGGCACTTGCTAGTTCTGAAAGTTCTTCATATTCTTGATCATACTCCTCGTTTGCCTCTTGTTCTTCTGTCTCTTCTTCATCCTCTTCTACTTCTACTACTCCCGGTTGGGTCGGGGCTGAAGTTGTAGTCGTGGGTTGTTGTCCTTGGGTCTTGAGGGAACTCCAAGTCCGATGGAATCGGAGGGAACACCAGGTTGGGTCCTTCTGCACTTGGTCTGGGTAGGCGAATGGTAAATGGTCGGACACGCCTCGTTTGTGGAGGGGTCACCTCTGGTGTGGTAGTGGCTCCCCTTGGTTGAGTGCATCGTAATTGAACTCCCCTCTCATCTTCTTTGATGGAGGACCCGCCGTTGACAGTCGTCTTTGGAACTCTTGGGCCCTGGACCATACTAGTGCTCTTTGAATGGGCACGTCGTATGCTAAGCACCTGTAAATTATTCTTGTGAGAGCACAACATCCATGAAGTACATTTTTCTGTTTCTTATTCCACCGTTGATGGGCTAGGTGTATTTGATCGATGATCCAGTGCGGTATGTTGATGGTGAGATTCTCTGTCTCCGCCAAGTACAAGCTGAACCATATCTTTTTTGGTGGCATAGTGAATCGTTCTTGAGCAGGAAAAGCAAAATGTTGCATAATAGTTCGTAGGTGGAGAGCAATGGTAGGTGTCATGGCTACCATGTCCTTCAATTTGTTGAGATCCTTATGCTTCATCCTGCCTGGAACCATTGTTTCTTTCTCAGTGGGAATATGCATTCCTTGCATGTTCAATGCTGCCCGTACCAAATTGAGGGTCAGTTTGAATCTCTTGAGTTCGTGGCCTGGCAATAGTGAGGGTAGCACAAAAGTACTATCACCTCCCTTGGCCTTGCTAGGAGTGATGGTACTGATAAAATACGAGCAGCGTAGGAAATCTGGCTTAGGCAAATGTGCTCTGAAATAGCTATCGAATCCCGCTTTGGTCCAAACCGATCGCATTACTTCTGCATTCTGATAGTTCTCAAATTTGCGAGTGAAGAAATGGTAGCGTCCCCATTTGCCATTGAACTCAATTTCTGCTTCCCAAAAGTAGGTGCCATCACCCAATGGCCCTGCGACATCACTAAACCAATGAGCGTGTTTCCCCACTTGAGAAGTGTGTCCCTGAGGAGGGTCCTGAATAGGGAGAACATGCACCGCTTGAAGTTCTTGAGGCCTCTCGGTGAGTAGTGGTTCTAGGAGGAGGGTTTCGATGTCCACAATTTGTGCGCTAGACCCTGCCTGGGAACTGGTACCTCCTGCTTCTGCCATTGTTATTGCTTGCTTGCTGGTTGTGTGAGAATATAGATCATGAGTTAATATTGTAATGGACAAGATAGAACACTTTTTGTCCCCGTTACAACATTATCATGAGGTGAGTAATGGGTTAGTGGGTCAGTGAGTGCTCGATGATTGTGTGTGTAGTTAATGAATGGGTAGTTCTACGAGCTAGATGGAAAGATGCAGTGTATGAGTGATGTAGTTAGCAAGTGAGGATGAATTTACACATGGGGTTCGGGGGTTTTATTACAAGTTTTAGGCTGCCAAACACAATGGATGGCTTTCGGCTTTGGTTTAGTGGGGACTCTGGAGGGCTTTATGAGTATGTCTGCTTGGGAATGAGGCGTTTTTGGGACCCATTTACAAGTGAGTCTGTGCATGCTTCTGGGCGACTGTGTGTTTGTGCGTATTAAACAAGAGTGGGTAATGGCTCCTTGAGTGAGTGAACCCTGACGTGTATGATATGATTCGTGCGTGACTAGTTGAGCCCGCAAGCAAGCCTTAGGCACTCAAATTTGTCTTGATTGTGGGCCAGCCTTCATCGACTTCTTGGGTACCCAGATAGATTTCACTTTCTGAAAAGAATTTTTGGAAGTCTTCTTATTAGTATCATGTCGTTGATTACTAATAGGAAGTCGAGATGATTGTTGTCGCTTGACTGTAATAGGCCGCTCGCCTTTTCGCACCCACAATGGTTTCAATGGCTGAGTCATTCTGCTTCGCACGTTCTTTTGGCCTCCAGCATAGGTAGTCTTCAGTAATTGATCTGCCTTTGGTTGCTGCCTCCCTCTGGCCTTTGGAAAAGAAGGGAGTTCCATTGAGTCCTTGACTTCTTTATTGAGATCACCATTCCTCTGCATCACATAGCTTTGGACAAGAACAACATGGTCAACTTCATGTGTACCCCTGGAAGGACCAGGAGTCTATGCCTTTTCTAGTTCCTTGAGTGCTCCATTATCTAACTCAACTGTAATTTGACTATGATTTACCCATACCTGAAGAAGTCCACTTCTTAGGCTTAAGTTGACTGCATGGTCATAGATCCAGTCTTGACCGAGGACAAGAGGTTCAGTGAGATCCTCATCTTGACACACTAGTACCTTAACTGTCATTGGAACATCTTGAATGGAGAGGGGAAGTTCCACCTCGCCCATGCAAGGGGTTTCCACACCTCCCAATCCTATGAGATATGCTTCTATAGGATTGACTTTTAATTTCAATTCTCGACAGTAAGAAAGTCTCACTGCACTAGTGGCTGCACCTGAGTCAATCAATGCTCGCACAATTTTTGCACTAACTCCTTGTCCTATCTCTAAGGTCACAAAAGGACGTCGATCGATTATTCTTTGGGAACTTATCCCTGAGACTTCACACATTTCCACATGATATCCTGGATCCTCATAGGCACTTGTCCTAGGTTGATCCCTACCCTGCCGTCTCAACTTCATCCTTCTGATGCGTTCTAAAGCTTCTGCTTGAGCTTCTTCTCGAACTCGTTTTTCTTCTTCTTTGCGTTTCTTAGCAGTGTTGAGTCGACTTAGCATTTCTTCTGTGAGAGGTTCCTGATACAACTTGACTCTGCACCCGCTGATGTAGCTCGGAAGAATATCACCTTCTAAGGTGGCTAGTTGTACTGCTCCACTCGTTGAGATCCTATTTATGATCATAGGTCCATAGCCACGTTTCTCGAATTTTCTTGCATGTTGCCTCAAAGTGTAGACTAAAGCTAGGTCCCCTGCTTTCAATCCTTTATCCTTCACATGAGCATCAAAATACGCCTTCTACCTTTTCTTAGCTGCATATATTCCTGCTGCAGCTCTTAGTCTGGTTTCACCTAATCGTTCAAGGTCAAAAATTCTCGAAGAGAGTTCATGACCCGTCCACTCATGTTCCTGTGCTACTCTCAATGTGGGAATCAAGAAGTCCAAAGGTAGCACCGCATTTTGACCAAATACCATCTGAAAGGGTGTGGCTTGGAGTACCGTTTTATAGGCCACTCGGTATGCCCAAACAACATGGTGTAGCTATTTGTCCCAATCAGAGCATTTATTATTCACCAATTTGGTAAGCACATTGCATAGAATCTTGTTTGTGCTTTCGGCCTGGCCATTAGCTTATGGGTGATAGGGTGCAAACTTCTTATGTAATACCAAGAACTCTTGGAGCAGATTTTCAATAACTTCATTCAAGAAGTGAGTGCCTCTATCACTTACCAGCTCTATAGGTAGCCCGTATCTTGTGAACACATTCTCAAATAGGAACTTAGCAGTTGTCTGAGCATCGTTCTTTGTCATAGCTTTTACCTCTACCCACTTTGTTAGATAGTGTGTGGCAACAATGATGTATTCAGCATGTGAACCCTTAGCTGGGGGATTAATAGGACCTACAAAGTCTATTCCCCACTTAGAGAATGCACGTCCACCCATCATAGGTTTCAGTGGCATCTCATCCTTGCATATAGGGTACTGAGTTCTCTGACAAACATCACACCATTTCACATAGGTATGTGCATCCATGAGAAGGGTCGGCCACCAGAAGCCCGCAAATAGTATTGCCTTGATCACCCGATCTGGTCCAAAGTGTCCTCCTGCTACACCTTGGTGAGCTGCTTCCAAGATCTTGAGATATTCGCTCTCATGGACACTTAGTCTCAGGTAACCATCTTTACCACGCTTGTATAGATTATCACCAATGAGTGAGTAATCTAGGGCTTCTTGTTCTAGACTCCTTTCTCTGGCCAGCGTCATATCTTGAGGAAATGTTCTCGTCCTAAGGAAGGTTACTAATGGTTCACTCCAATCTGGCACTATGGACACTTGATAAAGAGTGTAGGTACTTCTAAAGCTCCTCAAGCTCAAGGACTCCTTGGCTTGCACAAAATGGAGTTACAAAAATATGAAATGGTATTTACAATGGTTTTTAGTGATGAAAATCACTATTTTTGTAGGGATTTCTTCTAACATTTTGACATACATTTCCTGGAGCTCCCTACTTGCTCCTTCTTCTTGTATGCCCAACTCTTTGATGCCTGAAAAATTAAAATGGCCTACTTGCCAGATCTTCTTTGACTACTGTGTCTGCTTGTGCTTTCTCTTCGCTCCGACTCCCTACGTAGGCTTCCTTGTCTTGTGACTCCTTCAGTTCCTTGACTACTGCCAACAGGGTCCTCATCCTAGAGGCCTGAGAATCTTGGGAAGTCTCCCAGATGTACCGGAATACGGTAAGCCATTTCAAACAAAGGGGTGATATCAATGTCACTTCTTTCCCAGAAGTTCAGAGCCCTTGGTTTCAAGACTCCCTCGAGTCTCCTTACCTGAGCAACTACTCTTCTCCGATAATATGTTCTTTCTTCTAATTCTTTCCGACTACTCGAAGATGTCTCGTATGATTCTTGCCTACGCCTTTCTCGAGCTTCAGCCCTTCGAACAACTCGCTCTTCTCTCTCAGTCCTAGTTCTTCTTGAAGAAGAACTTTCTTCGCTCATGTACTAGTCACTGGGTCAGAGAGCTCAGCCAACTTGTGGCGCTAGGCGGACCTATGGCACCCTCTTGTAGAGACGTGCCAAGCTGATCCCCAGTAGGATCGCTAAATGGATAAGGTTCTGGTCAACTAGATTTATGCAAATTAATGCACTTGTTTAGCTTTTGGTCCTATGCTTGGTCCTAGATTTCCACTCGAGTTTAGCAATTATCCGTGCTTTTGACTATTTGGAAACCCCTCTTTGTCCTCTTGGGTTTCTTTCCCTTGGCTGATGCACACTCACCCACGTTCACCCACTCTCTCACGCATTCACACCCACTTACTCCCATATACTTTAACACGCCTCCCTCTTTCCTTACTCACACTTCCCGCACACATTCACATACACACATGTATGAAAATACTCACTCCTCTTCTATTCACTCGTGCACACTCACACTCACACCTATGCTCACACACACCCTTGCACACACATCCACTCTCTCATACTCTCATCCCCCTATACCCAAACATACACACAGATTTGCACATACCACATCCACATATACACTTCTCCCCTTGTGTACACACACACACACACTCCTTTCCCCTCTTCCCCACCTTTTTTCGTTCTCACACACACAAATACATTCCTCTCCGTGTCATGCACACCCCTTCCATATGCTCATCTATTCATTCACACATGCATTCACACACACAATTGCACGCCTCTGTCCATACCCACATGCACTTACTTTCTCACACTTTCCCTCTCTCGCTCACTCTATCACTCTCTCATGCACCTACCCTGAACACGCATGCACTCACACACACCCACTTCCTCTCTTTTACACTTTCTCTCATATATGCTCGCACGCATCAGTTTGAAGTAAAAAACACAGAGATGAAATGGATTGAAAGTAATCAACCGACTAGGCTAAGACTCGTTATGAACTATTCCCCACTCACCATTGAAGTTCTATGCACACTAACAGATGGACAACATGACTCAATCTAGACCCCCTTTCATACATATACCCTTACCCCACTTCCTTTCACTCACTTTCTTTTCTTCCTTCCCACACACAACCACACATGTATAATCCACACCCATGCACACACTCACTTTCTCCTTTCTCTCACACTCACATTTACTCTCTCTCACCTCATTTACTCTCACACACACATGTGTAATCACACATTCTCACGCACACTCTTACCTTCCCAATAGCCCCTCTCTCCATCCTTACTTACAATCCTATGTGCACTTCCTCACTTCACTCTTGCTTTTGCACTTGACCTTGTACACACCTACTCCTCTTTTCCCACTATTTATTTTCCCTCACACTCACGTATCCGCTCACACAAACACACACTCATATAGCTGCACACTGTTATTTTCACTCTTAGCCTTCATGCACCTCGCTCATTAACACACAAGTCAAACACACCACTCATTCAATCATAGGCTCAAATATCTAGATATTCACATACTCACATTCACCTATTATCCATCAAGTGCACCATGAAGTGATTATACATGTGTGGAAATCAAAAGCACAGTGAATTGCAGCTCAGTTATGTGTCAGTTGGTGCATGCTGATGCATTCCTAACCAATGCAATCCTTACATACATAGCTCTTTAGGGATTTGATGCAGATAAACTTAGACTACGCAAAACAGACGCACCTCTGATGTCCCATATAACTTCCGAAACAGAACAGAGCAAGATATTTACATGCTTTCAACAGTTATAAGTCATAAGGTCCTTAGTTACTCCATGTGAACATGTACATTCTGGGTACAATATACAATAAACGAAGATAAGGGATGATTTCAAGATGTACACAAAACATCTGACAGCTTTTAATACATATCAGTGCAATGAGCTCCTAGATTTATGAAAGATTTAAGTCCCTCCCTTGCTCCTATATCAAGAAAATTCCAACCTGATAACAATATTTGAATGTGCAGCCTTACAAGAAGTCCTTCCGCTCCAGCTCACTGGCCTCCCAATGTGCAGCAATGACGATTCCTTGCTGACCTCTTTTCCACAGCAGAAGCCTAATGTGTCTTCATTCTCTCAACTACAGAACAACTCTCTCTCTCTACCTCAGGAGGGTGACTCTCTATTCCTCAATCAAACCCTGCTGGTCCCTCTCTAGCTCAACCTGCAAGTTCCTCTCACTCACTCTAGTGCTCTCTTCTTCTTCAGAATAATCAATCAGCAAAAAACTAACCAAACCCACTGTTCTTCAACAATCGAGCAGCTAGCCAACCCCCTGGCCAAGGAGGGCCAAGTTTTATAAACCGAGGAGGGGGAGAGGTCAGACGACCTATTGACCACACGTGGGCTGCACAAGCTTTGGGTGCACGTGGGTGTTTGAGGTTTGTAGGAGTGGGTGTCAAGGTAGAGGGAGAGTGGGGGGAGGAGTGGGCAGAGGAGTGGAGAAGAGTGGTTGAAGGAGTGGCTATCAGACGTTGGCAGAGAAAGTGGGGGACACTGGAAGGGAAGTCAGGTACAAAGCCTCCTAAAATTGAGGTTGTCAACATTCTCTCTTGTCCGAGCAACACCATCTCCTTACTTGGCATGAGACACTATTCATTCACAATTTACATGGATAGCTTCACATACATACTGTTCAGAGAATTCTCTGCAGTAACACCATCATCATTTACACAAGCTCCTCAAAATATACGGGCACCCCAAACTGTGGCCGTAGTGTGAGAACTGTGATTGGTGAATGAACATACTTAGGAGACAATCTGAAACAAATAGTGTTGAAGTACGGTGGCCACGACCATCTTGGCTTCTATATATGAACTGTTGGCCAATACAGTCCTCGGACCCAGTGAAAATGGTAGATACACCTCAGGAACTTTGTAGGCCTTGGCTATGCCTTCTTCAAATAGCTCTAGATGGAAATCCTTTGCATTGACTCCTCAGTACTGCTCATCCTGATGCCATGCCAGTATCGATAAACCAACTACCGTACCTGCTGGGATTAATGTATCCCCTAACTTTATCTGTAATTGCTTCTCTCCCTAACATGATAGCTGGAGGATACAGTCGCAGAGTTTCATTCCTAACCATGCCAACAAACTTCAAATAATTCAAGGAGTCCATAGTTGGGAGTCGTGTCATTCCACAGGCCTCACACACCTCATCTCTCAGACGTTCTTGCCACTCTGGATGGGTTCCAGGCAACAGAAACATGCAGTAGTCTCATGCCCAGCAAAAAAGGAATGCCTTACACTCCTTAATGAGCCCATCAAGCCCCATCCTCAGATTTTTCTCACTCTCATTAAGCACCATTCA
Organism: Ceratopteris richardii; assembly: GCA_020310875.1. Classification (NCBI taxonomy): domain Eukaryota; kingdom Viridiplantae; phylum Streptophyta; class Polypodiopsida; order Polypodiales; family Pteridaceae; genus Ceratopteris; species Ceratopteris richardii. The sequence goes on from CM035430.1 coordinate 24,957,242, forward strand.
TATGTTGACTTGCATAGCACAATAGAAATGTGCTATGTTGACTGGAAACAAGCCTATTGGCTAAGCTCATCATCAGAGAGAATAACTGTTGGGAAGTGTTTTGATTAAGTCACGCGCTTGATTTCAAGCCGCCTCCTTGAAGAGATCCCTTTTCTCATGAAATAGCTGCATTTCAATACGACTTTTAGTTTTAACGACCCCATGTAAGCTCTTGTAAGACAATAGTTACGCAATATAACACAGGAGCAATAGTAGAGAAGATAACAGATATAGGAGAATCTCAACAATTTTCTACTAGCAGCAAGTACAAAGATGATGGCGTTGTCCACCCGTGCGCTCTCAAGGTAGAGCTTAAATGGTGATCTAGACAACTCTAGATAGGGAGATACAAGGTAGAGGTATGCTGGCTCAACTCAATGTCTTAGGTAGTGCAGAAGTCATGTATATATAGGATCATGGGTGGCGTGCCATGGACGGCTATACATGGGCGGTAGAGCGTGGGCGGCCACCGCCCGCGTAATTGCCATACACGGCTTAGACTGGTTGAACCGACCTAACAAATATAAATGAATTCTGACTCCGACAGGGAATATTCCCTTTACCGTCGCGCTAGGGGCGCTGCCCCCGGACCCCACAATTGGGGACCCTGGTAACTCCCTTTCCTTATAATACCTTACATGGTCCAATATGACCTTCATCCAACATTCAAATTGGGATTCCCATCAATTGGGTAATGCACGCTTGGCTTCTTCTCATAAAGGGGGCCTTACAAAATATGCATACAATCATGAGGGGTAGACATTGATCATATACTAACAGCTCTTCTATGCAGATGAATCACATTCCTTGGAAAAGAGTAATTGCTATTCGCAGAAATCATTGGATTAGGAAGTGATCCTGAAGCAAAACCTGTAAGCACTGAAAGCTCATTACTCCCCCATGGATCAAAGGCTCTGCCATGATAGTTGTCATTCAAACATGTCAAATCTGGCTGATACAGTCCTTTATTCTCATCCATAGGCTCAAGTCCATTTTGGATATCATTACCACAAAGAAACATACTTTCTAAATACCCAGGGGAGCTTGCACATGTAGACCGAGAATCCTTCAAATTTGTGTCAAATGTGAAAGATGAAGTACCAGACTATAATATGTTAGCTGCGCACTCTGAGAGAGAATATTTCGAGCCACTAATTTCCTTGCAAAAGCTAGATGCTTTCTGCTCAAAAGAAACATTCTGCCTCTCCAGTAGTTGTATATGTTCTGGCCCACCATACATTTGGTTACTACGATCACTTCCATATGAGAAATCAGGTTCCTCACAATGTGCACACTGTATGAGTGGATTCAACACATAATTTCTTTTTGTTTCATTGTCATTCCCTGCAAATAGTGAGGGCCCTAGTATCCTTTACTTCTTGGAATACAAGACTTCATGTCTACCTGATTACATTTGCACTAGAAATATGTCTCAAAGCCCAATGCACTCCTGTGGTATAGCAGGGCTACACTCTTTTGCACAATTCTTGAAAGACTCATTTTCAACCTTTCATTAAATTACACGATCAGGACACGTTATCACCCATCGTTTTGCCATAAGCCCTTTTTTGTTCATGCAATTGGGTTCGCTGAGGCATTTCACGAGCTCCATAGCTGCTCCCTTGCAAGATTTACACATCTTCTCACAGTGGAGATTCTCTCTCTTACAAAGCTTAGAATACCCTGTTTCTGCCTAGTTGAACCAACCTAAGAAGGTTTGTCAGACCGCTTCATCTTCAAGGATCTTTAAGCTTGAAATTCCAATTGTGACATGGTCTTTGTGTTTTACTGTGGTTGGCACCGACTTCCTTGTCAAAGCAAGTGATGAGGGAGAGTAGGCATGGCTATCTATATCTAATTGCCTCTCCTCCTCCTCCTCAGCACAGCCGACCTTTTCTTTCCTCTTCCCTGTTGTTCTTACACATAGGTCCCCACAACAGAGAACGATCGATGAGTGAACTCAAAACCAGCAGCATTGAATCCATCCTATCTTCTGCAATCTTATTACTATCAGTACAAAATTGTGTAAGTTCTTTGGAATCGTTTTTCCCTGGTGCTCTTTTCCAAACTATGAAACATTTCCCAAACGTGTTCAAAGGGATTCAAGTTTTCCAATAAATCAAAGCCTGTTGTCACCCGAAGAATAGCAAATCATGTCGGTCTTTATTCATCTAGCTCCCCTCATTTCCCAGCAGACTACAACTCACTTATAAGGGCAGCAACTTGTGATACCTCATGGGTGTTCAACACATTCCCATAAAGCTTCTAACCCTTCAACACTGTTTATCTCGCTCGGCTTCCTCAGAGTATCCGCAGACACTTCAGCTGGTGCTTCTTAGGCTCAGAGCCTGTTGGATTACAAGTCCCTAAGCATGACGTTCCTAATCAGACAAGTATTTTCTCCTCTGTCGTGGCTACTGCAAGGAGGACTTCTGTCCTGGGCCACCTTCTTCAGCATGGCAACCTTCTACCAAACTCCATAAGCATAGAAACTCTCAATTCATTTCCTTTCCTACATCTTGATTCTGCCTCTCCAAGTTGAAAACTTAGTTGTCCATGTTCTCAATGTGAGCCTGTCAATAGTTTCACTTTGAGGGTTGATGAAGCCCCCCCAGATCGCCCTCGTGCTGTTGAAATGAATTTTCCCGATGCTCATATGATCCTGTCGGTAGGTATTGTAGGACCATACTACTGAACCTCTGATGCTTACCACCTTAATATCTTCACCTGATTGATCACACGTTCAGAGCCTGAGCTAGCCCCCCGGTTGTATCCTTCCCCTGCCTCACAGAACGGCTGCCCATCCTTCTACCTTCCTCCATCTGCTAACTGCGTCTTCATACCTGCAGAGACACGTAAAAACAAACACGAGAGAGAGACGGGGAGAGAGCGAGAGAGAGAGAAAAAAAAAGAGCTACCCTTCTCCCCAAAAAAAACAAAAAAAGTCCACCTCCCCTGATACTCCACGTTCCCCACTCACCCACTCACATGCACTTTTTGTTTTTTCTCTTTTTTTTTTTTAATTTATTCTTTCTTTTTGTTTTGTTTTGTTTTTTTTTCTTTTCTTCTTTTTTTTTTGTTTCTCTCTTTTTTCCTTTTTCTTTTGAAGTGTCAGAAGAAGACATGGTTTCTGCGAGGCCTGCATGATAATGAAACACTAAAACAAAATTGAGAAACCAAACCCCAATTCTCTTGCTCTATGGTTTTATCTACAAGCGACCTAGCCCACGAATTCCCATCAACAAACAGTCGGCATATAAACAGATCGCTTAACATCATAAAGTGCACCGTTGGTTTCAGACAAATTTTCATATCCCACACCAATGCTCAAGGTTAAAATGATAATTAAGCTCGCTCCCTAATATCATAGTATGTTTTATCATGCCCCAAAAACATAGCTGCATATGCGTGGTCAAAAAACATAAAAATTTTATGATGTTGTCAGTACTCAACCAAGTGAAACATAATCAAAGACACGTTCCATGGTTTCCATTTGTTTTCACATCTTCACACCATCTTCGACATATAACATATCATACAAAAACTCCATCAATCCTTGCATATTATCAACATACGTGTACATTTATACCTTACACATACTCATTCCTTGGGTGCACATTCCTAATGCAAGCATGCATTCAATCTCGTCTATGTTGACATTTGCACACATATCAAAATCAACATGCATCCGCTCATATACTCACATGCACACCCATATACACACCTACTTTCATGTCGCAATGATACACTCAGAACCTTATCCATGTTGACATTGTACACTCCAAAGATGCAAACATAATATTTTTTCGGGTTATTTGAGCAAGATCACATTTCCAAGAACTATATTTTTCATAAACACCACATTAGTAGATTAAAAATCAACACATTTTTTTTGTGTAATACATGTCTATCATTGAGTAAAATGGGTGCGAGATACCGTAGGTGCGTTTTTGCAAATTCACAATCGCGACTAAAAACTGCAAAGCGGTATGCTCCGGGTCAGGTCGACACACAATGGCATACTCATTAGATGAGTGCCGTGGAAATAACGTGGTCATGGTGGCTACAGGAAGGAGTGGACCATTCTCCAATCCATCCCGAGGAAGTCGGAAGGCATCGGCAAACGAAGCCAAAGTGATCACGACTCGTGACGGTAAACAAAGTATAGGCCAACTCTGCTCCGTAGCAGGTGTGGCGGCCATAGCGGAAATAATTTGCGCATAAAATGGTTGACACTCCACTGAATGCCAAGGCAATTCAGCGAAGCTTAAAAGACGACGGATACGCAAAAACTCACTCACTTCAGGAGTGAGTCCGTCACGGAATGTAGCGACATTGGCTAATGCTTCCATGACGCGAAAGCACAAGAACACGGAGAACACAGAACACAAAGAACGCAAAAAACACAGAGACACAATAGCGATTATTAGGAGAACAAGATTAAATAGACACACAGGCAACATGAGGCGATCGAAAATGCTAATCATCGCGTGTTATTGAAATGATAACCTTCATAATTACGACGGCATGCATGAGCAGAAACAGTAACACAGGGCGGCGAATAATCATATTTCGATATCAAAACGAGGAGATTTACGGTCTATATTCAGCCGAAATATGGAAATAAAAAGAAAATAAGTGACACGCGGAAAAACGAGGAACACATCAGCGGTGATCAGGCAGTTGGTGATATGGGTGTAACTTTGAACCATTAATCGCTTTGGGAAGGGGAACTCCGATCAAGGTAGTCAACCGAAGAGTAGCGGGTTCCACTTGCTCACTAATTCGGTAAGGACCGAACCACCGTAATTTAAATTTTCCAGCAGATCGATTTGCTTTAGCATTGTAGAATAACACCAGTTGGCCCATCGTAAACACAGGGGTCTTCGAGAAACGATCATGGGTACGAGCTTGACGAAGCTGAACTTCTTGAAGTACTAGAAAACTTTCCCATCGCTGTTCATCCAATGATCGGAGTGTATCCAACTGAAAATGGCAAGGATTCTTCCGGTAGCAATTTATGAGCTAGGACAACACGTAAACTAGGCACTACTACTTCCATCGGTGCAATGGCTTCCAATCCATAAGCTAATTTGAAGGGAGTCGTTCTGGTTGCCACTTTGTATGTAGTCCGGTATGCCCATAAAACCGCGGGTAGTAACTGGTCCCAACGTTCTGGAGATTCCACGATCAATTTGCGAAGCATAATCAACAGAGTCTTATTGGTGCTTTCAGCCAAACCATTAGCACGCGGATAGTATGGTGAACTGAATTTCTGCAGAATTTGAAAAGTGTGAGTTAGTACTCGCATTAAATTGTTGGCAAAATGTGTTCCTTGGTCTGTCACAGTTTCCAGAGGCAAGCCATAACGCGGGAATACGTCCTTCATTAGGCATTTTGCCACCGAAACAGCTGTGGTGGACCGTAAAGCCCAAGCTTCCGCCCACATGGTGGCATAATCTGTACAAGTCAGTATATATCGATTGTTGCTAAGGGTTGCTGGTGGTGATATTGGTCCAATAAAATCGAGCCCCCACTTCTGAAAGGGTTCCAAAGGTAAGACAGGTTGCAGAGGAAAGAAGTGCCGATGTAATGGCTGTCCAGACCATTGACTAGTATCGCACTGCTGCACAAACTGAGTCACATCTTTGTACATGGTAGGCCACCAAAGCCCACTTTGTAGAATTTTACGGTGAGTAAGGTCAGCTACGAAATGTCCACTCGAGGGTAAGGAATTAGCCATAGGAATAACCGATTCGGATTCATGTGGTGGGATACAGTGAAGTAAAACACCAGTATGATCCATGTAGTACAGTTGACCTACAATCAACCAAAATCTGCGACTGTAAACTACAAACTTCTGCTGCAGAGCAGGAGGAGTATGGGGAGGAAGACACCCGTTAGTTAGAAAAGTTAGTAACATATCGTAGTAGGTAGGGGGCACAAGAGGTTCTATAGATTCTTCAACAATTGGCTCAGTAGCATAAATTGCCGGTGTAGTGTCATCAACCCCCACCGGAGCTTCACCGAAATGTAACCGAGATAGAAAATCCACCAATGCATGTGTTGTGCCGGGTCGATGAATAACTTCATAGTCGAATTCCTGTAATAATTAAACCCATTGAGCCAAGCGACCACCTAAATGTTGCTGCCGGACCAAATACACAAGTGCAGCATGATCCACGTGAAAGGTGAATTTTTGGCCCAACAAATAATGTCGGAATTTCTTCATAGAGTACACCAATCCGAGACATTCTCTTTCGATCACTGAATAATTTCTTTTAGTAGGGGCTAATCGGTGACTTGCATAATATAGAGGCCGAAACCATTTGTCAGTTTGCTGCATTAAAACGCTTCCAATGGCTATGTCCGATGCATCCACAAAGACATGGAACGAGCGTTCCCAATCAGGGGGTTGCAAAATTGGGGCCTTCGTCAATAAGCCTTTTAAATGATCAAATGCAGTTTGGCATTCTAAAGTCCATTCGTACTGCCGTGGAGTACTAGTCATGAGCCGATTAAGTGGGGTTGCGAAATGATGTAACCACCGTAAATGTCTGCCATGCCACTGGATTTGACCCAGGAAACGCATAACTTCTTTCGGTGTTGTAGGGACTGGTGCCTGCAACACGGCTGCAACTTTATCCTGGTCAACTTGTATTCCTTGTGCAGAGATAATATGTCCGAGTAGTTTGCCACAAGAGACCGCAAAAATTGACTTTGTCGGATTCAAGCATAATTGGTATTCATGACATTTTTCAAAGCAACACCGTAAATGATACAGGTACGCCACAATTTTCCCAAATAAGGAAAAGTCATCCAGATATACTTACATAAAAGTAGTCAGGTAGGGTGAAAAGACTTCTTGCATGCATCATTGAAACGTACTTGGAGCATTCCTTAACCCAAACCACATTACCGTACAAGCATAAACACCCCAGTTTGTGATAAAGGCTATTTTAGGTATGTCCTGTTCTGCCATCCTCACCTGGTTATAACCATTGTAACCATCCAAAAATGAATACATCTCATGCCCTGCCACCCGATCGAGCATTGTGTCCAGAAAAGGGAGAGGAAATGGATCCAGTACAGTAGCAACATTCAGTTTCCGGTAATCAACACAGATGTGCAGCTGTTTATTTTTCTTCGGAACAATCACAATTGATGATATCCATACAGCATGCTCGATTGGTACCATGAAACCCACCTTCAGTAACTGATCGAGTTCCACTTTGACATGTGCCGCATAATTGGGGTTCATTCGATAACTGGACTGTTTGATTGGCTTCCCTTCTGGTTTGAGCACTACCCGATGTTGATAGATCCGTGGATTAAGACCTTTCATATCGTGATAGTCCTAAGCAAAAACATCGGAGAACTCACGCACGAGTCGTATCAAATCCTCTTGAAATGTCTCTGACAATCCTGCCTTAATCTTCACTGGTCGCGGATTAACCTCATCACCCAAATTATATGTCACTAACTGATCTTTCAGGACATAAAATTGTCGAGGTTTCACCAAATCGTCAGCTGACGGTAAAAGTTGATGTAGGGTGGCTCCATCCAAAGCAATACTATCATCTGCGTCTACATCTCCGGTCACTAGGACAACCATACACGTTGCCGGAATCCACTTGTCCGCTACTGATTGGAGATCGATAGTACCTAAGGAGATCAGATCTTTATTGTTCTTTAGAAACGCCTCTTCCTCATCGTCAGATAAGCCTTCCAACATGTGGACTGGCTCCGCTACATATGGTCTTGCATGAAGCTTGCAAGGTTGGATGGCATCCAGTTTAACTACATATTTCCGGTGATTATCTTTGAAAGTCAACTCCTGCGCTGACCAATCCTGGACAACTTTGGCTTGTTTCAACCATGGCGGACCAAAAAGTAAATTGTAGTTGAGGCTGGATTCTGGTAGTCGAGGTTGGATCTAAGATTACAAAAGTCATTTTGAACGTGGTACCCTGCAAAGTAATCGGAATATTCCATACTAGTCCCACCGGATGGACTTGGGATTGATCTGCCATTCGTACAAAAAATTGTACGAGCTCGATTTGGGTCCACCCCAATTGCTTGCGGAGAGCTGCAGTTGCAATATTCACACCTGAGCCGCCATCAATTAGCACTTGAGTAATCTTGTGATTTTTATGCCATACAGTGATCAATGGGATTGAATGGTCCAACGTAGAATTAGCTTCCGGTTGTATTGTGGCCGTCGCCAGAGTATAGGGAGATCCGGGACTAACCTGTTGTTGAAATTGCTGCCTGACTCCTGGCACCAAGGCGAGCAACTGTCCCAACGGGAGTGTAATTGAAGCCTTCGCTAGAATATCCCATACTTGATCTGTTTGGATCGTACTTCTCACCGATTCTGATGATGATTCTACTGTTGCTGGGGCAGTAGTTTGTTCATTCTCTCTTGCCTTAGGCAAGGGAACCTGTGTTACCGGAATTGGATCAGGAAATACAGTTGGCTCTTTAGCTGTCCATTGACTAGCCTTTGTGTACATTCGCTGCTGCTCACGGATACCAAGCTCGAACACCTCAGTGGCGGGTTGCAACTGCTTACCCGACCTAGTCTGAACCACTGCTGTTTGTGATTCAAGTGGTGAAATATAGACCATGTTGGTCATTGGATTTTTTCGCTCCTTCTTCCTTTTGTCGTACTCTGCGGCATCCTTGCAAAACCTACGAATGTGGCCAATCTCGTCGCAAAAATGGCATCAAGGTGGTGGCAGAGAAGTACCGTCCGTTGATGTACCCGCCTGCCATCGATTTGAATTAAAATTGGTATTCCGCTGACTCCAGTAATTCCTATATCCTTGCGACTGGTTGGATCGCATCTATGGTAGCACATAATGGGCTGCTGGCTGACCTGGTTCTTGGATAATAGCGTTTACAGTTGCTCGCCCCTGCACCTTGGCATTATACGCACAATTTTCCGTTGAGTGTCCGATTGTGTTGCAGATGGCACAATACATCTGATTAAGGGCACATGTAGCATTGGTGTGCCCTGGATTTTTGCACTTGGTACAATACATCTATTTAGCCGGATCATCTATTACATTCTTACTGGCTTTCAGCCACTCCAAGTCTTTGGTGAATCCTCCAACTTTATGCTCTAGTTGCAGGGCCATCGCAATAACAACATCCAGTGTCATAGCACCCACACAACGGATGATCATGATTTGTCTTAACTGTGGGGTCAGCCCATTAATGAACCACTGGGTTATAACATCATCCGGTAGATTAGCATGTGCCGGAGGCAGTTGTCTTAAGTGGGTTCTAAAAAATGTTGCATATTCCTGAACAGTCTGGTGCGGCTTTTGCTGATTTTTCTGCAAATAGTCGAAGATTTTGGCAAGATTCTTCTTGAACCGGAACCTCTGTAAAAACGCATTCCTCACAGCATCATAGTTAACGAAATGATTAATATCATACTCAGTCAACCATCTAGCTGCTTCATTAACTAAGGTGGCCTGAAATACAATGGCCTTGTACGCTGGGTCGGGTGGATGGTTCAGCACTGCATAGCTTATCTCAAAGGTGTGCACATGTGCATCAGGATCGTCCCTCGGAAATCCACCGAACTTTGTGTAAGTCGCCCCTATTGGACCCGGTCGAAGTGGAAGTGGTTGTTGCTGTTGCTGTTATTGTTGTTGTTGTTGTTGTTGTTGTTGTTGTTGTTGCTGTTGTTGACCACTCATGGTGCTATTATTAGTACCATTGTTGTTTCCTGAGTTATGAGGGGGTGTCTCTTGCCCTTCGGAATCTGTATTATCAGATTGCTCAGCTTCCGGCTTGAAAATAGCATTCAGTCTCTTACGTATCTCCAGATCAAATAGCCTATCCTCAGCTTTGGTATCAAAGGTAGGCAAGTTTGCCCTGAACAACGGTGTATGTAATAAAGATCCACCAGGGAGTATCACACTGTCACCGGAAAACTGTAAATTCCCACCAACTGGTACCGAACTTTCACCGGAACTTGTCGAACTTTCACCGAAACAGGGTATACTTCCACCGACAACGATCTCTCTGGGTAACACCACTTTATCCCCGGAAAGGTTCAAATTCTGACTAGATGGTATCGAATCAACTGCGCACTACGTCCCTGTACACTCAGAAGTGACTGCACCTTCTTCAGAACGTATCAGAATTACATCGGAATCTACCGGAATCTCATCATGTGTTACCAAACTGGTACCCGAATCACTGCTAACTGGCTCCGATCCTTCGACAATTGGGCTTAAATGGCCTACACTTCTACCACCTTGGGGTGTCCCTAACAAATTTGGTACTGTCCAGGGATGCTGGTCTCTCCGATACTTCGGATAAGACTCATTGGACCGAGTAACCGGCATATATCATCTCTGCATCGCTTGCCTTACGTGCTGCTCTACCTTTACTGATTATTCTTCAATCCATGGCCATCTTCCCACAGACGGCGCCAATGTTAAAAGTGCAGACTACCATCAAGTCCACTTTTAATCTCTTTCGGGTTCTTGGGGATGGTAGGGGTCTGATAATTTAGAGGCCCTGTATCTTATTTTCCCAGTTAACTTATCAAAGAAGCAGTATGTTATTATCCAGTGTAATGTCTTCTACACAGTATTACTGTTCATATTCCGGTTAGGATTTTCACAGTGTGTAACGCAGAAAGTAATAATTATCATCGCACAGACTTATTATCGCCAACAAACATTACTGTGTTAATCAGAAATTAATGTACAACAAGGTAAAATGTCAATACTCAGAATAATGGAAATCTGCACTTCGATGTCTCCGCAGAATCGCAAATCGCCCAGACAGACAGTCTGGCGATCCCGTTTCCTCTCTATCGGAGAACCACCGTAATGTCTCTTCATTGACTGATAAAAAGGGTACAACACTTCGCTATGACCTTTCGGTACGTGCGGTATAGAAAAATATAAATTACATGATGCCAATCCGACAGCCTTACATGGCCCAAACGTCTTTGGGCTAGTTAGCTTAAATTTCAGGTACTAATGATAGTTGTCCTTCATTTTTGTCACCCAAGTCTTCCTTCCACTCCTCTTTTTGCTTTCCTCTTCTTGTTGTGAATTAAAAGATTTTTACACATCCTTGAAATTTTGCTTCAAATATTCTGGTTTCTAGAAGAGTTGCTATAGGTTTGTGTAGCATGGTTTGGGCATTCTCAATTAATTTTTTGCATATTTCCAGTCTTTCTTTCTCTAGATCTCCTCGTGGGTAGATTCTTTCCTACTGCTCTAGACTCGATCCCATCTCCATCTTGGACTGATAGGTTTTTAGCCACATATTTAGATCTTCAAGCATGGGATTTTCTAGAATTGATCGTACACGTTCTTCCACTGGTTTCCTTGTCACGATGTTGGCTTTCTTGCTTGCCACTTGGTTCTCTCGAGTCTAAGCCTTTTTTAGTTTTTGTTCTTTTTCCTCAATTCTCTTTTTAATCCATTTGTTTTTTATTTCCTCCCATTTGCTTTCCATCTTTGAACCTTCTTAAGTTTGGAGGTATCCTCTTTTCTGAGTATGCAATAACTTGGAATTCAGATCCTAACTCCTCCTCACTTTTGGAGTTGTCCATTTGTTGATCGGATCCCATAGATGCACGTACATAGAGGATATTACAGAAACAAGATCTCACAAAATCATAAACAGAATAGAAAGAGATGACTTGAAACCAAATTAGGTATAATGTTCCTCCACATACTCTAATGGACGAGTCTAACAGAGCATGTGTATATATATGTATTTTTCATTACATCTAGAATAGAAGATACATGAGGGTGGTGCTTTGAAAAGCATGTGTTTACAAAAATTTTCTTTATTTACAAAATCGTCGCTTTCTAAGCAATCTACTGTTTTTACAATAAACATCACTTTTTAAAGCGATCTATTATTTTTACAAAAATTAACTAAAATACTATCTTCTAAATAGCTTCAAAAATATCTAAATAAGTCCATGCATGCTCACACCCTCATGAAACTAATCAAAACACAAATCACATTAAAAACCTCAAGACATTAAAATCCATATAACATTCCATTATTCCATAAAGTATAATAGATGCCGCCTACTTAATGAGCAACTAACCTCAGTTGATAAGAATAAAATAGACATAGATATCCGATCACATGTCCCATCATTGAACAATCATAAGCATGTTCCATGTAAGAACACATGCAAGGAATTGAGAAAGTCGAAGTTCATGTGATTGTGAATGATTTGCAAAGTTAAAGTCCATTTTGAAACCTAAATTTTGAAACAATGCAACCTAAAAGTGATTAAAAAAATGAACATATCGATCTAACGAAATGACTTTTGGAAAACCATGATGCAAAAATATACATTTAATTAATAACTTACGATAATGAGGAAAAATTCATTTAATAAATAACATTTAATAAATAACTTACCACAATCCTCTATAATAGGGGTAGGGTCCATGGCCTTATATAAAACCAAAACCTAGGACTAAGCATGTAAAACGAATTCAACAATAGTGTATACAAATAATAATAATCACAATATATAAATAAATAAATAAAATAAATGAGAGTTTTTTATAAATAAATAAATAAATAAATAAGAGGGAACAGAGTGTTAGAAGTTATGATAAATATCAATTAAAAGGAATGGGGTATCAATAAGTGAAAATAGGCTAGTGGATAAAGCATATCTCTTGTGTGTGTCATGTTGTGGGTTTAAATCCCCTACATGCTAAATAATGAACTAAGTAAGCTAACTAGAGAAGTAACTAGGCTAACTAGGGAAATAAGGAAGCTCTTATTACCACCCGTAAGTTAGAATTGGTTCATGCATACATAGCCAACGGAAGCAAAGAGAACCATGAATGCAAAAAAAGCCAAAGATGCCTAAGTTATGCCATAGTTCTATGTCGTAGTCGATGCCTTGGAGTAAGTCGAAGGAATAACCGAATGATAACTGAATTGATAAAGGAACTTGATAAAGGAACTTGATAAAGGAGCTTGATAAATGAACTTGATAAACGAAGGATTAGCCAAATGATAACCAAATTGATAAACAAACTTGATAAACAGACTTGATAAACGAGTCTAATAACCAAACTAAACTAAAACAATGAACAATGCATAATGAGCAGAGGGAGTATAGTGAGCATAGGGAGTAAGCCAATGGAGTAATCGAATGATAACTGAATTGATAAACAAAATTGATAAACAAACTTGATAAATGATTTTGATAACCGAACCAAATTTGAATAGTGAACAATGCATAGTGAGCAGAGGGGGTACAATGGGTATAGTGAGCACATTGAGTAAATTGAGTATAGTGAGCACAATGAGCACAATGAGCACAATGTGTATAGTGAGTACAATGAGCATAGTGATCACAGTGAGCACAATGAACATAGTGAGTACAATGAGCACAGTGTCACAGTGAGCACAGTGCGTCGTGTGAGAGAAGCACAGTGCACAATAACTACTTAAAAAGTTCTTCAAAAAGATACACCCGCAGACAAAAAATAGATGAACTTGATAAATGAAAACTTGGATCAGACAATCAAGACGGATGCCGAATTGTGAATGGACACCATGAATCACAATGAAACATCAAGAAAACACCTCTGCAAATATGCCTTGGCTCTAATACCACTATTGACTAGATCTTGCTGATGCACATATGCAGAGGATAGTCCAAAAATGAGATTTTACAAAACCATAAACATAATAGAAAGAGATAAGAGACTTCACACCACATTGGGTACAATCTCCCCTCTCATACTCTTATGGACAAGTCTATCAGAGCATGTGTATTAGGTATTTTTCATTATGTCCTGAAAGAAGACACATGAGGGTGATGTTTTGAAAAGCATGTGTTACGAAAATCTGATTTATTTACAAAATCATCGATTTCTAAGCAATCTAGTATTTTTACAAAAACGTTGCTTTCTAAAGCGATCTATTACTTTTACAAAAATTAACTAAATAATATCTTCTAAATATCTTCAAAAATATCTCAATAAGTCCACGTGCATTCACACCCTCATGAGTCTTCACCTGGTAGATCAAAACACAAATCACATTAAAAACCTCAAACATTAAAATCCATATAACATTCCACTATTCCAAAAAGTATAACACCATTGCTTCTTTATCTAAGATCTCTTTGGTCCTAGCTTGGGTAATGGCCTTTAGAGGCAGCATGTATTCTTTGTCACTTTCTGAGGACTCGATTACTTTGATCACATTAATCTATGTTGTGGTTGCAATTTTATTGGGGTTCTTAGGGCAACCTCTAAATAGATGTTCTTTGCCACATTCATTACAATATCCTTCCCAAACATTGGGGGGTGGGGGATTGTATGGCAAAGTGCATTACCTAATAAAATGGTCTCTATCACACCTATAGCATGGGCCCCTTGGTACAGGTGGTATTACTGAAGTTTTAATTTGGAATTGGGGCCCTAGGAGAGATTAGCATACTCTGGGCCATATGAGCTCTCATAACCCTCATATCCGTAATAGTGTGCCTCAAAGGCCTAGCCGTATTCCACAAGATTGGTGTCATAAGAATAGTAATCCCCTTGGCTCTAATAAAATCTTTGGCCTAATTTTTCTGAGCTTGTCAATGATGTGGCTGGTATGGTTGCTCTCTCCATATTTTCTTCCGTTTGTGCATACTTTACTGGCACTACATTTTGAGGGTGTGGGGGTTGTTGCCCTAACACTCATTGAGGTGGAGTGTATCCTATGTACTCATATGGTCTTTGTGCTATTGGTGGTCCTTGGTATGGTTTATATCTTGGAACCTCTCTGCCTTGATCCTTGGGTGGATATCCATGAGGTTGATATTGTGGTGGTGAAGAGGGCCTCGATTGTATATTTAGGGGACAATTTTTTTAGTGATGTGGTTTGTGTACTTCTATTCAATGTGACAATACAAGTTGGGTCCATGGGCTGGTTGCCGGTTGTACTGGAAAGGTTGGGGGTATTGGTCCTCCCTTGTGCAAGTATGAGATGGCCACCACAATGCATGCATCTTCGTAACATGGGTATTCTCAAAGGAGGATTTTGTAGTGTCTCTATCCTTGAACACCTAGCTTCTTAGCCACTAAGTTTGCAAGTTCTTCTACATTACTAGTGTTAGAGGCAGTGTTGCTAGTAGTATCCTTAGATTTAGTTGAGTTTTGTGGAATTTTTAGGTCTTCAGCTAGGTTGTCTTCCAAATCTATGCACTCTTGTAGGTGGTCACTCAATGTTTGTATATTTTTTACATTAACCAAATTCCTTAATGTCCCATTGGTTAGACCATCTAGAAACAGAGATACCATCTACTAAGAGGGTCTCTCAATCATAGGACATCTATCTACATACTCGTTAAATCTCATGGGAGATGTTTTTACAGTCTCCCCAGGGGTCTACTTAAAATTGTGGATCATCAAAGAGGAGTTGTGTTTAATGCCCCTCTTGGTGAATTCACCAATAAATTCTTTGAAGAATTTTCAATGTTTGCAAAATGGTTTGGATCCAATGGTTAGAATTGTGTCAGGTTTGTTCGCATACGGGTTAAGCCAAAGGATTCATATTGAACAAAGAAATCATCCACCTATTCTGCTCGCAACAATTGTTTAAATTTAGAAGTATGGTCATATGGTTCTTCGGAACCATCATAATGATTTCTCATATGCTTGGCTACTTGAATTGGACTTAGCCTTCTGCCAGGTTCTCGTGATTGATGAATGATGGGGATAATAGGACGTACTGGATGTATTCTTGGTCCAACTCCTTGAGGCGATCTCATTTGGAAGGCTCGTATATTCGTATTTCCAATGCCTGGGTTTTTTTGATTGTTGAGGTTAGTTCTCAGCATGGAAAAGTGCACTTGTGGTCTTAATACTTGATCTGAACGATACATGATACACCAGCTTTGACGATACGATATCTGCAATTGCCACGATCCATAATACTTGCAAATTATACGATACACAATACCAACTCTGACAATATAATACTTATGATCCTGGCAATACATGATATGAGAATGCCATGATACTCGATACACGATATCTCTTTTTCATGATATGATACTCGGTAGCCTCACAATACATGATACTTCTTAAAGAACGATGCACAACACTTAATGAGTATCGACGATACGTGATGCATGATCTCTCACGAAATTCCACCCAACAATACACGATACTTATTAGGTATCATCATACACAGGGATTTGAGGTATGAGAGATACACGATACCTACCAAGTATCACAATAGACTAGAATTCAGGTATCGCGATACCCCAGCTCTAGCAGTCATGATACTTGGTCTTAGCAAGGTCCAGATTCATAAATTTTTGTTGGTTTGTGCTCTTTATGTGGTCATAGTCTCCTTTATGTACTTGTGGGTGTAGATGCTCACTCTAGACCCCTTATACAACTCTTACAATACTTAGAATGCGTGATCTCAGGTTCTATAGTTGTTCTATCATACTTTCAATTTTAGAAGGATAAGATGTTCACCTTGGAGGTTCTCTAGCTTCACTCTTAGCTACGGAATCCCTCTATGCAAGCACTTGTCCATGATAACTGCTCCATGATACCTATTGTTGGTCAACAGAGGATACTTGCATCAACTAGAAGTAACTTGGAAAATGAACTGTTTAGAATTTTACACCTCAGGGGTGACCAAGGCCTGAAAGTAAAATGAACAATTTTGCTTTTAAAATTTTTTGGGATGATTTTCCTACTCTACTTCTACACACTTGCTCTTACTCCTAAATCCTAACTTTCTCACTCCCTCACTCCTAAACCTAAAAACTCATTACACACACCTTGAGTATATGAAGTAATGAGTGCCAAATTTTTTTCTGACTTGCCAATCAATTGAAATTGATTCTTAGCACACAATATCTTCACTCCATAGATATAACCATCACGTAGAAACCTTGATCGGACTATTCCCCGACAATGATGCCAAAAACATGTGTACTTAAGCTGAAATGTCTTAGGGACTTGTGATAACTAAGACTATATCTCAACTACCAACAAGTGTGTATAGTGGTTGATTGATACACACGCTTTGATTTGTCAATCCCTGAATGTAGACATATCAAGTGTATGAGGATGTGTGCATATTTAATGATGAATGAAGTGGATGAGCCGATAATGTGTGCAAATTAGGTGGAGGAACCTCTCAAGTCACATGTTTCCTTGAAAGTGCATGATGCAATACTTATTACATTAGTAAGCATGAATTCAACCTTTTCTCTCAGCTTCAATATCCAAATATGGTCAATATTGGGTTTCTTTCAAATCTCTCAATGAACAAAATACTGAGTGGTGGCAATCACCAACTCCACTCCACAACTCACTGAGCTTCACACACATAGTAAAATAAGGAAAACTAATGGGGAAGGGATAGGCAAGACCTCTAATCACACATTCCAAGCAACAGACACACATACAAGATCTTAGAGAAGAAGATATGTAGGGAAGAAGAAGAGAATTTGAAATTTCAACTTGATTACTCACAATGGAGAAACTTCTCTACAAAGATTCACCAAGTGACTTATATACATGTGCCCGAAAAATGTTCCTTTCATACAAGAGATCGGTGCTTTTATTGAAATTCACTAAATCTCTACTATTGTACAAGGCTAATGTTACAAGGTTCAGGCATCATGCTTCTAGAGGACTCCTCTAGAGCATTTACATGGCTTTTGATGTAATATCATGGATATTTGAAGAAGAAAAATTATGCCTAAATTTGAATATTTTTGGGGCTTGCTTCTCTTTACTTTTCTCCTCTCTAACATTGCACAACCCTAAAAAATTAGAGGTACCCCGTTTGAGTGTTAAGTTCATTCCAGAAGTATATATTTCTTATTACTTGTAGTCTTATGTATTTTAGACACTCAACCCTAAAAAAATAGAGGTACCCGTTTGAGTGTTAAGTTCATTCCAGAAGTATATATTGCTTATTACTTGTAGTCTTATGTATTTTCTCGTGCGATCCAATAATCATCTTGAACCTATTCAATTTAGTTCCATCCATTTATTTGGTTAGCATATCTACACATTGCAAGTTGGTTGATACATAGGACAATTGTATGTCCTTGCTAAGTAGCTTCTCTCTCACATAATGATAATGCACTTCAATGTGCTTAGTAATTGCATGATATACAGGATTGGTAGCCAAATGAAGTGAGCTAGTGTTATCTCCAAAGATCATTGGAGTCTATGTATGTAGCCCCAAATGTGAGTAGAGTAGCTTTATCCACATTGCTTATTGTGTTGCATTTGCTTAGCCTCTATATTCAGCTTCAGTTGATGACAATACCACAATTGGTTGTTTCTTTGATGACCATGAAATCAACTTTGATCATACAAAAGATAAGTAGCCAGAGGTGCTCCTCCTATCATCCTTTGAGCCAACCCAATGTGCATCAGAGTATAGCGATATCCAAGTCAGACATGAATGGATAAAAATAGCCCTTCGTTTATGGTACCGTTCAAGTACTTTAAGATCCTTTTGGGAGCTTTCATGTGAGGTTTTCTTTGGTGTATGCATGAATTGAATCAATGTACTTACTCCATAGCATATGTCCACTCTTGTTAGGGATCCATAATTGAGACTCCCAACAAGACTTTGATAACCTATAATGTCTTCAAGTACCTCTCTTTCATGAGTACTAAGTTTGTGGTTCAATTCCATGGGTGTACGTGCACTTTTTGAATTTTCCATCTTGAACTTAACTAGCAAATCATGGATATACTTCCTCTGAGTAATGGAAACACCAAAATCTGTATAAATAATCTTTAAACAAAGAAAATATGTAAGTAATCCAAGATCATTGATCTTGAACTCTTCCTTCATCTCAGCTTTGATCTTCTTGATGTCATTAGCATCATTCCCTGTAATAATGATATCATCCACATAAAAACATAGATAAATAACTTCTAAAATAGTCCTCTTAATGAACAATGAAGAATCTAACTTGCTTGCATAAAAGCCTTGGTCCTCCAAGTATGTGACAAGCCTATGGTTCCAAGGTCTCGGAGCTTGTTTTAACCCATAGGATTCTTTCCTTAATTTACATACATAATCAGGTTTGTCTTTGTCTTCATATCCTGGTGGTTGAGCCATGTAGAACTCTTTAGAGATCCACCCATTTGGAAATGCTTTTTTAACATCTAATTGGTACAAGTTCCAGTTCTTTGAAGTAGCAATACTTACTAAAACTCTTTTAGTTGGCATCTTAGCTATAGGTGAGAAGGTCTCCTCATAATCAACTCCATGGGTTTGAGCAAAGCCCTTTGCTACTAGCCTTGCTTTATACCTGTTGATTGTCCCATGTGAATTCTTTTTCATTTTGTAAATCCACCTGGATCTATCACCTTCATGAATGGTTTTTTGGGAACCAAATCCCAAGTGCTATTCTCTTGAAGTGCTTTAATTTCTTCTTGCATAGCTTCTCTCCATTCTTCTTTCCTTTTGGCTTCTTCAAATGAATAAGGTTCCTCTGACATAGAATCTTTAGCCATGTATATAGAATCCTTGGTGACTAGTGATGTGTCATAGCCATATCTTATAGGTTTCTTGCTCTCCCTTTGAGATCTTCTAACTGCTTGATTGGATGACTCTCGAATGTCTTCCAATTGTTTAAACTTTGTCTTGCCCTTGGAATTCCATACTTTGAAATCAATCTATTCTTCATCTTCTAAGTTGACATCCTCTCATGTATGTGGTTCTTCTTGAGTCAAATTTGGAAAATCATTTTCCAAATCATAGGGTAGCTTTATTTTCCTGCAACCATCTTCAAACTAGGAGATATTTTCATCAAATACCACATCCCTACTAACTGTACATCCTTTGTTAGTGGGTATATATAGTCTATATCCTTTCTCATTTTGGTCATAGCCAATGAATATGCATCTTTCATATTTTGGATCAAGGTTTCCCCTACTTTGTGAGGGTATATATGCATAAGAAATGCACTCAAAGATCTTAAGATGATCTAAGGAAGGTCTCCTACCATTCCATGCCTCATAAGGTGTCATTTCATCCAGAGACTTGGATGGAAGTCCATTGATTAGGTAAGTGGCTATGGAAATAGCCTCTCAGCTTGCGAGTCTTTACTATGTTGGCTCTCATTGTCTTCATCTTCATCATTGGTTAGTGCTTGGTCGTCCTCATTTGAGCTTGATACCACTTGTTAATGCCCTTCTTTAGGTGAAGAGCTGGGGTAGCTTGGTCATTCATATTCCTTTGAAAAGAAATGTGCCTCCAAATATTGAAACTCACTTGAAAATGCATCTTCCATCTCAAAATCAAATGTTGTATTGAGAGGCTCTACCTCTAGGTTGAGTATCGAGAAGGTAAATGCCTCGGCACCAATGGTGGTGGGGACCTCTTGCTTTAGTAGTAGTGGCCTGAGTGGTAGTGGTAGGGTTGGCTTTAGAGGTTATAGTTGAAATAGTAGTGCCTTCAATTGTAATTGGGCATGATAGGTGAATTTGAATAGGAGGTACTATCACTGGAGGTTCTCTTGGAGAGCATTGTGGGGAGGGTTGAGGTGATGATGATTTTGGTACTTGTAGGAATGGGATCGTACCCCTTATATGTTTTGTAGTCCTTGACTTTGTTGATGTACGGGCTTTCTTTGAAGCTCTTGTAAATTGTTTTAACTCTTCACTATTCATGGAATGCTCGATAGGGATATCATATGCTAGGCACATATACACAATCCCGGTGATTGCACAACAGCCATGAATAACTCTTTTTTTGTGCCCATCTTTTTTGTGCCAAATACAATTGCTCTTGAATCAAGCTGGTGAGATCAATAGTTTGGGGTCCCATATTTGCAAAATATAATGCAAACCAAATATGTTTCTGAGATAGCATAAAATGATCTTGTGTGGGGAAGGTGAAGTGCTGCATGCATACTCGTAACGGTTTTGACAGCTCAGGTCTTATACTAAAATATTAGCCCATTTGAGAACATCTAATTTCTTCATTGGCTCCAATATGAGCCTCTCTCTTTTTGACGGTGTATGCATACCATGGATTTTGAGTGCGGCCCTAATGAGATCTATAGAGAGGTAGAACTTCTTGAATGGTGGATCTGCAAATAATGATGGAAAAATGAATGTTCCTGGTAACTCCCTCCTAATAGGGGGGTTACAACATGGTGAACAAATAAAAACAACAATAAAACTCGAGTTTGGGAAGGGAAGCACTAAAATATTCTGTAAATCCCACCCTTGCCCAGATCGGTCATACCTCTTCTCAATTTTGAAGGGCCCCAAAATCCCGAGAAAATAATTGATATCTACCCCAAGAATCTCCACTAAAACACAAAGTGGCATCGTAGATGTGATATACATCACTCAACAGTCTTGCTAAGCCCTCAAACCAGTGTGATTTATTTTGCACTTTGTCGACCCTTCCAATGGGAGGATTGTCAATAGGCATAGGCCCCATGAAGTCTTGAAATTTCGGAGTCACATTGAAGGATGGGCTTCAGCCAGTAAGTTCTCAAAATCCACTACTGGCATGTTGGTGCCAGCCCTAGAGGTTCCTTGAGCTTGCATTGTGATATGAATGTGTGTGTAAAGGACTGTACAAAAGGATAACACATTAGCATGGTAATTAATTATGATCCCAATAAAGTGAGACTGCAATCCCTTTCCATAACTGATGTATAATCCGTGTAGCCATGTGTTGTGAGGTGATTGTGTAATGATCTCTCCGTAACTAATGCAAGTATCTAGACTGCCTACATGCTCTAAATAATGCATACATTGCTTTTCATGAGATGTTATTGCGGGTGATCATGACTTAGTGAAGGTCAATTTATACAAGGTTTAGGTGTCGATGAATTATTACAAGGATAAAGGTTAGCTTTAAGAGTTGTTACACTGTACAAAGGGGTGCAAGGAAGTTTCTAGATGGTTTTTTGCACCCACTTTCTAAGAGTTGGTGAATGAATGTGGTTCCTTTGATGGGGTACAAGGGATGAATCTGGCATTGGCAAGATCGATGAGTGGTGTGATTCTAGAGGGGTGGCCATTACATGGATTATTTGTTGAGCTATGAGAGAGGCTTTGGGTATCCAAACTTCTGTGAGGTTGGTCTTTGTTGTCAAAAACTTCTTTGGTACCCAGGCTTGCCAAATTCTCATTGATGGAGAATGTCTAGGTGTTGTGGAACGTTGTGGTTGAGTCAACTTCGTCTTCACTTCCTGGCCTCCATTGCTGGAGATGGCCAATGCTTGATGACCTTTTGGTATCCATAATTGCTTTTCAGCTAGTTGCCTTGGGATGCCTATGTTGCCTCAACCATGGGATAGTCTGGGGAGGTTGTCATCGGTTGAGGTTTCCAAGTCGTGGTTGACTTTTTTGTGGTGGTGGTTGAGAGGTGGGGTTGACACTCTACTTTGGAAAAGAAGGGAGATCCAATACTTGCATGACGTGCCCATCAAGAATATCTAGGTAGGTATCCAAGAAGTGTGGAGGATAGAATGCCCATCAAGGCATTCTATACAACATATCTAGGTAGGTATCCAAGATATGTTGTATAGAATGCCCATCAAGGCATTCTATACAACATATCTAGGTAGGTATCCAAGAAGTGTGGAGGTTGAGCCCGAGGAGACTATAATCCCATTTGCCCATTGATAGTGCCCATCTGTCTACCTATGGTTCCCATCTAGCCACTAATGGTGCCCATTTGACCAAGGGTAGTCCTTGGAGGAGGGATTTGTCCAAAAATCTTCCATTCCTCCTTCGCATTTATTACATATGGGCTATGGTTACTTTCCTTTGATTGGGCATAGTTAGGGAAGTCAATCAACATTACTCGTGGTTGGCCTGCTATCCAAAGCTTAAGAGATCATTCTCTCAGGTTCGAGTCCACTGAGTGATCCTATAACCAATCTTGGCCAAGGATCATTGGTTTATGAGGTCGTCATCATGACACATTAGGAGCTTCACTATCAAGGTTACATCATGTATGAGGATGGGAAGGTCCACCTCACCCATGCAAGGGGTTTCCATGCCTCCTAGCCCTATGAGGTATGCCTCAATTGGCTGCATTTCTAATCTCATATCTTGACAATGAGACCACCTAATTGCACTAGTTGCAGCACCTGAGTCAAGTAAAGCCCTAATCTCGTGATGCATATTGCTTTGCCTTAGCATGAATGTAATGAATGGTCTCCTATCCTCTATGCTAGGGTGAACCTTTTGAATTTGTTTGACACATGGCCATAGAATATCTCGGGGCTTCTACGTTGGTACGAGGGGTTACTTAAGAGCCTTCTAACTGGTTCTTGCATTCTCTCCCTAGTCCTTGTCTTATTAATTTCTTATGTTTAGCATGTTCTAAGGCTTCTACGTGAGCTTCTCCTATTATTTGCTTCTCTTCCTCTTTATGTCTCCTTGCCAACATGATTCATATAAGAATATCCTGGATGAGAGGTTCTTGATACAACTTGACTCTACAACCACTAATATAATTAGGCATTATCTCTCCTTCTAGTGTTGCAAGTTGTACCACTCCACTCATTGAAAGCCTGTTTCTAATCATAGGTCCATAAACACATTTCTCTAGCTTTCATGCATGTTGTTTCAACATATACACTAGGACTGATTCACCTTCTATGAAGCTTTTATCTTTCACATGTGCATCAAAATAGGCTTTATGTTGCTTCTTGGTTGCATATATTCCTATTGCTACTCTCAACCTGGTTTCTTCTAATCTTTAAAGTCCATGATCCTTGAGGATAACTTATGGCTAGTCGAGTGATGCTCTTGTGCAACCTTAAGGGTGGGTATCAAAAGAATCCAATGGAAGCACTGTATTTGACCAAAAACTATATGAAAGGGAGTTGCATTGAGTATGGTCTTGTAGGCCACTCGATAGGCCCAAATAGGGTGATGTAATTGTTTGTCCCAATCTGAACGTTTGTTGTTTATGAGTTTCATCAGTACATTACAAAGGATCTTGTTAGTACTTTTTGCCTGTCCATTGGTCTAAGGATGATATGGTGTAGATTTCTTGTGAATCTGAATAAAATCCTGTAACAAATATTCAATGATTTTGTTTAGAAAATGAGTTTGTCCATCACTCACTAACTCTATAGGTAATCCATACCTAGTAAAGACATTCTCAAATAAGAATTTTGCAGTTGTGAGTGCATCATTATTTTTGGTAGCCTTAGGCTTTTGCCATTTGGTGAGATAATCTATTGCTACTATCATGTACTCAGCATGAGTGCCTTTATCCGAGGGATTAATGGATCCTACAAAATCTATACCCCACTTAGAGAATGCACATCCTCCCATCATGGGTTTCAATTGCATCTCATCTCTACGACTAGGAAACTAGGCTCCTTCGCATACATAAGATCTCTTCACATATGTATGTGCATCCATATGAAGAGTGGGCCACCATAATCTTGAGAATAGTATATTCTTGATTATTCAGTGAGGGCCAAAATGACCTCCTACAACACCCTGGTGTGTAGTCTCTAATATGCTTAAGTGGTCACTCTCATGAACACATTGTCTCAAGTATCCATCTCTCCCTCTTTTGTACAAATTATCACCAATAAGGGTGTAGTCATGAGCTTCGTGCTCTAGACTTTGTTGTCTTGCTAAGGTCATTCCTTGAGGGAATGTGTTCGTCCTCAAGTATGTTACCCATATGCATATGCATACATACATACTTACATGCATACACACACATACACACACATGCATACATAATGCACATGCATATGCATACATACATGCTTACATGTTTACACACATAGACACACTCACATATACACCTACATACACATACACATACCTATACATACTTATATATACATACACACATATAGATACACACACATACACACATGCATATACACATACACATGCATACAGATACATATACACACATATATATACATACATATACATATATGCATATCAGGTCACATGCATACCTACCCACAAACATACACACATACAAACACATGCATATATACGTACACATGCATACACAATGCACACATACACATGCATACACATATACATATACATACACATACATATACACAAATACATATACACACATACATATATACACACATACATATACATGCATACATATGTACAGGTACATCTATTGATTTCTAACCCATTTTGTTTTATATGTATAGGTATTATGGATCCTAGTAGAGAGAGAAAGGTGAAACTCACTCTCATAAAAAGTCTTATGAGAGCAAGATTTCCGCCTGATACCTAAGGGATCATCATGCACGAGTACTCAGAGATGCATGATGATGAGCTAGATTTTACGATCCAGATGCTTACCCAATGATCAGAGGAGGGATCTTCTACGGCTCCACATGCAGGAATAGAACTATCTGCTCATAGGTATGTTTTTTTTTTCAAACTTTTTCTTAATGATATTATAACACATATTTTAATTTATTTTTTTCTATCTATTTTCAAGACACCTATACCACCTCTAGATCATGAGATCAGAGCACGGGTGCCTATGAGGACATGCATAGGTGCCCTAGGGCTAGAGTGCGATATAGAGCTAGAGGAGAATATAGTGTATATATGGAATGGATTGGAGCTCAAGAGAAGAATGCGAGCATTATGTGACTCCTACCTCTGCCTTGTCCACTTGTAGTGGAAGTAAGTATAAGTTTTACATATAAATTGAAATAAATATCTTATGTTTTATTTACAGGATTTTTTTTATTTTCATAGTGAGCATGATGAGAGGGATAAAAAATACGTACTTAGCTCACTTGAGATAGAATTGGGGACTAAGTGGTCGCATAGGTGTTGTCTAAAAGAGAAGCGAATACTTATGGCTCATCATCGTGATAATGCACGATATGCATTGCTTTTATTTGTTATATTTATATATGTAACTATATATATATACACACACATAATATACACATATTTATACACTTATATTTACATATATATTTATACACATATTTATATACACACATATATATACACAAATGTACACACACATCAGGTCACATGCATATACATGTATGTGTGTATGTATATATATGTGGATATGTGTATGTGTGTATGTGTGTTTATGTATGTATGTACATATATGAGAGAGAGAGAGAGAAAGGAGTGCGACTAGAGGTACACATACATGCATACACACACATACACATCCATACACACACACATAGATGCACATTTACACACACATGCACATACATGCACATTTACACATACACACACATACATGCACATTTACACACACACATAGACATGCATGAACTTACACACATATAATGAATACACACATAGACACATAAACATACTCACATATAGATACACATACATATATACACATACACATGCATACACACACATACATACAGTATATATATATATATATATATATATATATATATATATATATATATATATATATATATATATATATATATATATATATATATATATATATATATGTGTGTGTGTGTGTGTGTGTGTGTGTGTGTATGTGTGTGTGTGTGTGTTGGTGCAAATACCAAGCCTACACATTTGGCTAGAGTTTATGTGCAACTAATTGAAGTTCCATAGGAACCACTGCTATGAGGTCTTTATCTTTTACCATTTGTAAAAGTTAATTCGGCTTGGAAGAATATTTGTAGCTACCACTAAACTCATGGAGTTTGTTAGATGAAAAGCCATGACCTTATTTGGAGAGAATATCTCCTAGATTAGAGGATCATTTTTAGTGAGAGCCAATGAAGAATTCAAATTCAAAATTCAAATGACTCATCTATAAAAGATGATTGAAAGAACGCACGGTATGGATCACTTCAATTCTGAATTTTTGTTGATTACTTTGTAAGAGAGTGAGGCTCACTTCATGCCTACACTACTCACTATCTTTAGGCATTGATTATCATGCCAATGATCATGTACAACATTGTCTTTTAATACAATAGATCAATACTTTCATCTATGGTCTCTCTGTCATAGTTACTCAGAACAGTCATTTTGTATTGCTCATATCTCAGTCATTCCTTCACCATTTTCACTGTTCTATAGCTTGTTGGAATCAGCTCTATGTCTTCTACATGGTGAAAAATTTTTGAAGATAATCTATTCAAAAATTTTGGAGAAACGCGTGTCGAAGTACCCACTCGTCAAACTCTACAGAGGTCCTAGAAAATCGGGGGTAATGATTTGATTGCTAAATTGATTGCTCTATATATAGTGCATCATTTTAAGTGATTCCACTTGGAATCATTAGCTCGTTAAGCTAGTTTGATATATCCAAAAGGAAGTTTTATAATTCATACTATACTGGAAGCACTTAGCTTAACAAGCAACAGGTGTATGAACAAAAATAGAAGGTTTTCATTGATCCTTCAACTTGGAAGTAGTCTGTTTTGAATCAATCATTTCTCACATCATTTTCAAAGTACATAGGCACTTTTTTATTGTCATTGGAAAGCTAATAGGACTTACAACTCAACTCTGAAGCAAAAAGGGGCTGGTACAAAGCAAGGATTGGCAGTACCTACTCATTTCTTGGAGTGTCCATCCATCTTTCCAAACAGTGGTATCAGAGCAAAGCTAAGGTAAAATGGGAGATGGTTTTCCTTCTTTCATTGATAAATTGGATAGGAACAACTATCAAGAATGGTCCTTGAGGATGAAGACATACTTGCAAGGAAGGAGCCTCTATGGATATATCTCAGGAGATGAGAAGATGCCCATTTTCAGAAGCAAAGGACAACCTATAAGAGAGGAGCATGAAAGACTCAATACATGGTGTGCCAAGGATGCATTAGCAAGGTCATACATACTTAACTCAATTTCTGATTTTCTTCTTCCACACATTAGGAACTGTAAGACATCCCAAGAGACTTGGGAAACATTGTCTTCATACGTCTCTTCCAACACAAGGGCTAGGAAGAACCAATTCTGGATTGAGTTTACCACTCAACGAAAGGAACCCAAGCAAGGCATCTCAGAGTATGTGACCAAAGTCAAAGATGTAGCTGATGAATTGGCAAGCATAGGAGAAGAAATTGAAGAGGAGCAGATTGTAAGACAAGTAATCAATGGTATTAAAGCAGATGACAAATGGGAGAGCTTCACAACTGCCATGGACTTGTACATGGACATGCAGATTCCAGATCTTACCACACTCATGGGGCAACTCTTTACCCATGAAGCCAAGCTCAACAAGAATGGAGATTCATCAAGAGGTAATAGCTCTTTTGCCCTATACACAGATAAAAGTAAGTCTAAAGAGAAAGGAAATAACAAGAAGATTGAGGATGAAGGATCTATCTCCCAAGCCAACTATGCAGGGAGAGATAGAACCTCAAGAGGAAGGGGCAGAGGAGGTAAGCAAGGTAGGGAGAGACCTTATAACTCCTCACCATGTAATATTTGTGGATTGTCAAATCATACTATAGATGAGGGTTACAGGAACTTCAAGAATCAGAGAGGTATAGGATTTCAAAGAGGTGGATATACACAATCAAGAGGAAGATTCAACCATCATCAAGGATACAATAACAACTACAACAACAACTACAATAACAACTACCAAGGAGGCTACAAAACAAGGAAAGACTACAACAACTATACAGAGGAGCAAGTGGATTCTCTTTTGATTATGAATATGAATTCAAAACCAGGTATAAATGATGACCATCTCTTCTACATTGACTCAGGATGCTCAAACCATGTGGCAGGCAATGTAGCTCTTCTCTCGGACCTTGAGGAACCAAAGGGTAAGCATCAGGTACAAACAAGTGATGACACCAAGCACTCAATGATCAAGGTAGGAAATGTTAAAACATCTGATGGAAATAGAGATAGGGAGAAGTCTAAAGAGACTAAGGTCAGATGGAGGAGGTGAGTACTTCTCAAATGAGTTTGATGCATTCTTGCAGGATAGAGGAATCAAGAGAGAAATTACAACAAGGTATACCCTTGAACAAAATGGGGTGGCAAAGAGGAGAAATAGACTAATTGTTGAAACAACTAGGTCAATGTTAAATGAGAAAAAATACTAAATTACTTGTGGGCAAAGAGTGTATCTACTGCCACTTATCTTGTAACAGGTTTTCATCCAAATCTCTTGATGGAATGACCCCATATGAAGCATGGCATGGTAGGAGACCTTCACTTGATCATTGTAGGATCTTTGGATGTGTTGCTTATGTGCATATCCCTTCTCAAATAAGAGGTAAGCTAGACCCTAAGGCAAAAAAGTGCATCTTCATAGGGTATGACTTGAATAAAAAAGGATACAGGTTCTAGAATGCTTCTAACAAAG
>CM035430.1:24991626-25011626 GCA_020310875.1 Ceratopteris richardii
CAAATCATGATGAATCTTTGTGTGATCCCATCTTCCTTTTTAAAGCCCATCAATAATGAACCATTTTTTCTCCCAACTATCCTAAAGCACTTGCACCATTGTAATGTCCCTATACAGGATAATATTCAAAGGTTGAGAGTCAAGAAAATTCCCTATGTCAACTCCTATCAGTTTGAGTTCAAGTACTCGATTAAAGAAAGGGAAAAAATGATGTAAACCCCAAAAGGAGGCTACAAACTCTTTGTGAAGAGGATCACTGAAAGAGGCTAAAAAGGAAGAGGCCCATTGGATCTTGAATCCTACCATTGCACCTTTGCATCCTTAAGAGTGGTCGTGGTCTCGAGGGGAGATACTCTTCAACATTTTTGTGAGGTCATCGCCATCAATTTTAAATTCTTGAAAATAGATGGTTTCATTTAATGTTCTTATCTCCAAGAGATTGGCCCATAATATCTCCTTTAGAGGTATATTTTAGCCCTCAAACATTGAAGGCAACGATGATCATTCTCGAGTGGGTTGTTTTGTATGGATCAAAGTTTTGTCTTTGTTTTTCTGAGTTTCCCCTTCTCCTTTTCTTTGTGCCAATGTCACTATGTGCAGGGAACTCATCTTTGGTGGGTCTCTTCCACAAATACTCTTGTGGAAAATTGTGTTTCAAACTATCCTCTTTCTTGGTATAAAGTGCTCAAAAAAGTGAATCCAATAATGGAGCTCTCACTATTTGGGGTACCTTTTCTTATACTGTAGTCTTGAGGGTTTGTCTTCTTTACTTTTCGCATATTCTTTTGGAGTTTTATTGTCATATATGTCTTGTACTTGATTGAATCCTTGGGTAGGCAGGATTTTGACCTCTTGTTCAATCAACAGACCTCTTCATTCTTCAAATACTTAGGAATTTGAGGAGACTCTTCTTCAAGGTATTGTTTCTTTTTCCAATCTTTGTAAACCCATTTGAGTAAGGCTCTTTGGGTTGACTCATCCTAGCTTGCTTTTTTCTACCTTTTATTGTTGTGAAGATCTACTTGCATGAGATGCATGTTAGTGTCCCCCACCATCTTACGTGCACATTTTATTGAAATCAGCTTGTTTCTTTAGCCCCTTTTGTCAAGGGGAACTCTTTTATTACATGGCCCTAAATCTTCCAATGAATTGGACAAATCATAATAAAGAAGGGAGTTTTAAACTATTGGATTAGAGTGTCAAAGTAGGATAGAGCAGCATTGTTCAAGATCACAAACGTGGAGAGAGTGCTCAATAAAATGGGGAATTGTAGTGTTCTTAAGAAGGTTCAATAAGTGACATTGGAAAATTTGGATTTCACTAGATTGCTAAATTCCATGTGATCTTACAACAAGAGTGTTGCTTTAAAGCTTTCTTATACCACAAGACTCTCACTCTATAGTTTTCTTACATTGATCACAAATCATCTACCTCTAGACACTTCTGATGACAGCCTAGAGAACACCTATAGTTTTTCCTATCTTGTGTGGGTTGGAGGTCTTGATGATTGTTGAATTTTTCTTGTCCGCTTTTCAAAATTACCACAAGGTATTTGAATTTAGATCATTTTCTCTCTTTTTTTGGGGCTGATATTGTATCAAGATTTTAAAGCATCATTTTTTGCACTAGAAGGGTCGTGTTCTTGGAAGTGATGTTGGTGGAGCTTGGTCTTTTGTGCATTGTCTACTTTTGATTGACGTCTTTTATTGTTAAGTGCTAGGGAGCCTCTATGGATTCTCTAAGAAGTGGGAGCTTTTCCTTTCAACCTAACTCCCTTTATCATGCACTTATATTTATAGGTAATATCAAGTTCTCTTTCCATTTCCTTCTTTTGATCTCTTTGTTAAACATCAATGGTTCAATGGATGACGGAATCATTCTCTTTCATTTCTTTGTTTTTGGTGTCCTTTTTTTCTTGGTCTCTTTTTTGAGGGCAAGTGTAAAGCTGGAATCCCTGGTAAGATTTGTATCAACCATTCTTGTTAGAAGACTATTTTCTACTTGTGTCATAAAACAAAAGTTTTGGTGGATTATCTCACTCTAAACTCCAACTTCTTATTGTTAAGATCCATTAATGCCTTCATGTGTTTTGATTTTTTTATGGATGGCACCTCTAGATCATTGATTTCTAAGTGACTTGCTAAGATATATAAAGTTGCTCTAATGAACTCTAGTGTCAAGTATATCACAACCATAATGCCTTTGAAGTTATGCACTACAATACTTGGTTTCTTGAATTTCCATTAATCTATCTTGTAGGAAGTGATCATTTCCACAATTTACCAATATCTCGCTTGAAAATACAAAAATCTTAAGAACCTACGACATCCACGCAGGCACCATGTCTTAGTTAGATTTGATGTTCTCTGAAGCTCTCCAAAATTGATTGTCATGAAGTGTATCTTGCATGCATGTTGGAGTTAGACTTCTGCGGAAGCACGCGAACAACACAAGGAAGAAGAAGAAGCTTGGAGTACAACACACAATACTGAATGTATTACTAGAGAATGTACAAAGATAAGTAGCCCATTAGGGCAATAGGCGTATATACAAGTAGGGGGAAAAAAAACCTCCTAAAGAGGGAAAAAAGTGCCCCGGCGGTCCTAGAGTGGTCACACACATCACTACCTAAATATATCAACAAATCCCCCCTGGGAGTGATGCGGTGAACAATTAGCTGGCACTCATGTATAAGGAAGTGCCAAGCTATGTGGAAATCACTCCACAAAAGGAAGTAAGCCCAAAGATTTGCGGAAAGCTTCAAACTTCTCCCTAGGCAGAGCCTTCGTGAAAAGGTCTGCAATGTTCTCCTGCGTGGGCACATATGCCAAGCTGATCTCCCCAGCAGAGAACCTCTCCTTGACATAATGATAATGCACCTCAATGTGCTTAGTGCGAGCATGGAACACAGGGTTCCTCGCAACTGCCAATGTGCTCTGATTGTCAGTGAATATGGTGGTGGTAGAAGACTGACCAACACCCAAATCAGCCATAAGGCGTCTGAGCCACACACACTCAACAGTAGTTGTGAAAGCTGCCCTATACTCAGCCTCACAACTCAAAAATCCCACAGTAGGCTGCTTCTTGCTCAACCAAGATATACATGAGCTACCAAGCATGAAGAAAAAGCCACTAGTGGACACACGAGTGTCATAGCAACCAGCCCAATTAGAGTTTGAAAAAGCATGCAAATCTGGCGATAGTGATCCCCCCTTGGGATAAAACAACCCAAGTAGCCGAGTACCACTCAAGTAGTGAAAGATGCGCTTAACCGCCTGCCAATGCTTGACACCTAGGCAATGCATAAACCTGTTCATCACTGAATATCTGGCCTAGTAATGCATAAAAAAGTCAGGCATCCAACAGCCTGCTGATAGAGGACAACATCAAATGCATCTCGAGCATCATGAAGACTCAATCGTAAACCTGTCTCCATAGGAGTGGCAATAGGCTTACAGTCTTCAAGGCCAAAACACTGCAATAATGTGTCAATATATTTCGTTTGACACAAAGCGGTTTCACCATCAACTTGCATAAACTGAATGCCCAAATAATGATGCAAATGCCCCAAATAAGACATCTCAAATGAGGCATGCAAATCAGCCTTAAAGTCAACAATATGCTTCTCAATAGGACCAGTGAGCAGCATGTCGTCAACATAGACAACAATGATCAGAAGCACATCAGTAGCACGCTTAACATATAAGGTGCTTTCAGCTGGACTATTTTCAAAACCATGTGCAACCAGATAGGCATGTATCTTCTCATACAAGCACGTGGTGCTTGCTTTAAACCATATAATGGCTTTTTTAACCTGCACACCTAGTTTTCATGCTCTTTCTGCACAAAGCCACACAGCTGAAAAACATACACTTCTTCATGCAAGTCACCATTCAGAAATGATGTTTTAATGTCCAACTGATGTACATTCCAACCATGATGGGATGCAAGTGCACAAATGCTCCGAACAGTAGTCATATGACATGTAGGTGCAAAGATCTCATCAAAATCAATGCCTCTTTCCTGCGCATAACCCTTTGCAACAAGCCTAGCCTTATACCTGTCAACTGTACCATCAGGTTTACACTTCAGCTTGTATACCCACTTAGTGCCAATGGCCTTCTTGCCAGGAGGCAAGTCACATAAAGACCAAGTACCATTCTTCATTATTGCATCATATTCATATTGCATAGCAGCCATCCAATTTTTTGAATTTTGTGCTTCATCAAACGAAACAGGCATCATTCTCATCACAGAGACTAGATGCAGCCATAGCATAGCAATCTGATGCAAAAGAGGCACTATGAGAGCCTGATCAAGTACGATATGATAGAGGTGCATCTAATTTGCTATCATGCAAAGTCTGCATCAGCCATTTTGGCATAGTTTTTGCTTGCTTAATATTAGCTCTCTCATCAACTAGTGCATCATGTAAATCTGCATTAGAAATGGAATGATCTGCATTTATATGGGCAAAATGGTGTTTGTCCATAACTCAAGCACCAATTTGTCTTACTTCCATCATAAACATTAGGAACGCATTTGTATGAATTTTACAAATGTTCCTCTCATGATGCCTTTTCACAATGATATGATTTGGATAGTAGTAAATAGTTTCAAAGTGAGGAAACTAATTTCACTATTTAGTTCTACTGTTCACCTTCTTACAACACCTCTTTGTAATGGTTACTATCCACACGTGATGTTGTCCAAATCGATTAGCTCTCATAGGATTTTGTATTTAGCCTATTTTTTAATGATGCTATTGATTGTATTTATCCTATTATGTACAATTTCTGATAGACTAACAGAGTCATTGATTGTAAGTTGTAATGATGTTTGGCTTATAGGTCAGATGAAGAACAAAGTTCCATCCATAGTTGTCGCAAAAGACATTCTTACATCCTCAAGAAGTCAATGTCAAGCTGCAAGAGAAGTTGAGCACAAAGATGCCCAAAAAGAAAAAAAACTAAATAAAGTATCAGTTTCAACTCAAATTGATCCTATTTAGACTCAAACATGTCCTATTTCAACTCAAATTGATCTTATTGTGATAGCAATTGAGCATAAAGTATCAATTTCAAGTCAAACTAATCATGTACTAGTGTTTACACCAAAAGCCAATCAAGAGCCTAAAAAAATACTAGGCAAGTCAAAAAAACAAAAGAGGTTGGATCATGTGATAATGGAACCGAAATTTATTGAGATAGAAAGGGACCCTCCAAAGATTCAACGTGGCGTGATAGAGAAGGAGATATAGGAATTGAAACCTATTTAGAAGGATTTACAACCTTGGGCTCTAATTCTGGAAGTTGAAGTATTTATGAATATCTGAAGTAAGCACACCTTTCCTAACAATAATGCTTTTCTTCAATGGTGCCTTGAACATTTCAATGTCTGGATTTGGAGTGCCTATGATCTAGACGAGGTCAACAAATGCATTGATATAATCTTCTCGGAGTTCACGAGGAAATCTATGGATATTTGGAGGAGGGATCATTGTTTTTGGAATTTTTCAATCCATTTCAAGAAACTGGCTCATTTTTGGGACAAGAATGTCAAGTATGGGCTTGAAAATACATTGATAATTGATACTACTACTTACGGGTTATTTTATAACATTAGAGGATGTTGTATAATGTTACCAAAGATGACAATCAGTGAAAGGCTTAACTATCTGTCAGGAACTCTTTGTGATCAACTTTGGAAATGGTTAATAGCCCCAAATCGTATTGAGTATGCAGATGTTATTTCTAGATTAATTCCTCTTGATGAAGAGAGTTTCTTTATATATCATGGCATACATCAAGACCATAATCGAGATTACAGACATAATCAAGATTACAGACAAAAACACTGAGTAATGCCAACCCTAGGGTGGCTATGAATAGTTCTATTTCTGAACCCTTCAATCTTTATAGATCTATCAGACAGGGTTGTCCCCTTGCTCCTCTTTTGTTTGCTATTTCTAGGGATGCTCTGGGATGGTTAGTCAAAGATAAAATTGAACAAGGAATTATTAGAGGTATTTCTATGCCTGGATGAAAGTTAAAGAGGGTTATACCTTAAATCCAGTGTTTGCTTCTAACCTTTGGTTTTTGTCATAGGACTCATTATGGATTGGACAGGTGAATGCTGAAGAGGCTTCTCCTTTGCCTATTAAGATGAATAAGTGCAGGAGAAAAAGCTTTAACTCACGGAATAGCCTTATGTCTGGGCAGGATATTGTGGATCCTTTCTCAATTATTGGCATTGTTGATTTATCTCTTGGTTTGTAAACAGGTGCTTAGGGATCACAAGGAGCTTCTCCTGAAAGCCACAGAGAAGTGCAACCACTACAAAGAGCTTGAGCTACATACGATTGCTATGGATATGTTCCAAATTTCAAGAAAAAAATAGGTTCCTTCCCCAAGTGTCAAGAGGCTAAATCAAAAGTGGAATCTCTAGTGGACTACTCATCAACGGTCCTACATATTTCATTTCACCTGGGCCCTTCCTCCTATGAATAAGCACTCCATCTTATTGTGGCTTATCATTCACCAGGGCCTATGGACATGGAGCAGAGCTCGTAAATTGAATTCGTGGAATGGCAATTGTAATAGTTGTAGCAGGTTGGAGGATCTTTCTCACATGTTCATGGAATGCTTTCATGCTCAAAAATTCTAGTCCCCTCTTAATACTCTCTGCCTCACCCTTGGAAAACCAATAATGGGTTGTATCCCTTGCTTTGACACACATGGAGAGCAAAAATATTATGGAACATCTAGGTTGGAAGAAATAAAAGATGCTTTGGAGATGGTAGTAGGAATCAAATTTACAACTGTTGGAAAGAAATGAAGTTTGCTAGACAGGCCTACCTTTCTAGTATCTCTGATGCTCCTATGCATCAAGCCATGTATTCAAAAATCATATGTAATGTTAGATACGAACAGTGGAGAGTCACTCTCTCTAAGATGTATTGTCTCAAGAGGGTCTGCCCCCTGCACAGGTGTACAATGTTTCCTAAATTTAATTTAATCTCTGTCATCAAAAGAAAAAATAAATTTTAAGTCTATGGGTGTGATTCAAACTATTCCGATGGTACATAATTGGTATTTCCTTCCAAAATCATGTTTCCAACCTCACGTCAATTCATCTTCTTCAAGGGTGCATGTTTTGTTCTGAAGGGGATAAGCTGCCATGCTTTTTTTTTCTTTTGAAATGGAGATTCAGCCAAAGCCTGCTCCCCCAGATTTAATTTTGAAATTGCAATCGTACAAGTTAATGGTCATAGTACCCATGCCCCCCCCCCCTATATCCCATAAAGCAAGGGTTACACGAGTTACATAGTGTCTTGCCATAGCCAGGAATTGAACCCCCGCCCCCACCTCAAGAGGTGAAGAGCCAATCCAATTGAACTGAGCCACGCTCTTTTTTTTTAGAGAACAAAAAAATTGAATATTAATATAGAAGAGTTACAAATTGTGCTAGGGGCAAACCCTCACCAAATACAGATAATCACTCCACCTTTTTTTCTTGAGACAACTAGAAGATTAGATTAATGATGGTATGTGCAAGTGTACAGAGGGCAGGATCCCACACAAGGGTCCTAGATTACAATAAATACTCAGTAAATACTGTTGGAGTAGGGGACATACATCTGGACATGATACAAGTCAAAGAGATGAAAAGGTTGCTGATACACAAACTCATGTACATGAGAAAATCATGTCAAATTTGGAACTAGAGTACAACTTAAGTAATGAATCTCTCCACTGGTTGGGGGAGGTGTTATACAGATGTATAGACAGTTGAAAATCCTCAAGAGGGGTTGTCTTGATAGCAAGAAGACACCTCACTGCAATGTTTTTGAACCCTCTGCAGCTCTTGAATTTCTGCAACATGTATCTGGCAACATCAGCAAGGTGAACACGCCTGTGGGAAGTGCATTGAAGAAGCCTCTCCTGCAGCGCCTTTTTTTTGTGCAACAGCAATACCTAAAGACAAGCAAGAGATAAGTTAGTGATATCCATTATAGCAGAGTCCTGAATGACCCCACCATTGACAGTGAGGTCATTCCAGCTAGAGTATCCCTTCTTGCAACACGTGCTCTTTGATTCCCATTTTGCAATTGTTCCACAAAGATAGCCATCCAGTCCTGATGCTTTCCTGAAAAAGTCAGAATGAGTAAAGTACTTCTCATTAGGGCAACATGCCTTTTTAACCTCCATACAAGCCTTCCATAATCTACAACAAAGGGAACTGCCTACAACAACAAAAGAGTGAGGAGACACAATAATATCCCATAAAGAATGATCTTGCCAGGATTTATAGTTTTCCATATAAAAATGTTTAGTGTTTCTTTTTATGAGGTTAGCGCATATGTCAAAAGAATCCAAGGATCTAGCTATCCATTTAGCAGCTTTATTAGGGAGGCAACAAATTTTCCACTTGATTGAACTTCTGAGCACAAAAATGGTTACTGAAAAAACTAGTTTATAATTATCTAATCAAATCATGTACTACATAGTGCCAAACAAAAAAGTTGTTCAACATCACATGGGTATTACGAATTCCAAGGCATACTATTATAAACGGCCTCATACACATCACCATTTATGGTAAACATGTATGTACAATCGTGGACGGGTGACATGGGTATTTTAATGCATCTTACAAGATGGGAATACATATAAGCTCATGGTCTTGTTTCTAACAACCTTTAGACATTTTCTTCTAGTCTCTCATAAAATAAACCCACCACATAATATGTTCCTTAAGCTATCAAGTTGTTCCACGCATCCATTACAGTCTTCGAACTGAAGTGTTTTCCTTGTGTGCACTTTAATAAAAAGAAATGTGCACCTTCATCATTGTCCTCTTCTGCATTGACTGCAAAGTTGTCATCCACAGCCAACGCATCTAATAGGTAGTTGCCATCACCTTCAAATCTAAAATTGGAAAATGATGAGTCTTTTGCTTCATCTAACTCATTGATAGGAGTCAAAATATGGTACGCCCAACTTTGAACGTGGCATTTGTTGATGCATCTTTTCCACTAACCATGGATACAATGAAAGCAATAACATGTTGGTTCTTTGACACCAATGCAATGTCTACCTAACCTTGAATAGCCATGAATCGAATGCAAGGATCGAAATTGAGATATCCCCTTACAATCCCAAGCCTTCTCCCTGATCACTTCATCAATCTTCACTTCCCAGAAGACCCGTGTGACATCTCTCCCTTTTGACGCTGACAAATGTCCCCTGAGAAATTTCACAACATCTGTAGCACACTTCAACATTGGACCTTCATGTTTCAGTTGTTCATGGGTTAGTGCCCTTTTCACAACTGCACCTGCACCATCATGTTCTCCCTTCCCGTGCCCTGACTCAAAGAAGTTCCATATCATAGTCATGCCCGTTAGCCCTGGATATCTTCCTACAAAGTAAAATGGATGTTTAGCTTTAAATTGAGAAGCTGCACCATCTGACCATACCCAATGTTTGCTTAATTCAAGGTTTAGTTCTCTCAACCATTGCCAATGTAATTGGAAACAATGTTGCACAAAAAGGGTGTCATTCTTCTTGTCATCGGATATGAAGAAGTGGATTACCTTTTTAGGAACACCCTCCAAATGAAAATATGTGATATCCACAAAAATAGTTACCTGTATAGACCACCAAAGCATAGATTGTATTTCATTTTTCTCATGAAATGTATAGTTTACTGCAAAATCAACCACTAAAACCACAACATCGCCTGGGAATTCAGAGACACACATCCTAAACTCGTTCGCTTGCCATAAATAACTGAAAATGTGCTTGATAAATTTCTTTAGAGTTTTCTCTAATAATGTTGTTACAACTTTAGGAATCATCTCCCTCTTTATCACTTCTTTCCTTTTATGAACTTGTCCTTCATACATTGACTCAACATCTTCAAAGATCTTTATAGGAATATGATATTCCTCAATGCTAGTCTCTCTCGGACACCACTTAAAATGTCCTACTCTACAATCAGAGCACTCGCCCATCACACATTTGTACTCATGGAATGTGGTATCATATTGACGTGGACATAGAATACTCTCTATAATGCTGCTAATCAATCGAAATGTAGTATTTGAAGCATTGCACCTTGATGTCTTCCCTACTTGACAAATACAACAATCACATTTACAAAGACAGCTATGCACAATCGAGCTTTATTGACGTAGGAGATTGATTGAATCCTTAAGGTATGACATTTGAACGTGATAAATGCAACAACATGTGAATCCGTCTTTCAATCTCTTAACAAAATATGGCTTCAATGATTCGAACTTTCGAAGCTAGATATTTATCATTGGATGTAATTGTTTGAAGTGTATAAAAGCTCCATCTACATTACACAAACAAGTGGTTATTAGTATTCATTAATTAACTAGTTATCAGTTTGTTATATTACTAA
Organism: Ceratopteris richardii; assembly: GCA_020310875.1. Classification (NCBI taxonomy): domain Eukaryota; kingdom Viridiplantae; phylum Streptophyta; class Polypodiopsida; order Polypodiales; family Pteridaceae; genus Ceratopteris; species Ceratopteris richardii. The sequence continues at coordinate 25,002,061 of CM035430.1, forward strand.
ATAGTTGGTGGTTAGTTGTTACAAGGTGTTAGATTGTTACTAGTTAGTTCTCAATAATTAGCTTGTTAGTGATTAGCTATTATTAAGTAGCTAGTTCTTGGTTAGCCGTTTGTAATTAGCTATGACTAAGTAGCTGGTTCTTAGTTGGTTCTCAGTAGTTAGCTATTACTCAGAACAATTAGCTTAGTTAGCAATTAGCTATTACTAACTAGCTGGTTCTTGGTTAGCTGTTTGTAATTAGCTAGAACTAATTAGCTTGTTACTAATCAGATATTACTAAGTAGCTAGTTCTTGGTTAGTAGTTTGTAATTAGCTATTACTAATTAGCTTGTTACTAATTAGCTTGTTACTAATTAGCTTGTTACTAATTAACTTGTTACTAATTAGCTTGTGACTTATTAGCTTGTTACTAATTAGCTATTACTAATTAGCTTGTTACTAATAAGCTATTACTAAGTAGCTTGTTCTTGGTTAGTTGTTTGTAATTAGCTATTACTAATTAGCTTGTTACAACTAATTAGCTATTACTAACTAGCTTGTTATTAATTAGCTTGTTACAAATTAGCTTGTTACTCATTAGCTTGTTACTAATTAGCTATTACTTTTTAGTAATTAGCTAGTACTAAGTAGCTTGTTCTTGGTTAGTTGTTTGTAATTAGCTTGTTACTAACTAGCTTGTTACTCATTAGCTTGTTACTAATTAGCTATTACTAATTAGCTTGTTACTAATTAGATTCTTACTAACTAGCTTGTTACGCATTAGCTTGTTACTAATTAGCTATTACTAATTAGCTTGATAGTAATTAGCTATTACTAAGTAACTGGTTCTTGGTTAGCTGTTTGTAATTAGCTATTAGTAATTAGCTTGTTACTAATTAGCTTGTTACTCATTAGCTTGTTAGTAATTAGCTATTACTAAGTAGTTGGTTCTCGATTTGTACTTAGCTATTACTAATTAGCTTCTACTAATTAGCTATTACTAAGTAGCTTGTTACTAATTACTAAGTAGCTGGTTCTTGGTTAGTTGTTTGTAATTAGCTATTGCTAATTAGCTTGTTATTTATTAGCTATTACTAAGTATCTTGTTACTAATTAGCTATTACTAAGTAGCTGGTTCTTGGATAGTCGTTTGTAATTAGCTATTACTAATTAGCTTGTTACTAGTAACCTATTACTAAGTAGCTGGCTCTTAGTTAGTTCTGAGTAATTAGCTATTACTAATTAGCTTGATAGTAATTAGCTATTACTAAGTAGCTGGTTCTTGGTAAGATGTTTGTAATTAGCTATTACTAATTAGCTTGTTACTAATTTTCTATTAGAAAGTAGCTGGTTCTTGGTTAGTTGTTTGTAATTAGCTATTACTAATTAGCTTGTTATAGTTAGTTACCTATTACTAAGTAGCTGGTTCTTAGTTAGTTCTGAGTAATTAGCTACTACTATTTAGCTTGTTAAGAGTTAGTTATTATTAAGTAGCTAGTCGTTGGTTGATTGTTTGTAATTATTATTACTAATAATCTATTACTAATTAGCTTGTTACCAATTAGCTATTACTAAGTAGCTACTTCTTAGTTAGTCACTAATTATCTATTACTAATTAGCTTGTTAGTAATTAAATATTACTAAGCAGCTAGTTCTTGGTTAGTTGTTTGTAATTAGTTATTACTAATTAGCTTCTACTAATTAGCTATTACTAAGTAGCTAGTTCTTGGTTAGTTGTTTGTAATTAGCTATTACTAATTAGCTTGTTACTAGTTACCTATTACTAAGTAGCTGGCTCTTAGTTGTCAATAATTAGCTATTACTATTTAGCTTGTTAAGAGTTTGTTAATATTAAGTAGCTACTTCTTGGTTGTTAGTAATTAGTTATTACTAATTATCTTGTTACAAATTAGCTATTACTAAGTAGTTGGTTCTTGGATGGTTATAAGTAGTTAGCTATTACTAATTAGCTTGTTACTAATTGGCTATTACTTAAGGGCCAGTTTCTTGGTTAATTGTTTGTAATAAGCTATTTCTAAATAGCTTGTTACTAGTTAGCTATTACTATTAGCTTGTTACCAGTTAGCTATTACTGTTAGATTGTTACTACAAGTTACTTGTTACTGGTTCTTGTATAATTAGCTAAAATCGTAAACTGATGATTGAAAATAGGATTACCTGAGATACATCACGAATGTGAAGAGGATGCTCCAAATATTGATTTTTGCCAAGTCGGGTCCTGCTTATATCCTTCTTATTTGGTGACACCCTGCTCTCTGTTGTCCAAAACATGATAATTAGATGCTTGAACTCTTGTGTGATACATGTTGTACGTGTTTCCCTACTAGGTACCTTCAAAAAACTATGATGAGACTCAACTGTACTTAACCATCCAATCGCATCATAGAAGACTTTCTTGCTTACTCCCAATACCCTAGAAAGTCTTAAAATATTTAGCTTCTGATTTGTTGATGAATATGCATCACTATTTAGAGCCATCATCAATGTTGATCTCTTCAACACAAGGTCATCAGAATTCTTTCTCATACTTTGCAGTGTATTCCGAAGATTGGTGAAAAGGGCACATGTTACATGATCTTTGTTACTACCCATTGCATCAAAAAGTTGCCCAACACATGGACTCTACAACATCCTATTTAGTGCCTCGATTTTATCTTCACAACATAGGTGTCTAGTTTGATTTTTAAGACGACCTTGTAGAAGGAAATGGAGGCCTTCTATGTATTCACATTTATTCATGTAAATTTGTGCAATACTTGTTTGTACAAAGTGTGATAGTATTCCTACAACAATAAAAAAGTAGCCCCCAATTTCTACATTTCTCCCACAAAAGATAAAACTCAACCTCCTTCAACATTCCCAAGCATCTACAGTTTGGATTTTAAAGGAGAATTATACGTGCATCTTTGAGTTGAAGTTACATCTCAAACTTTGCATGTTTTCATGTTGAGATTCAAGCTTCCAATCATGTAGGAGATCAACAAATAATCTTGCACAATATAAATCTAGCTCATATTCCACTATGTTAGATTTTAACGTGTTTTTTATATGCAATAGTTAAAAATAATCCTACTTGTATGAAAAGATTTTGCAATTTGGCTTGGATGAAGATAGTTTCAATACATAGGAATGGGACTTGGGAGTGATATGAATTGCCAAAACGAAAAAATGAGATTGGTACAAAGTGGGCTTATGGATGGTCATTTTTTATGGATGGCACCTCTAACACTAAACATAAGGGATATCTTTAGTTGTCGATTGGCATATGGAATAGGGAAATCCATCTTACCATCATTGGCTAGTTGGGCTAAGATACATCCTATTGTGTATGTTTGAAGCATCCACATGAATATGGAATGGTTTGTTCCAATCAGGAAGTTTAAGTTTAGGTGCTCACATCAAGCTTCTTTTCAGTTCTTGGAAAGACTTCTCACAATCTTTTGTCCATTTAAAGTGCTTGATTAATGAATAGAGAGGTTGTGCAATTACTATAGACATATGAATGAAGCATCAATAATAGCCATAATGGCCCATGAGACTTGTACCTCTCTTGTGTTTCTTGGACTTGGTAGATTTGCAAGCACCCTACCTTTCTCTTCATCAGTTGAAATGCCATGTTTAGAGATGATATGCCCAAGAGCTTTATCTTGGCACACCATAAACATACACTCTTGAATTCATACATACTTTATAAATTTTTCAGTTATCAAAGCTTCATATGAGATGAAGAATGTGTTTCATATGCACCTTAAAATATGGATGTAGCTCATCAATGCAAAGATATACCATTCAATTGCAAAAGTAGGTTTATGATGGCTTTTAGGGGCCAATAGAAACTTGATTGTATCTTAGAATTCATCTACGAAGCTATACACCTTTTCCTACGACCCATTCCAAGAGATGACTAATTATTGGTAAAGGATAACTATCTCTAATGGTCGCTTCATGGACCTTTTTCGAATTGACATACACATAAAATTTTACATTATTTTTGCTTAATTAATATAGGGCCATTCAAATACATCTCAATATTATCTCAAGAGGCTAATCAGAGCTACCTCTTCTTATCTAGTAAGATCATTGACAATTTTCATGCACAAATCCTCATCATTATCATTGGTCATGAATACTTTCTTAGTGGTCTTCTTATTTTCATAAGACTATCCTCTTATAACATCTCTCTTGAAAATTTCAACTTGGACAATCCTTTCCTCAACTGTGTATTTCTTGAAGTGCTATTTGACCTTAGAGAGTGAGTCTTTCTCATCCTTGTTTGACTCTACATGCTTATCCTTAGCGTTTTCAAGCTCATAAAAATCTAAAGATTATAATTTACTTAGGTATCCCTTTGGAACCTAGACATCAAATCTTTGTCAAATAATCATTCTTTAATGGATAAGGAATATATGCTATATATGGAAGATCTCTTCTTTGTCTCTACAAAGTTTTAATTTCCTATCATCTCAACAATATTTTATTTTCCTCTTTTACTCGCTCAAAGACTAGGATCTTGAATAATCCATAATCTATCTCATCTTCCTCATCATCTAATACTAATTGCATCGTGAAGAGTTCATAGACTACTTAACCTTGACATGGAGTTAGTGTTTTCTCATTAATTACCGCATCCAAGGTAGAGAGAATCTAAGCCCAATCATATGGTTCAAAATCCTTGTCGAGGAATCTCATAGGCATGTAGGAGGGATCTTCAATTGTTCTGTCAAAGTTGTACTCCTCCCACTTAAGATCTTTGATCTTTCCAAGCCTTTCTTTTTGAACAACTCAACACAAATAGAAGTGAGTTTTTTCATGCTTCCAATCTTCATTATTAACCTCAAACACACTACATGACTCACTTTCTACTAGACCATCTACATTTTGATGGATGGCCTTCCATTGGAGTGATGGTAGGCACACAAAAGTTCTTCCTATTAACAAATCAAATTTACTTTCCTTTTCAAAGTCACAAAAGACTTGCAAGTTGACTAGGAATTAGACAAGTAATCTCCAAAAATAGAGCGTCACTACTAGCACTTAGCTTCATGCTCTGCTATAAATTTTGTGTTCATTACCTAATAATGATACTTAATAATGGAAAATATTTCCTCTTTAATTACTCCCCACATATTCTACGTTTTATTAGAGTATATTTATTGCTTCAAAATTGAAACATCCCCTTCAGTTATGAACACTGCTTTAAGATCCAATTCTTCTCACTCCAACATCTGCTTTTCTAATACATGCAATGACTATAATCTGAGCTTCATTACTTCATTATGAACTTGAAATTCTACATTAATTTTGGCCAACCCGTTTAATTGAGATTCAACTATATCTTCCATATTTCTTCTCCAATCTTTAAACACTTCCAATGACATCTTTACGCTTGCCATCTCTAATGCTTGTTGTTCCAACAGATTTTTTTAGATAAGCCAAATGCTTCTCTTTTATTTGCTTTAATTTTTCTTCCAATAGTTTTACTTGCATATTTTTTTGTTTGGTAATCTTCTGAATTCAAAATATCATTGAGCAACCTCTACTCCTATAATTGTACCTGCTTCTTACCCGAGTTATCTCACTTACTTCTTTGCTTCTGATGCCATTTTCCTTTTCTTATATAATTTAAAACTTTTCCCCAAAAGTGTCAAAGGTGAGGATTTTGCAACATCCAAAACCGGTTGTACTTGCAACTCATCAATATCCTACATAACCTTATTCTCCTAAATTAGTGACAAAGCATCCTATGCACGATATCCTAACTTGATGAAAGTTTTGTATACCTCCTATTTATCTGGGTCAAACTTAATAAAATAAGATTCATATACCTTTTGTGATTCTATGTGTTGTCCCTGCTCAACTTTTATAGGCCACCTAATTTCACTGGTATCAACCCTTTGAGCATAACTAAAAATTGAGGCTAAGTATACAAACCTATTGTTGGATGGATTCTTCCTCTTATCTAATAGAAAAATTTCTCCATATAATCTATCATAAAACTAATGAGCCCAAATAATATTCTCACCCTTTTTGGCCCAACATAATGGAGCATAACTCTCTTTAGATATGTAATCAATTTTAATGATGAGCACATTCTTTCCAAATAACATTTCAACTACTCCCACCTAGCATAACTGACATTCTTCAACATATAATATTGTCTTTCGCCTTTCCTTAGACCGAATTCCTTCTTTAATGCATCCTTTGGACATTTGAGAATCAACACATACACCACATATGAAAATATAAACATCTCTGTAACCATTTCAAGTGTCAAAATCACCTTTGTAGAAATCCAACCCTTCATTTTCCTCAATATATCCACCTAATATTTTACATAATAATTGTTCTTCTAGTTATCCCATGATAACCAAACAATATTCATAGGTGCTTGAATATCAATTTCTACCTTGAAATCAATATACGGATCCATCAGGGGTTGCATTAGTTTCCCTCATGATAATGGTGTAGATATTTCCTCGTCTTCTTTTGTAGCACTGGCCTCTTCCTCAATGTTAGTATCTTCATCTCTTATTAGGAGAGCCTTCCCACACAGCAGTTTCCTCATCACCTCATGATGTTTGTCTTGAACTCCTAACTGCAACCTTGCACTATTCTTTGTCTTTGACATACTTGCCACAATTCGATTGTCCAATGGAGGCACCACTTGTGAATAACATACATGAGCTACCATATGAGAAAATAATTTTCACTCATGAGAATGCTATAAGACAATCCAGTCAAACACAATGCAATTACAAACATTAAACATCACCTTTCCCACACACTGAGGCCTCCTTTAAAAAATTGAATTCATGAAAAATGTCTGATCCAATAGCTTTCGATTCAACAGAATCCGATCAAACATATCTTTAACCTTAAACTTCTCCAAATTTGATCCAATTTACTCGATATTTTCACATAAATGAATTGCTTCTCCACCCTTGTCGCAAACACATCTGCCCCAAGAAATGTCCCTTGACCTGAATCTTCAATGATCTGATAAGATCCTTCATATCTTAATCTCAACTTACCAAGATGAGGTCCCAACCTAGAATTATATGCCATCATCACCCAACACCAACTTGAAACACCTTAAATTTGACATTCATATTTACCCAGGCCTACCTTCTTTGTTGAATAACCTGAGTAATGTAAGAACTAACCAGCCTATCTTCTTTTAATTGCAATAAATATCTGCTCCTATGTTTAATAGACAAACTTGGAGACATGTTTTTAGTTTTTATTCTTAAACTTGGAACCATAAATTCGATTGGAACCACGTCTTCAAGCCCATACACCAACTTGAATGGTGTCATTCCCGTTGTAACTTTGAAGGATGTTCTGAAGGACCAAAAAACTGAATCCAACTTCAAATCCCAATCTTTCTTATTTTCTTGCACAATCTCCTTAAGAATTCTTATCAATGCCTTGTTAGTGCTTTTTTGCTTTTTGACTTTCCATTAGCTTGAGGTTGATAAGTTGTCAATTTCGTATGCATAATCATATGAGTTCTTATTAACTCAAAATTACTTCATTCAGAAAGTGAATTCCCCTATCACTAATTAACTCAATATGACAACCAAATGTGTTCGTTATGTTATGATACAAAAACCTAGCTAAAATGGTAGCCTTGTTATCTTTGAGAGTTATTGCTTCAACCCATTTCATACAATAATCAATAGCCACCAAGTTATACCTATTACCTCTTTGAGTTGTTGACATGATGGGTCCCACAAAAATCTATACCCCATTACTAAAAGGGCTCCAAAGGTAAAACACAATAATCAAAAACCCTGTCTACATTATCTAGTTGACCAAGATTTTTACAAATTACACATCTTTTTGCATACTCATGAGCATCCTTCAACATTGTTGGCCACCACAATCTTTCTTGTGAAATCTTCTTGTGTGTTATATCACATGAAAAATGTCCACCTGCTACTCTGAAATGAGCTTTGTGCAACATCAGCTTCTGTTCAAAATTAGGTACATACCTTCTGATCACTTGATCTATACCTTTCTTATGCAATGCTCCCACAATCACTAAATCTGGTCTACCCTTTCTACCCCAATCAGTGCTTCACCTATTTCTAACCTCCTAAAATATTCAATCGTAGAATGCTCTTTCCCTAGAGTATGGATAATGATGAAATAAGGAGAGACATCTCTCTAGTAGGACGTCGGAGGAATAGATGCAATGTGTACATATACTTCAATCATATGGCTAAAAGGTTGAATTAGAGTTTTTAAATTAGGGGTTTTAAAACCCTAATATCAAAATTAGTGTTTTCAAATTAGGATTTTTGAAATAGGATTTATTTATTTATTTATTTATTTATGTGTATGCATGTGTTGTGTGTGTGTATATATGCATGTGTATATGTATATATGCATGTAAATATGATTATATGAGTCTATGTGTGTGTACATATGATTATGCATGTGTATGTGTATGTGAGTATGTGTATGTGAGTATGTGTATGTGTCTATGTTTATTCATTATATGTGTGTAACTGCATGCAACGGTGTATGTGTGTGTAAAAATGTGCATGTATGTGTGTGTATGTATAAATGTGCATGTATGTGTATATGTGTGTAAATGTGCATGTATGATGTATATGTGTGTGTATGCATGTATTTGTACCTCTAGACTCACTCTTTTTTTTCTCTCTCTCTCTCATATACATACATACATACATAAACACACATACTCATATCCACATATATATACATAAAAGCAGTGCATACCGTGCATTATCGCGACGATGAGCCATAAGTGTCCAAATCTCTTTTAGACACCACTTATGCGACCTGTCCCAAACTCTGTCTCAAGTGAACTAAGTACGTATTTTTTATCCCTCTCATCATTCTCTCACTACAAAAATAAAAAAAATCATGTAAATAAAACATAAGATATTTATTTCAATTTATATGTAAAATTTATACTTACTTCCACGGTAAGTGGACAAGGTGCAGGTAAGAGTCGCATAATGCCCGCATTCTTCTCTTGAACTCCAATAAATTCCCTATGTACAAAATGTTCCCCTATGGCTCTATATTGCACTCTAGTCCTAAGGTGCCTATGCATGGCCTCATAGGCAACTCTGCTCTGCTATCATGATTTGGAGGTGGTATAGGTGTCTTGAAAATAGATAGATGAAAATAAATAAAAATATGTGTTATAATATCATTAAAAATGTTTATGAGAAAAAAACATATCTATGAGCAGATAGCTATCTTCCTACATGTGGAGCCGCAGAAGAGCCCTCCTCTGATCGTTCGGTAAGCATCTGGATCGTATAATCCAGCTCATCATCAGACATCTCTGAGTAATCATGCATGATGGCCCCTAGAGTATCAGACGGAACTCTTGCTCTCAGAAGACTTTTTATGAGAGTGAGTCTCGCCTTTATCTCTCTACTAGGATCCATAATACCTAATATATAAAACAAAATGGGTTGGAAATCAATATATACGTGTACATATGTATGTGTGTATGCATTAAGTATGTGTATGTATGCATGTGCATTATATATGCATATGTGTGTGTATGCATGTAAGTATGT